>LPNX010555659.1:195194-248396 GCA_001517045.1 Pseudotsuga menziesii | reverse complement strand
AGAGAGAGAGAGAGAGAGAGAGAGAGAGAGAGAGACGTTGGAGTCGTAAGTGGTAGGGGAGGGGCATTAGGACAGATAGATCCCACTATCATTTATACCTCAAAAGAGAACCAAGAAATATCCCAAAACTATTCAACTTTGTCCAAAATTCCCAATTGGAATGCCACTATTTAAACAAAACAAAAATAAATTGAAAACATGAAAGTAGTAATTTACTCTACCTGTGTATTGGATGCAGAGTCCCATAGATGTACAACATAATTAGTCAAGCACATGCAACAAAAATATAAATGGACAAAAAGAAGAAAACAATGTGGTTTAGACCTTCCTTAATTTCTATACTCAGATATATATTATGATCACACTTTGTATCTTAGGAGACAAGTCACTAATGAAACAATGGACAAGCCTGAGAGCTAGATAGATAAATAGTTGTAGGGAAGAGTGAGAAAAATACAAAACTCAAGGTATTAATCAAAACAATATAGAAATGAGGATGAACTTTCATTCCCGTTGTTGGAATAAATGACAGTATTTTAGGACAACCATACATCAAGCAAATAGAATCTCCTTCCCAATTAGAAATGTATCAGGAATGGAAATAAAAACAAAAAGGGAATAAAACAAGTCTCATGCTAAGACTTATAAGCCATAGTAAAACTTGTATTTTAATTTTGACATATCTGGTCCATAGTTTTTTGCCATATAATGAAAAATATCAGAAAGAAAACAAATACATAAGATGAAAAATAATTTTTCCTGAGAAAATGTATATGCCAACCTAGGTTTGTTTAGAGATCTCATTTCAAATTCAACCATTTGTCTTCTAAATGTTGTGGAAATTGAAACCCAGGTGATAGATCAATTGCACTAACAAAATTACTAATAAAACATGCAAATTTACACATAAAGGAGACTGAAATTGGAGCATAACACAATCTATATTGAATAAGTGTACAATAGCAAACCTTGTGAAGTCATAGGCTGCTGAAATAAATAATTACATGAGAGATTCGAATGCATAAGGATGCCATTCAAAATAGTCAAAAGAAGGCTTACTAAATCTAGTCAAATCCCCCATAGGTGCATAAAGCAGTTTCCAAATCTGGCTAGGAGCTCATGAATTAGCAAAGTCAAGTAGGGAAGCTAATAGGTGATGGAAAGATAACTCATACATGATTTTATTAGGATAAAATAATGGAGGATGATGAGGGAAAAAAACAAGTCAACTGCACCTAGTCTTACTTTCCCTTTTTGCCATAAAACCAAATAAAGTAGGCAATAAAGTAGAAAAAGCAGACATGCGCTAGGGAGGATCTGGAATAAAGCAGATATGCTAAATATGGATTCAAGGAGGTTTCCTAAGTGCTCCATGACTCAATTTTAGTAATTTTGACTTCTAGGACATGTGGAAGACAACTTGCATAGAGTGGAATATTGGAAACTAGGCAAATAAGACAAAAATGGATTAATTAATGTCTAAGGTAGCTAACTATGGGTTGATTATTCTAAAAACCCCCGTAAGCCTGAATTATGAGTAAATATCAGAAAAATATATGTCCTAGCAACAAGGCTTAGTCACCCTTTACATACTGCATGTCCATTTAACCAAGGAAAGAGGAAAAAACCCAGTGGGAAAATCCTCCCTTAAACATGGACAGTAAAACAAAATTTGAAAATATTGTCATCAATCTTGCTTCACAGCATGATCAGAAATCCCTAGCAATGATTTGAGATTGCTGAATGTATTCTCAAAAAAAACTTTGGTGAAGATGTCAGCTACTTGTTCTAAAGATGCACAAAAGAGTAGGTGAATGGTGCCATCATGCACAAGCTGTTTGATGTAGTGCATATGGATCTCAATGTGTTTGGTTCCCTGTCTCTTAACTGGATCATTATAGATTCGAATGGTGCTCTGATTATCACAATAGATAATAGTTGAGAACTCTGATTCAAAGCCATGCTCACCAAGTAACCCCTGCAACCATAAACATTGAGTTGCTGCATTTACAACTCCTCTGTACTCTGCTTCTGTAGATGAGAGTGCAATGACACTCGATTTCTTACTTGACCAGCTGATTGGTCCTTCAAAAATCATGAACATGTATCCCGATGTTGACTTTCAATCTGTGTTGTCACCTACCCAATCACTGTCAGTAAACCCAATCAAATCAAGATAAGATTTAGCTTTGTAGAAGATCCCATGAGTTCTTGTTCCCTGAACAAAGTTAACGATCCTTTCGGCTGCTCTCCAATGGATCTCATGAGGCTGATCCATGTACCTTTAAGCCACACTTACTGCATAATAAATATCAGTTCGAGTGTATGTAAGGTACATTGAACACCCAATCAGTTGTCTATATAGTGTACTATCTAGCATAGGAGAAGAACCTGCTTCTTCAAGCTTAACTCTTGAAAGGAAGGGAGTCTTGCTTGGCTTGCAATATTTCATGTTGAACTTGTTTGGAAAATCCAAAGCATAATTGCACTGATGCACTTTTATTCCATGTTTGGATTGAGCAATTTCGAGACCAAATTGGCTCAACAACCCCAAATTAGTCATAAAAAATGCATGGTTCATTGCATCCTTCAAGGAGGCAATTTCTTTCTTTGAGCTTCCTGTAATCAGAAGGTCATCCACATACAAGACAATAATCATCAAAGAACCATGAATCAGCTTCAAATAAACATTTGGATCAGACTTGCATCGAACAAAACTCAATGACAGCAGAAAGCCATCAATCTTGGCATACCAAGCCCTGGGGGCTTGCTTAATCCCATACAATGATTTCCTTAGCCTGCACACACAAGATGGATTAGTAACAAAACCTTGAGGCTGATGCATGTAAATATCTTTAGTAAGATCTCCATTCAGGAAATCACACTTCACATCCATGTGATGTACCTCCCACTGCTTCGAAGCTGCAATGGCTAAGGCTAGCCTGATGGAGTCCATCTTTTCCACTGGTGCAAAGATCTCATTGTAGTCAATACCATGTACATGTGAGTAGCCCTTGGATACCAATATTTCCTTATATTTTAAAGGTGAACCATCAGCAGCAAACTTAGTTTTGAAAACCCACTTACATTGAACTAGCTTCCTCCCTGGGGGAAGATCAATCAGCTCCCAAGTGTTGCTCTTTTGGAGTGAGCTGAATTCTTCTTTCATGGATGCTTACCATATTGGATCATGTGCTGCATCTTCATATGTCTGTGGGTCTGATTCAACCATCAAATAGAATTTCTTTGCAAACAAAGGGTCTTTCATGCTCAGTGGGGGAATGTACTAGCAACATCACTGTGGATCAACTCAAGAGGTGTAGAGGTTCTCTCATGACTAGCTCTCTCAAATTTATGCTCTGGGTGTTTTCCTAGGACACAACCTTGACAGAATCCCTTGGAAAATTTAATCTTTGGTAACCCTATGACCATTTATTTTTCACTTATATCAGAAATATACTTATAGTTAAGATGGCCAAATATTTCATGCCAAATCTTGCTTTCCTCATTAGCATGAATCAGAAGAGCAGAGGTGTTTGAGTAGGGTAGAAAATGTGAAAACTAGTATACCTTCAAAGTGTGATCTACAACTCCTTTTGCAATGACTTTACCACTCAAGATCTCCATGATCTCAACATCATTAGGGGAGAATATGACCTTCTTTGGAGACCCTATGTGGGTCATCTGATACACTAACAAGAGGTTAGAGGCAAGACATGGAACATACAATACATTGCAGAAATTACCATGGTCAAGATCAATCCTTCCTTTACCCAAAATGTCAGTGAGAGAGTCATCTCCCAGCACTATTGGTGGAACTTTCAACATGTCAAGAGAGGAGAATGCCTCCTTAATCGAAACCATATGTCTTGAAGCTCCAGAGTCTATGATGAAGCTAGGTGATCTTGATGTGCTAGCAACCAATGCATGAACTCTCTCTCTGTCTTCTAAATTTGATCCTCCTTCCCTCTTCTTTGAGCTATCAGGAAGGGAGATGTTATTCTTCTCCAGAATTTGGGTCAGCATGTCAATTTGCTTCTTCATGAAGGAGCTTTCAGGATGAAATACCTTACTGCAATATGCGCACTTGCTCATTTCTCCTTTGTTCTTCTTCTTCTGGAAGTTCTTCTTGGAGCCTTGGGGCTCCTCCTGAGACTTGTTCTTGTATCTATTTTTCTCAGGTGGCTTCTTAGCTTTCTTCTTGCCTTTTGAATCCACCCTCGAATCTCCAGCAACTAGAGCTTGGTCTTTGGAAGGTTTGATGGTGCCCATCATCGTCAGTTTATCTTGTTCTTGTGTGAGGGATTCCATGAACTATGCAAGCTTAGGCATCTTCCAGGCTCAAGATGTCAACTTAGTGGCATGGAAGGTCGAAAAAAACACTGAATAGTTAGGTCCAAGCTTCTAGAGTATGTCCAAAACTAGTTGCTCCTCCTTTTCAATTCCACATTGTTTTAGCTGCAAAACAAGGGCTTTAAAGTTGGAAAAATAGAGTTGTAGGGATTCGAAGCTGCTAGGACTCAAGGAGATCAATTCATTCTCAATTTTATGTCCTCTCATCTCATTTGTCTTACCAAAAATCTCTACAAGCTTCTCCCATAATTCATTTGGTGATGTCAATCCATCAAGATGGAAGAGGAGGTCTCTAGATATGCTCAGACACAAGAGACCATAAGCCTCATCCCTCCTGTTGTGCCATTTAATTTTCTATGCAGATACATTGGGATCTACTTGAGTTTCCATAGTCACCCTGTAGAGACCTTTTTCTCTCAATATTATCTCCATCTCTACTTTCCATTCAAAGAAATTAAATGGAGTCAAGATGATCTTTTGAGATTGATCCATAGCTCGGAAATTGTCCCTTCAGTCAACAGAATAGCTCCCAGTCAAGATGTCAAATTTGCAATAGCAATATGGAAGGAGATAAATTGATCTACAAAGGCTCTGATACCATGTGTAAATTGAACCCAGGTGATAGATCTATTGCACTCACAAAATTACTAATCAAACATGCAAATTGACACACAAAGGAGACTGAAATTGGAGCATAACACTAATTTGTATTGAATAAGTGTACAATAGCCAACCTTGTGAATTCATAGGCTACTGAAATAAATAATTACATGATATATTAAAATGCATAAGGATGCCATTCGAAATAGTCAAAAGCAGGCTTACTAAATCTAGTCAAATCCCCCATAGGTGCATAAAGTAGTTTCCAAATCTACCTAGGATCTCACGAATTGGAAAACTCAAGTAGGCAAGCTAATAGGTGATGCAAAGAAAACTCATACATGCTTTTATTAGGAGAAAAGAATGGAGGGTGATGAGGGTAAAAAACAAGTCAACTGCACCTAGTCTTACTTTCCCTTTTTGCCATAAAACCCAGTAAAGCAGGCAATAAAGTAGAAAAAGCAGACATGCTCTAGGGAGGATTTGAAATAAAGCATATATGCTAAATATGGATTCCAGGAGGTTTCCCAAGCGCTCCATGACTCAGTTTTAGCAAGTTTGACTTCTAGGACATGTCGAAGACAACTTGCATAGAGTGGAATATTGGAAACTAGGCAAATAAGACAAAAATGGATTAATTAATGTCTAAGGTAGCTAACTATGGGTTGATTATTCTAACAAATGTAAGGAAAGAATTTCTCACAATAATTTTTCTTTACCTTAATATCCCTAAGAAGGCTTCCATGTATCCTTTAATTCATCCTAAACCTTGTGCTATCCTTTCTAACTCTAGATTGTATTTCCCTTTTCAGTTTTTTCATTGTTGGGAAATAATGTTGGCATTTATTCTTACAAGGGAATAGTAAAATAGTCTTTGGAAATTGTGAAAATTCATTTACTTTGACTATACAAAACTATTTAGAAACCTAACATTTACAAGAATCTAAGAAGACAAAATAAAAAACATCAAGAAGAAACCAAACTATAATTTTCTAGATATATTCAACTCCAAATTATGATTCCAACAATCAATGGAAATATGGATTTCTCTATCATTTTCAATGCCCTCCATTTCACCTTACCAAACATATTTCCTTACTAGAAGCCTTCATTTACCATGTCACGTCGTGTCAGTGATGTAATTCTAATCCATGCTAGATGCCTTTCAAATGTTAGAATATTGCCCCTAGTCTTGACTGTGAGACAATGATAATGTTGGGATAAGGATCCTTGCAATGGATATTAGACCATCCTCAACACTACATTATGGATACTCATTAAAAAGATTTTATATTTTCATGAGCATATGTTTACATGATTTTAAGAGAAGTATATTTTGGTCCAAAAGACTTATTTCCATGGAAACTATAAGCTACCCAACCAACCAGTGTACAAAATAAAGCAATTCCTCTTGTTTGTTTATTTGATCTAATCTTTCTAGCCAATAGTTCCAAGTCAGCAAGGTCAAGAATTTCCATCTGGTTGTTATTCAACAAGTCTAACATGATATGCTTATATAGATTAGCACATGCCATATCATTTTCCACATAATTCATTAACTGTTGAGAATCCAAGACTCCTTTTGGCTTCTCTTTCAACTTCATATACTGATTATCAATCAAGTTCCACTAGATCAATTAAATGGTATCAAACCAACTTGAATTGTACTTGTGAAACCTAAGAGATGGTCAAATACACAAGATGACGACCAAGTTGCAAAAAAATAAAATAATCTTTTGTAGTTGTACAAATTATTTACACTAACTTCTAATAAAATACACCAACGTTTTTTTATTTGCTTTGCATCCTTAAAGGATCATAAACGTGTACACTTTCTGGTGCTTGTTTTCCTAGACTTTATTATATATATTTTAGAAACACTACAACAAATTTGAATTTTAGGGGCAGTTGTCTTCTGCCTCCAAAAGTCACTTTTGGGGGCAGGTTTGGCTTTCAAGGCGGTCTTTACAAAACTACCCTAATAGCACCGATGCTAAAATTTTTGAATTTTAGGGGCAGTTTTGGAAGAGATCAAAACCGCCTCCAAAAGTGAATTTCAGGGGCGGTTCTTAGAGAGATCAAAACCGCCCCTAAAAGTGAATTTTGGGGGCGGTTCTAAACCCCCCACAAAGGTGAATTTTGGGGGTGGTTCTAAACCCCCCCACAAAAGTGACTTTTGGGGGAGATTCTAAACCCTCCCCCAAAAGTCACTTTTAAGGGCGGTTATAAACCCCCCTCATAGACACCTATGGGGGAGGTTCCAAACCCCTCTTGTAGGTACCTACCGAGGTCATTTTAAATCCCCTGCATAGGTACCTATGAGGCGATTCAAAACCTCCCCTAAAACTCTTTACAAACCTTTGGGGGTGGTTATAAAACCCCCTCATAGGTACCTATGGGGGTGGTTCAAACCCTCCCCTTAAAATTCTTTATTACAAAACTTTGGTGGTAGTTATAAACCCCCCTTGTACCTACTGAGGAGGTTCAAACCCCCCTAAAACTCTTTACAAACCTTTGGGGGTGGTTATAAACCCCCTTCATAAATACCTATGAAGGCGATTCGAAAACCCCCCTAAAAATCTTTACATACCTTTGGAGGCGGTTACAAACCCCCCTCGTAGGTACATACGGAGGCGGTTTGAAACCCCCCCTAAAACTCTTTCCAAACCTTTGGGGGCGGTTATGAACCACCCTAATATAAAATTATAGGGGGGGGTTGAACCCCCCTCGTAGCCATAATAAATCATAATAAAATATATTTTATTTAAAACATCAATATTGCAATATCATTAGGGAACGAAGGAATAAAACCTTCAACCTCCTGCTTATAAAGCAGGTGCTCTACCATTGAGCTAGAACCCCTTAATAATTGGCAAAAGGGGCAATATTAACAACAAGATTACATCATTTGTAATTCTAAGAAAAGACTAATAATCTAAGTTCATGTTACATGAAAATATCTCTATATATAGACTAGCATTGAGGAATTGGATATAATTATTCAAGCCGAATGATATTTCTCACATACATCTCTATATATCAGTATAGAGATATATATCTATCTCTATATATATCTATACCTCACAAATGAATGTAAATAATGATATTTATAGGAGATAAAAAATTTAAACCAATCACATTAGCAAAAATAACCAATATCTCTCAATTTTAAATTAATTCTCTCGCTGGGCCCGGACATACAGACCTGTTTCATCCAATAATTAGCAGTGGTTAGTAATAATAATGGATGTAGTCCCCAGTATTTGATCAAAATAAGCTTTCCAGCAAGCCAAACGATATAGTATATGGAGATGCATATCAATGCAAAGATTTAAGTCAATATAGGAAAACTAGAAGTAGAAGAAGCCTATATAGGGCTAGTAAAGAAGACTAGTGTGAGAAGGCTGGGAAAGGAAAATAGATCAAGCTCTATCAGAGGAATTCTCTTTTTATTACAATTATTCCAGTGATTTCCTATCTTCTAAGACAACTTCTAATTTAACCAAGGAAGAGGCCAGAGCTGCTTCTCCTTATTCAACTTTGGGATATACTATCAGAACTCCAAGAGTTAGAAATCTTACACATGTGGACTTGATGAGTTGAGAGGGTGTTTTGATCTGGGATTTGGTTTCAACTATGAAGAAATTTCTGAGCTCTCAAATACCTTGTCTACTTTGGATTTATGTTATGCAGTCGACCAAAATTTTCAAGATGACCACCATCAGAAATCCTCTTCCACGTCTACTCTTGATAACATGGATTCCCCAAACAATGAAGGCTATGCAAAATCTCCTATTGCCAACGGGAAAATATCCAGTCCAAATCAGTAATTAAATATTTTCTTCAAGAGGGTACTTTAAATATCCATGTAAATTTAGGATATGTGTTGATTAACTATGTTTTTGGACCACATGGGGTCTACTAGACTCTGACAATTATCATCAAAAGACTTTCTTCTTTCTTTATTGCAAAGTTCGTATATTTTTTTCTTTACCCATCTAAATATCTGGGTGTAGCCAAGAGGTTATATGAAAGACTACAAAACCCAAAGATGCTTAGCTGAAACCAACCTTACTCCAAAATGCATGCCAAAACACAAGAAACCATGATTTATTATGAATAATTACCTTATTTGGTGTGATGGTGATCATATTATAAAAATGGTGATTATAATAAAGGAAATGAAAGTGATCGAAACATAGGTAAAGATAAGTAAGAAGGAGTTGTCTGATAAGTGCAAAATTGACCAAAAATGATACCCAACAAAGAGGTTATTAAAGATAAAAGGAACATTGATTATAATACTTGAATTCAGGGAAAGACATCAATTATATGGAAATAACCAGTGGTTCACTTCAGCTTGAATATAACAAAATGAGTGTGGGAAATATCATCTTTCGTAACCCAAAAGGTGTTTACGTACCAGGTATTAAACTACCACCTAACACCCTTGCCACTTATGTTCCAAAGGGTCCAGTCCTACATCTTGTCTTTTAAATTAATGGATTAATGCTAGAAATATATTATTGAAAAGTGTAGCTCAAGATAAAAGTGAACAGAAATATTCATATTCAGAAAATCATGTCAGGGACCTAGTTATGCATATCTAAAACATTAACACTGACTAGATCATAGCACTCTACCTTGGAGGGTGTTATTTTCTCAACAACAGGATAAGTTGCCTATAAAATATCAACATTGGTGAACTCATCAGTGGTAATAAATCTAATATCGAAAGAATCACACTGTACATAATTTCTCAAGTTAAAATCCAGCTCAAAGGTTTTTGCTATTTTCTCTCTTTGTTTTCCAAAAAAGAATCATCCAAATGAAGAACAAAGTGACACATCATATTTTGCAATTGCATGATAAGCTTCCTAAAAAGGAACAATGATTCTAAAATAATCAATAGTGATGAATATGATTTTAAAATATTATTCTATACTCAGCTTAGTATTCTCTGTACTTCATTTTATTTGTCAAAACAGAAAACAAAGAAGCATAAAATGTACTCTTAAATTTTTCCCACAACTTCATACCAACATAGTCAAGCATTACCACAGTATTATGGTTTGGTCAATATCCTTCAATAGTAAATGCTAGGTTTACCTTCAACTCATAAACCATCAAGTTTTTAACATCCCAATAATACTTCAAACTCCAAATATATGTAAAACCACTGCAGCTAAAAAAATGTAACAATAGCAGCAACCTCGCTAAGAAGAAAAAAACATTAATTTAGCAAAAATATTTATACGATTAAAGTATACGAAGAAAATTTATACCTAGATATGGTTATATTATACTTCATATATTGACAGGGATGCAAAAAAAATAGGAAAGGCATGAAGTAGAGTTGTAAGGGACCATAAAGGCTATATCTTAGCTATACCTTCATGGAGGATATTGGGATAAGTGTTATCAAATAGGAATTAAAGCTTCAATTGTTGGAAAAACTAAACATCTTAAACTTGGTATCAAAAATTTTGAGGCAAAGAGAGACTCTTAAATCATTATTAATCTGATGCAGGAGACTTCATTAGCCTCGGATTGAAAATTAGATAATCAAGTCAACTGGTTAAAAGAAGTTTCTTCAGGTTCAATGAATTTCATATATCATCATCTCAGGCTCTTCGCCAATATGGTAGATGGTTGATTACCCAATCAATCCGTCATCCTGGAAGACTAGAACCTTACTGTGCTTGAAAATCCCTATATTAAAAAAGAGATAACTTAGAAAGAAGAGATACCATAGCCATCAATGAAAAAATACATTTAGATCCAATTGAAAGGTCCTCTTGATATACTTTTGTTGGCATTGGTTTTTTGAAACCTTATTAGAAGGGGGCATTAGGGGAGTTTTGAGGTAAAAAATGGGCCTCAAAACAAAATTTGTACCATTAAAATTAAATTTATAATAACCAATAGGATTCAAGATGATGATGTCAACTATAAGGGTAAAATTTGTAAAAACAAATGGAGGGAAAAAGAAAAAACTATTTTTTCTTAGCGTATTTTTGGGATATATCCTTATGGGTTCACTCAAATTTTGAATTTTGGGACTCATTGGATGCGTATTTTAATCCATCATACAACCCATCCCCACACTGCATACTTCTGAGGTACCCACGGCACCCAAAAATGAAAGTGTTAATAAAAAACAGTTTTAATATTAAAAAATGTTTTTTTATTGAAATTTTTATTTTTGGGTGTCGTGGGTACCTCAAAAGTATGTAGTGTGGGTATGGGTTGGATGCATAATTAAAATATGCATCCAAAGTGTCCCAAAACTCAAAATTTGAGTGAACCGATAAGGAGCTATGTAAAAAATACAATAAGAAAAAGTAGTTTTTATTTTTCCTCTCCAAAATTTAGAACTTTTATTTTATTATTATAACACTTATTTTATTATTTCCCCTATGAGGCCCATTTTAGACCTCAAAAATCCCCTAATAGTCTCTTCAGTTTTAATCAATGTTTTAAGTAAACGTTAGGATGCCACCAACTCCCTTGTCTTGAGCATTAATTTCTCTAAGTAGGAAATTATAGCGGGAATGTTTTCCATGTTTCTTGTCATTCTGTCCATTTTAGTTCTCTTGTTATGGCCTTAAAGGGTTCCCTCAAACCACACTATTAGCAGGTATGACAAGTAACAATAAATTGGGTTGAGTCGAGAGTATAGAGGAAAGGGGTTGATGGGATGCTAACCCACATTATTGAAGAATTTGAAAAATGGTACAAAGCCACTATAAGGTTGGGTGAAAGTAGTATAAAAGTGAAAGGAGAGTCATCAAAGTAGTTGGACCCCTAGGCCCCAAGCCAAATGAAATTTATATGCAGTAATAGTGAAGTATATGGAGGTTCATCAAGCAACCACAAGTCTCAAAGAACGATTGATGCAGGATGAGGTATAACAAACTGAATCAAATAAAGAGCTCAAGAAGTGCCTAGATTCCATGGATACAAAGTTGATGCAAGTGGAGGATGAATTACAAAATAATGGTGCAAGAAATATAGACTGCCACTAAACTAAGTAAGGAATGTAATGACCCATCAAATACAATTGTATATTTTCTTTGAAAATTGACTACCTGAAGGAAACCTTTGAAAGAGAAAACCTGGCCGACAAGAATAAAAAAAGATAAAATTTCTACAAGATCTTGCAAAATCTTGGCATGCATGCCTCTCTTTTACAAGGATGACAATGTCAGCACATTGAATAGTGAAAACAAAGGCAGGACTAAAAAGGAGTGATATGTCCCCCTTATCTGTTTTGGTTTTTTTCTCAGTAGTTATCTTGGACCCTAACAACAAAAGGTTATTAAACTCCATCCCTATTCTTGATAGTAATAAAATCCAGTTTACTACAGGTTGTAAAACTGCACTTCTACTAAATTATACTTTATCAGCGATAAAACATGTTAAGAAGCGTATTTTGATGTTGATCAACAATCCCTGGGAAAGAAATACTTGGAAAAGCTCAGTTACAATAGTTTCCTCATTATAATTCATAGAAATTTCTATTCACAAGCATTGTTCTTTGATATAAATCATACTTTACAAGGGAAAAGACACAAGGAATGTTCAAATCAGTAATCCTTGGGTGTGAATTGCTTTAAAAACCTTTGTTACTATTGCTGCCTCATTAGAATCTAAAGTCATTTCTCACCGTGAACTTTGCTCCTTCACAACTGGGGAACATCTCTTTACTCGACAAAATAAAATGCAATATTAACAAATTAAAAAACATGGGCCTTTTCAAAGTTTCAAGAAACCACTATGAATGGGCTTGGACCATCTAAAACTTTGAACCAAACAAGCCTTACCAATATTTAATAAATTGGAATTCTATGAATATATATTGCTAGCCTAAATATAACTGATGAAACATTGGCACTACATAAATAAAATAAATCAGCCAATGAGGCCTAACAATATAAACTCCCTAAATGATATTAGTTTGCTTAAACCCTCGTGAAGCAGCTACTAGGTGAATTGTTTGACCTACAGTAAAAAATATACTTCAGAGCTCCAAACATATAGAGGTTAAAATGGTGAAAAACAAGTACATTAGTGTCATATATCCTTGTATCCTGTCTTTCTCCAAGCCCATTCCATGCATTGGCAAGAAATATTTTAAGGTTTCAACTTTCAACAATTCAAAAAAAATATAGTAAATCAAAGAAATTCATATAACTTGGCTAGATAGAGTATCAAAGAACAACCAATGCATCATTTGTTCTCTTACAAATGCAATCTCACCCACTATATCTTTTCAATTCTTCAAGACTTCTCCATAGAATATACTACTTTCCAAATGAAAATATTTTAAGTAGAAGCATAAGCAACAAGAAAATCAAAATGCCAGCTGAGCTTTCACAACAATCTTATTTAGATATGCAGCAAAAATCCTTTTTGACAAGCGCTCCCCAAATGAAACTAGATAATCTTTTGTATGAGGTGTCAACTCTTTCATCAAGGCAATTCCATTTATAAGTTGATCAATCTCCTGCAATAGCTCTGAAATATCATAATAAAGAAGTCAGATCCATCATTTTATAGTTAGTGAAGATAAATGTGATGGTATAATACAACATTCAAGACCAGAAATGTTTCTAAGGATCTCCCAAATTCAGCATATTAGGTATTACCATTTAACATATATTCTTATGAACCATGGCTCAAAATTATAAGCACCCTTGATTTGTCAAAATGAATTTGATCAGGGAAACAACATGGATATTTTTGCCAAACCAGAACAAAAGGTCTGTAACACACCGAAAGCTATTAAGAAAGATAACAAATTCTTACGAACAAGACCAGACTGAAACGTTTAACAGTCTAAACTCAAGTGCCCATGATTATACTTGTCATTGAAAAATAATGTATAAGAAAAATGATCAAGATGTGGAATCCACATCATCAAGAAAGTTTAAAATAAGACACCATCTAGTCCTTGGTATATGATGATAATAGGATGCTCCATAACAACCGAGTGCAACCTCTCTTCAACATGCTAAAGCTATTATATGCAGGACATTATATGGGTGCATACATAATTGAAGTCACACAAATTTTTTTGGAAAGAATAATAAATGTTCAATATATTAAAGCCATAACCATCACATTTACATAATCTCAGTGTGCCTACCCAATAAAAAATACCACTCTCTCAAGTTTATAAGTATTTACTATTATATACCAATCTAAATTGGATGTGGTGGTTTAACCACCTAACCCTATTTTAAGTTATATATTCCTATTATGTGATATGAACACATGATATCAAACACAACAGATCACTAACGAGATACTTAATTGCATTACAGGCGTGTACACAAAAACAAAACAAAGGGGAACTAATGATTCTAGTATGGATCATAGCACTCTTCCTTGGAGGGTGTTTCCATGATTGGTTTGAGGGAGCAATTAGAATTTGAGTCTCATTTGGTCTATGGAATTCACCATTGGAATGTCTTTTCCACATCATTTCATGGAATCTTTCATGGAGCATCCATATTTTGAGGTAATTTTACCCCATTCTTGGAGAAGTTGTCCACTTTGAGCTACATGGCATGGTTTCTTGAGGAGATCGTTAAGCCCTAGATCTAGGGTTTCCTGCATTACTCTTGGTAATAATAATGTCTTCTATGGTCATTTCATACCTAGCTAGCCTGTAATCAAACTGATTTCTCGCAGTAATGTAGAAACACCTTTTGTTTTGGGTTTTGGACACTAAAGTGCTTTGATTTGATCACGTCACCACAAATCAAAGATAATAAAAAAGGGAATGTTCCCAGTGTTCTACATTCACCGTAAACTTGTCAACGCAAGTGAATAATTTTAGTAAAATTGGGTTAAGAAGATATTCATGGACATTTTTAAGTGATAAGGCCCAAAAAATATTACAACTCGGTGGGGTTTAACAAAAGACATGAAAGACAACCAAATGCAAAATATATGTTATGTAAGAAAAAGCATAACATATATGAAATTCTAAAAAAAGGAAATGAAAATACATGAATGGGATTCTCTTGGTTTCAAGAATATCTTATTGTCTACTAAACAAGGCCAACCACATGAAGGTTGAAACTCATATAGCCCCTCCCACCTCACATCACTCTCAATTCCCCACACCCAATATATCTACTATAAAAATAAATGAAAGTTACATGAAACAATAAAGCAGATAAGATCCACGCATAAACAGTAGCAAAACAAAAAATATACGCATGAAAGGTAAATCCAAGTAATAATCTAAGATATAAATTTTCACAAATACAACTTAAATGAGAAATGATAAATAAATCATGCATGCTACTTACTGAAAAACATCCAACCATGTGCCTTCACAATCTTGTCGAACATAATCCATGCCACCATCACCTATAGCTTCATCATCTTTGCATTTTGTCCCTTCAAAATATGCAACAGTTGATAAATATGCATACTCCAATTCATATATATTACAATTTCTTGGTCCCTTCGAGGGGCATGTCAAAAATACACTCCAGTCATTCTCTACCAGATCTTGTACATAAAATACTTGTTTCGATTGTGATGCTAGAATAAATGGATCATCTTACACTCTATCCTTACTCAAGCATCTCTTCAGATTCACCATGGTGAAACCAATTTCATCAACTTTCATTCCATTCTTCTTATGTACATCTATCTAATCACATTTGAACAATGGATACTGCACCAAAAAGTAGTCCAATAACATTATTTCTTTAATCGCTCCATAATATGTTGTGATTTGATGTATAGGGTTTTTATCCTTTGCAAGTGATCTCATTAATGTTTGTGCATCTATGCACACACCACTATTTTGGCTGGCCCTAACATTTTCTATGATTTTAACATGAAATATACACCCATTGATTAAGTATCCATCATACTTAGTTGCATATTTACCTAGGCCACATGCCAACCATTTAAGGGTATCGGAAATATTTTATTTTCCTTCCACCTGTAAAATTTTAAATGTCATTAGAAAACCATGCAATTTCAAACTATATTAAAATAATCTCACCTTCATACATCATAATAGTCTTGATCAATGAAGTTCAATTAAATCTATTATGAAGAACATATTATTACTTGGTTTCTTAACCAATCACTAAATTGTTGGTTGTGGAGCTTTTGTAGTAAGACTTCACGTGTTTGTGCTTGGATGTTACTATTGGCAATTTCAGTCAAGTGCATCCTAATTTCAAGTAATGTCAATAAACAATTTATGAAAATATTGTGATATATTATAATAAAAAATGATTTCATAAGGATGTTCTTATTGCTTACTCTATCCAAGGTTGAATTTCATCTATGTTGTGCAAGACCCATTTGTGGGCTTGTAGAAAACTAGTTTTATCTAATTCAATAGAAGCTCCACTAGATAAGGCTTTCCCATATTGTCCAACCTCTCCTTCTTCATCGTCCCAAGCTTCATTTCTACTAGGCATTCTTTCAATATATTCCATAGTTTCCACATATACAACACAAAATTTTATGGATTCCTCCACAGTGTAGTTTTCAGCTATGCAGCCTTCGGGCCTATTCTTATTTTCCACATAAATTTTGAAAACTCTCATGTTCCTAGAAGAAAAACACAATTTGTAGTCAAATCAAAAGTATGAATAAAGAGTTTCTAGTAATGTATTATTATTATATGCATTTAAAATATTGGAATTTATGTGGATTTGAACTTAATAAAATTTCACTGACCTTTCAAAAGGGTATATCCATCGATATGCAATTGGTCCACAATAATGTAGCTCTCGCACTAGGTCTACAGTCAAATGTATAATTATATCAAAGAATGAAGGGGTGGGATATTTTTCGAGTAAGAACAAAGTTTCCACAACATCATCTTGTAAGTTATCAAGATCTGTTGGATCCACCATTTTTGCACAAATTTTCCTATAAATGAAGCAAAGCTGTTGGTAGGGGTTTTGGGACAAGCCAGCTGTGCAACGCCATGGATGTTGTGCATGAGTAAATACACCGTACAAGGGGAGAATGATGCGCAAGGCAAAGAATATAATAGTTTGTATATTTTGTGTCACCATTTAGTACTTTGACCATATTTTGCGGATATTGGTCACGATTTTGTAGAAGCAGTTAAGAGTTAGTACGGAATTTGTCTAAGTGGACCTTCATGAATGTAAAGGCACAAGCATGTAAATAGAAGTAGAATTGCAAGTGTCGAATAGACTGGGAATGGGGCAATTAGAGAGCACTTGGTTATTTGTAAATGTTTTGAAGAACCTGTTGTTTTGTGCGGAATTAATATGACAAGAGGAAGTTGATCGGAATCATTGTGTTTTCTATGTTTTGTTGTTTTACTATTTTTTGTGACCCAACGATGAATGTCAAGTGAATTTGTGATACAGATATATGATGTGATGTTTCCTTTCCTTAAATGATGTCTTCTTTTTAGATCTGTTTTGCAGCAGTATGTTGAATCATGTTATAAGAGAATGATGTGATCTATTTAAGAATAATGATGAATGATTATGTGAGTGCTAATGAGTAATCAGATCTGCTCTTATTGTGCATAGCTGAGTAAATAGGTAGATGCATATTATCCTCTCCTATACTACAGAAACTTGGTTCCAATAGCTCCCCCTCGAATGCCTCAGGTGAGACCTCATCCACTTAGCGGGTGTTGATGGACGGGGTAAAACTTGTTTGGGATGGGGTTTAGGGAGATCATGGTGGCTTGAGGGTTGACAAAGAGGAAACCCTGTAGACTGGGTTTTGTTGGATAGGTTTGTGTGCAAAGAATATCATGGAAGTGGTGACTCAATTTTGGGGTATCGTTGTCCAAGACGAACAACTAGAGCAACTGACAAAGAAGTTGCAGGAAGCAGAGGGCCAACTGGCGACACTGAAGATGACATTAAGAAAAATTCCACCGATTATTCATATTACACGGTCCATAGAGTTAAAGGAGTTGTAGCAATGAGTTGGAAAGGCTCAGGAGCGACATTGGAAGCACAATGAATAGTTGGACGAGTTTCGAGAGATTGGAGCTCAATTATCGATGAAATCAGTTGCTGTGCTACAAGTCGTGCAGGAAGGAAAGAAGGAGGTTACTGTGAATCTGGTGGAGCACCCACTTAAGCAAGATTTTCTAGGAAGTCAGGAGATTGATGAGAAAATTCAAGTGCAAGTAAAGGATATCACTCAGCAGTATGACAAATTCAAGATGAAAATCAATGAGTACACCATGTCCAATTGACGTGCCTCAAGGGAGAGCCACAAGATTGTGTTAGGGGCTTGTTGTCAAGGGTTTGGGGACACACTAGCTACATAACATCATGGATGTTGCACAAGAGAAAAAGACACCGCACAAGGGGAGAATGACGCGTAAGGTAGAGAATAGAATATTTTGTACATTTTGTGTCACCTTTTTTTACTTTGACCATATTTTGCGGATATTGGTCACGATTTTGTAGAATTAGTTAAGAGTTAGTTAGGAATTCGTCCAAGTGGTCCTTGAATGTAAAGGTGAAAGCCTATAAATAGAAGTAGAATTGCAAGTGTTGAATAGAATGGGAAGGGGGAAATTCGAGAGCACTTGGTGATTTGTAACTATTTTGAAGAACCTGATGTTTTGTGCGGAAATAATATGACAAGAGGAAGTTGATCTGAATTGCCGTGTTTTCTATGTTTTGTTTTTTTACTATTTTCTATGACGCAATGATGAATTTCAAGTGAATTTGCGATATGGATCTATGATGTGATGTTTCCTTGCCTTAAATGATGTCTTCTTTTTAGATCTATTTTGCACACCATTATGTTGAATTCTATTATAAGAGAATGATGCAATCTATTTAAGAATAAAGATGAATGATTCTGGGAGTGATAATGAGTAATCATATTTGCTCTTATCACACATAGCTGAGTAAATAGGTAGACGCATATTCTCTTCTCTTATACTATGGAAACTTGGTTTTAACAGTTCTCCCTCGAACGCCTCAAGTGAGACCTCATCTTCTCTATAGGTGTTGCTGGATGGGGAAAAACCTATCTAGGCTGGTGTTCAGAGAGATCACAGTGGCTTGAGGGTTGATAGTGTGGAACTCCTTTCGCCTGGGTTTTGTTGGTTGGGTTTGTGTCAACAAAAGCCTAGAAATAGTGTATTGAACTACTTTTGGTAGCACATGGCGCAATGCTACTAGAAGGATTTGTTGCATGAGAATAGGGAAATCATGTGCTTTCATACTATGAATCTTGACATCTTTCATAGATACATTATTTATAGGGTTTGAAATATATCCATATGGAACTTTTAACGTGAACAAAACACCACAAAGACTCTCTTTCTCCTTTTTTGAAAGAGTGTGTGGTGTGGGCGGAAGAAACATTTTTTTCCCTTTTTGTTGTGTTCATAGTGGACCCTTATACCCAACTGTTGTAAGTCATCATGAGAATTTTTTCCATCCTTTGATTTATCTTTATATCCATAAGGGTTCCAAAAATACTTTCGCATGCATTTTTTCTACGTGAATTACATCTAAAATGTGACTCACTCGGAGTTTCTTCATCCAACTGTATAAAAAATCAATGAATTATAACATAAAATAAAACCTAAACATTATATTCAAATTAAACACAATGAAATCCTTCAAGCATCATACGTTTTAGGCCTTAAGTTAATGTGTGCACATACCTCCCAATATGATAAATTGAATAGAATTGACCTTTTCTTCCACCCGACAGTCTTCGAATTTTCACCTTTTTAAAAAATTCTCTTTCTTTTTGTACTTTTAGTCTTTCCCTGTTTCTCTTCCCTTCTTTCTGTTTCCATAAAAATATTACACTTGTACAATTTTAGGTGCAATGAGATGCTCATACTTCCCATTAAATGGTCCTTTTTGTGAATGATACTTATGATTTGTTGGAAGACATCTCCTATGTCCCATGTACACACACTTCCTACTACATTTGAGATACATTGAATTTGTGTTCCTTCCACATATAGGGCATGCAAAAAACCCTTTAGTCGTGTGACCAACCATATTTCATAAGAAATAAAGTCATGGATTACCCACATCAATAAAACCTTCATATTAAATAATGACCTTGAATGAGCACCATATGTCCTTGCCCCTTCATCCCATGTTAGTTTTAGTTCATTTACCAATGGTTCCAAATAAACATCTATGCTATTTCATGGTTGCTTGGGACCACATATTAACAATGACAAACAAAAGATCATTTTCATGCATAACCATAGCAGAAGGTTATATGTGACCAGTACTACTAGCCATACACTGTGAGTACTACTCAAGTTTCCATAAGGATTAAATCCATCCACTTCCATTGCAATTCATACATTGCGAGGATCGTTGGAAAAATAAGGCCATTTAGAATCTACAGTTTTCCATGCCAGGCTATCAACTGTGTGGCACATTATTCCATCCTTACTTGCATTCTCGTGATGCCACCTCATTTTCTGTGAAATATATCTAGAGATGTAACAAAAAAATAAAGAATCATATATACATTGCAATACTTAGTAGATTAAAGAAGATTATTTTTTAGTAGGTTTGTAGTACATGAAGGCGTATGATATAATGGAATTATAAGAGTTCAAAATTATACATGTACATTCTCTTCAACCTCGCCGCTATAGGGAAATACCTCAACACTTTGTCTGGGACAATTGTATGTACCTTTTCAAAATGAGCATCAACCTTCCATCTTGATTTGCCACATGTTGGTCATTCATTTATTTTTTCATATTTTCCCCAATATAAAATGTAATCATTGTGGCATCCATGTATCATTTCATAATCCAACCCCAATGATTTAATCAAACATTTTGCAGCATATGTAGATTCTGGAAGTGTATTTCCTGTTGGAAGCATTTCTCTTTGCAACTTCAACAACTGTGTGAAACTTGCATCAGACCATCCATTTCTCACTTTAAGGTTGTAAAATTTGACTTTGGCCGATAGCTTAGTGAAACTAGTTCAATCTGGGTAGAATGGTTCCATGGCATCTTCAATTAAATTTAGATATTGAATGATATTGTTTTTTTCTTCCAATGATGCTACTTGGCCATTTTCACAATTCACATATGGATTTTCATTATAATGTTGATAAGCATAATTCACCATCTCAACCATATGGTCATCAACCATGGTTTCCTTGTTATGATCGTAATTCTCAAGAAATTCAGTATAATTTGTAAGCAATGTTGCAAACACATCATTATGATTATCATATTGATGTTTGACTATGTGTTCATCACCGTGTGTAATTTCTCAAGGAAAATCATGCATCTTTGTTGTGTGGCATTTCTTTCTCTTGTCAAATATATAGTCCTAACTAGGAGCTCTCTCTCGATGGAAAAACCAAGTTTTATATGAGCTCATTATACCATGAATCATCAAGTGGTCTTGTACTTCCTCAAACATCAATACTGCAACATTGCAACATTTTTTACAAGGGCACCTTGTGGTGTTATTATCCTCTGAATGCCTTTTTGCAAACTCTATGAATTATTCAACCCCGAATTGATATTCCTTTGACATCCTACATAGAACCAATCTGCACATCACATAAGAAAAACCCACTACAAATTACAATGAATACATATTTTATAAAATATCATATTGAAGAATCAAATATAAAAAGTATACCTCGTTTTCAAATCTGTCCAATGCCTTTTTTTGGCCATTTGAAAATAAAACCAACCCATTGTCTCGAATTGGCTCCTCGAGAGTTGGCCTCTCAACTTCCTCCAAATACACGGCTAGCAATATTCATCTAGTACACCCATATTCTTTCCAAAATAGCCTTTACCAGCACATGACAACCATATATTACACCATACAAGCTTCCACCTTATAATAACCAAATCCAAACATCAATTAGATAATATTTTGGCTGTATATTAAATCCAAGATATTTAAGTTTTTAACCCATTAATATAACTCAAATAATATCACTTCTAGTTCATTTCTCGACTATACCCATACCAATTATCTATGCAATCATATTGTAAGGGATGTATGCCAATGACCTTCATGGTTTCCTAGCACACCATTGATCCAATTTCAAACCACATTGTATTTCCAATACATATAACAAAACTAACAAAAAGGTGCAAGAATACTTGTAACTCATAATCTGAAACATAAATTACAACAAGGATCCAAATGCAACTAAGGTTTATCAATATGATACAAGCCAATAGCTACTATAAACCAACAATAATGGGAAACCATTGGAATACAAGAAATCTCCATAATGGAAAACTAGGTGTGCGTGTTGCAACTTTTTTTATTGTCTTGGAACTCCTCTTTTGTAGAATCTTAGTTCTAATCCTATATGAAGCTTAGGTTTCCTTTGGGTTTAATGTTGAAATGTTTTAATAATACTTGAGGCATGAGTCAATTAATTGGTTTCAATTTATCACTCATGAAATGGAGAATGTCCTCAATACATGTTGCATCATTACAATATGTCTTCACACAATTAGGAAGGACAATGACATTCCTCAGTTTTCATTGTAGGAAGTGATTTAATCGGTGATACACTAAATCTTCTTGGTTCAGTATATGTTATGAAAATTTCAAAACTCAAGTCTTAAAAGCTATGAGTTGGTCCATTAAACTTCTTGGGGAAGGAGTCTGTAAGGGTCACTATAAAAAAATTCTGATCTCATGGACAACTAAAAGGGAATGAGAGTTTTTAAATAATCCTACTAGAGTGGAAAAAATGGACAATATGTGCAAATTAGAATTTATGAACCACAAACATTCAACATGTGGGAGAAAATACTCAGAAGTGGGATAAGTTTGGATAGCAAGCATGGCTTCTTGAGGAAACTAAGATGAGTTAAGATAGAGAATCCATCAAATTTGGTACTTGGTATAGAATTGTAGGGCATTTCACCATAGCTTAAGATCGTGTACCCTCTAATTCTACACTCACTTTATTCCATTAAACATATAGATTCTCCTCTACTATCTTATTAATGTTCTATTTCACCCACTTATTTTTAGGTCTAACCAACCCCTTCCTCAAAACTATGTAGAAGTCTTCAATGTGTCCAAGATAATTGCAATAGACACATTGAAATAAAGTTTTCAGTAATCTAAAATATTAGAAAATTCCAATCTCCCCAATAGCAAAATTTCTATCTTAGCACTAATAGCATCAATTTCATCTATGAATATCGGGTCTATATATTGTCGTTCTCAGGTCTGAAATGAACTCTGTGTTTCCCAGGAGGGGATGTTAAGGCTTTCTTCATGCCTAGAATTGCTGCTACCTATCCAGAATTCATTGTTTTAGGGATGCTCCTTGTTATTTATACCCAAAACTTCAAAAAGACCATTTCTTGAGGTTAAATATGTGCCCATAATTACTTCAAGTTGGAAGAGATGATATTTTATCATGAAAAGAGCTCATAATTCAACCTAGAATGACTTAAAGGTTAAATTCACACCCAGACTTGGTTTTTAGGGTTTGAAATTAACTGAAATATGCTTTTTTAGGTTTGTTTACTGTTGGAAATATGGATTATTGTTTTCATTAATGTCAAAATAAGTTCAGTGATGAAAAAGGAATAACAAAGGACATGATGGCAGAGTGAACTCAGTGAAAGACAAAGGAAAGACAAAAGGTGAACTCAGTATAAGCCAAAGAAAAGTAAAAGGTAGTGATGGTATGTCATGAATGATGAAATGGAATATATGATGACATATAATAACATAATTGATAGAAAATTGGTAATATACATTGCCTATGATGACACATCATATTATGTGACATCATTCTAGAGAAATATGGCAATTGGTGAAAATCAGGAAATTGACTAAGTATGGATAAATAGTCAAAACTGGTCTAAGAGGGTCTAAGAGAATGATCTCCCTAAATCATGGGTTAGATTAAATTCCAAGAGAACATAGGGGTCTTGTAGACTTGTGTTTTATCTACCTGACAATATATTCATATTGTCTTGGAAGTAGATGAGGAAGAAGTTATGGACCTGCCAAAACTGTGTTTTAGGCAGATTGGATCAGACTAAGAAATTTGTCTGTGTCATAACAAAAGGTTGGAAGACTATTTTCAAATTTCCTCCAGAAGATGTGTGTGTATCATTAAGATATACAGATGACATGATCCTTCTCCTTGGTGAATTGGATATCCGGCCGTGAATTTAGATTCTCACTTGGTTCTTACACGAGTGAAATATCAATTTGCCAAAACAAGAGAAAAATGTTACTTCGCATGTTAAGATTAAAATTGGATAAGAGTTAAAAAAAATAAAAGTGGATGTAGATGTGTTCCACAAAGGATCGATATCAGACGAATGAAAATAGTTCCGCAAATAGATCAGCGTTCAAGATCTATTCTGCAATAGATCGATGGTGTGGAAAAAGCGATGCGAGAAAGTCATTGCGGAAACGAAAAAGTGGACAGGAGAAAAGTTCTGCAAAGGACCGAGATCGGACGACTGAGAATAGTTCTGCAAGCAGATCGATGGTTAGGAAAAGAAGTGTGGGTGCAGAAATGTGAAAAGAAAAAAAATGAAGTCGTTGAAAAGTTTATTTTTGGATTTCCTTGCGGGAGTGGAATTGTGGGTGCAAAAGTAGGGAAATCAAAATTCGAAGATGTGAAAAGTTAAGTTTTCAACTTCCGCAGTGCAGAAAAAGCATTGCAAGAAAGCTGTTGGGGAAGTTGAAAGGTAGAAAGGATTATGGAAAATTTGAGTTTCCTATTTCCACATCCTGTAATGCGAAAAGGCCACTTCAGAAAGAGGAAGTCAGAAAGGAAAGTTCAGGAAGGATAGTGCCCATGGTAATGAAGCTCGTGTTCCAAGAAAGATGAAACCCCCAGATGGAAGGTGACGCCCCATTTTTGGGAGAAAAACACGCCTAGAAACTAGAGATGATGAAACCTGAAAGAAAGGAAATCTTGCAGCTAGAGATGATAATGCCATCAAGCTTATGAATAGAAGAATCTCAAAGACATGAGAATATCACATAGTTTAATTAATTAATTAATTAAAAATCAGTGATATAACATAAATATAATTTAAATGATCAAATTAAAATATATAAGAAACATAATCATAAATAAATTAACAGAGATTTGAAGGGGTGCGGAGGAGAAATAAATGAATCATGTTTTGAAAAGGCATGTTTGTGAGATGTGATTGTCCAGTTTGAAGAGGTATGTAGAAGAGAGAGTATGTTGGTTTTGAAAAAGGTGTGATGTTTAAGAATAATATATAAACAGAATATTGAAGAGGCAGTGATGTGTCTCTGGGGTCTCTGTGGGTGAATAATAAATATCTGAGTAGAAGACCAGAAGTGAGAGAATGCAAAGTGTATCTCTGCAATCCAGACCCATGTAGCAGCAGGAAAGAAGACCAAGTGAAGAAAGCCGGAGACATATTTTGAAGAAGGTCTAGGAATTTTAATAATGTCAAATTAGGGTGGCAGGGTGGTGCTAGGTCAAGCTACATGCCTGCAAGGACGTCTTAGCCTCCTTCTAGTAATGGCTGTAGAATCAGGGTATTGGTGTATCGTTTTCTGTAGGTGTAGACATAAATCAGGATATTGGTGTATCCTTATCTGTAGGTGCAGGCATAAACTAGGGTGTTGGTGCATCCTTCAGTAGTGGCTGAGAAACTTGGGGAATGTGGTATCCAGCAAGTAGGTTCTTGCAAATAACTATTGTATATTTTAAAAGAAATTTTTGCAGATAATAGAAACGTGTTGGTGGTTTACCTTATTAGGGTTCCATGATAAAATTTCAGTTCCTTGTATCTTGTTTATTCAATATTTTGATTAAAGTTTAATAAGTGGTTTAAATGGTAAAAGGTCAACAATACTGATTCACCCCCCCCTCTCAGTATTGACCAACTACCAGCAATTGGTATCAGAGTAGGATCCTTCACTAACAGTTTAGCCACTGGAAGGAATATCCTATTAAAACCCACTATGGATCAACAAGAGGAGATTTACACAGAAAATGGATCTCCAATTCTTATAAAAGAAGAATAAATATTTTGGACAAAAAGAATGGAAATTTATCTTAAGTAATTGGAACCTGGTGCATGGAATGCAGTGATCACTAATTACATCCCATCAAAGAGAATACGGACACTAATACATATGAGCAAATTTGCAATAGTTTTTCATTGTTATTTTCATGTTTTGTTGTCTCAATTGCAACAATAACGGTCATGATGTTTTGTGGCACTTATTTTGTCACTATAAAGACAAAATTTATAAGTTGTCAATATAGAGATGAAAACTGGCCGCCATGTGTCTTCTATACAGTGGCCTTGAAATTGATTTTTTTAATTGATTTTCTATGTTTCGTTGCTCTATCGACAAAATTATCGTCCCTATAACAACAAAAATATAGCCAAAAACTACTAGGAAAAATTTTGGTTCCACGAAAAACTGTGGAACAGTTTCGATGAACGTTTGTCTCTCTATCGACAAATTCTGGAATTTGAACAGAAATTTCTTCCATGCAAAACCATGGAAAACCAATCTCTATCGACTGAATTTGCAAGTTGAATGATAATTTTTCCATGAAACTGTGTCACTATAGCAACAGTATTCATGGAAAGCCACCCGGGGTTTCGACGGTTTTGTAATACTCGTGACGAAATTCCATCGATATTTCGATGAAACGTGGAGGTTTAAAAAAAACCATGGAAAGGCACATTCCTTTCCATCGTTTTGGATCTTCAATAAGTGCTTGTGATTGATGTGCAGTCTCTTGGACCTTTTAATTCTATTTTAGACCATATTTAATCAGTGTTATATAGCAGATTTTTGGAAGGTAATTCTAAGCCACAAACTGGGGCAAAGCTACAATGTGATTTGATGTTTTAGGGACAAGTTTAATGCATGTAAATGACAAATTTTTTTAGATCTTATAAAACATAAAATGAAAGATGAATTAAGATTTAAAATGGCATAAAGGCTGTGATTAGTGCCTAACAAATTAAAGTTAGGAAAATGGGGTCAATTGAGGATCTCATGGAGGCTTTAGTGATTAAAGAGTAGATAGGGTTGAATGGTTCAAACCCAATCTTCTCCTTAATAACCAGATTCACTTCGGAAATATTCAATAGGAAAATCCTAAGCTATACATTAGATATTTGTCAAACAAGAGCCATGAGGTGGCAATGTCACTGCAATTCCTAAAAAGTATTACTACAAGAAAAATGCTATAGAATGGAAATATACCTTCGTTTCAACCCCAACAAAGCTTCCCATGCCAAACCAAGAAATCTATCATAATACACTTGCAATATAACTACAAATGGTAGCTTCCGAGACGGAGGATAAAGGATAATTTCTCTTACTAGGTTTTAAAACTCGAGACTCCTCTTCCCCATGAGAAGGTTGGAAGAAGCTTGGACAATAGGAAAAGCACCTCTGTTTCCACCCAAAAAAGGCTTCTCGTGCAATATTTTGGTTTGGTAGAAAATAAACAGGATCAAAAAATTCCAAAATTTTGGTAGAAAATGAAAAATAAAACACAATTTTGAATAGTAATTTAAAGAAATGATGAAGAAATGGAGCCAAAAGCTGAAAACAAACAATTCTGATAGAGGAAAAGTGGTTAAAAAACAGAGGTGGGAAATGCACAGAGAGAACATAATAGTGATAAAAGCAGGGAATGGTACAGCAAGACCACAACAAAGATAGTTAAGTCTAATATTCTTATGTTTCTATACAAACATTGGATAAGAAGCATGATGAAGAGGCTAGAAATGAAAATAGCCAAGTTATATTATATGACAGGTACAAGCAAGTCATATAAAATATTAATGAATAGGGAGAATGTAGGCAATGCAAGAACCCTTACCTTATCAATCGCCTTGCTCCAGGTCTATTGGCCCATACTACTTGCAAGGAGTTGTCCTAATAAACGAAAAACCATTGTGTTGGCTGGAAATTAAATTTATAAATTAAATAAATAATCCATTCCTAGACCTATACACAAGTGGTAGTTTTGCTAGGGATGGAAAATATCAAAATACTCTATGAAATAAAAAATGGTCATACAATTAAATCAGCTAATGTTGTCTAGAAAGTGTGTTCTTAGGGTAACTCCACCAAGAGATGTGGTTCCGGAGTCACATTCCACATGTTCCTGCGAAGGAAATCTACAATCAATCTATCCAGCACACATTTTCCACCAGAATATCAACTCGCATTTAAATGCTTTATTACAATACCGTTGCCTCACTGATGTGGAAACTTATGTTTGTATTCGACAATATTTCTTTAACCATTGTATTAAAATGAAAACAGCACACAAATTTTAAAGTTTAAGATAGAAATATATTAAATACACATATAAATAAGTTTTTACTGGAAATGTGTGGACACTGTTACTACCACCATCCTGTCAAACAATATAAAACAAAAAGTAGAGGAAAGAGTCATGTTGTCTTACTATATGAATAAAATGTCACTAAATACTCTGGATAAATCTTTGATATCTATGAAATGTTAACTTTCCAGTAAATAATAGCCTGCACGGGTGTGGCTCATTGGCCGTTTAGTTGTTATGAAGTCACATGTTGTAAATTGGAGGTCACGAGATCAAATCCCACCCGGGTTTACCTATGTCCCATGTCTTGTGGTGGGTGTGGGGAACCTAGGGGTATAGTGGTAGCGGGAATGGATCCCTGGACCCTGTGTCACGTGAGTACCATCCCAGCTCCAGTTGTCGATTCTCCTAGTTACTAAAAAGTAAAAATCCAATTAATAATATTTAGATATGGAAATATTTGTTCTAACATAATGCACTTTGAGGAGCTCATGGAATGATTTTGTAGTGCACAAGCTTGCACTCTATAAAATGTTTCAGACATATAATAGAATAAAATAACAAAATCTTGTAATTTGTGCCATAATCAAGGTAAAACTAATTATTAAAGCAAAATTAAATTCCTAGAAGAAACACGTCTCAGGTTCAAAGTTTCGACACAATCGATTGAACCAGTTCAGATTATAGCTCCTACAAGACTTTGCACACTGTTCCGGAAAATTAAATAGAATAAAATTACAAAATCTTCCAAATTGTGCCATAATCCATAAAATTATATGAGAGCATGACTGGCTTGTAGTGCTCAACCCATATGTCTTTTCCCCGAATTTAAAGAGGAGCTTCAAATGCTCCAATAATAGAAAACCCTTACTAGATCCACCAATAATAGAAGGGATGGTAGAATAGCAAAGAAATTATAATTTTAGTATGACTATACTGAATCTGTATTGGTTCTAAAATTTGACGTATTTTTCCCAAATTCCTACACTGCTAGGGTTAATGGGCTTACAGAATTCATTCAGCCCTTTGTTATCCTCTGGATTGTGGCCGGATTGCCTCCCCTGGGAACGTTGGTATCCTTTGGACTACGGCCAGATTGTTTTGTTATCCTCTAGACTACGGTCGGATTTCCTCCATTGGGAACATCGGTATCCTCTGGAATAGTATCCCCTATTCCTCGATTTACCACTGCCCTGCTCATCAAATTACCAGTGCTCTAGATGCTACTAATGAACTAGTACGCAAGAGTGAACTTGTTCGTTGTTGTTTTGCTAATGAGCTAGTTCGCGGGTGTTTTTGAATTCTTCATTTTTTGTTTGTTTATTTGCATATTTTATATTTTGTTGCATTTAAATTAATTATAGTTAAACAACTCTATGTTTTTAATTTAGTGCAGTTTAATTTAATTTAATTTAATTTAACTAGGATTTTGTCATAATTTGTATTGTTTGCATTGCTTATAGTGAGATCCTATATATACATCAGTCCCTTCAAGGACAAACACGATGATGATGAGGATGATCATGATGATGATGAAGACAACAAAGATGATTTTGATGAGAACAACAACAACGATGATCATCATCATCATTATCCTCATCATCATCCTTGTCATCATATAACCATCATCTAATTCATTTTCTTCATCAATATCATCATCATCATCTTCATAATCATCATCGTCACCGTTGCCATCATTGTCATCATGATCTTCTTCATCATCGTCATCTTCCTTCTCATCATCATCATAATCTTCATATTCATCATCATATTCATCATCAACGTCAGTGTCATCCAATTCATCAGCATCTCCATTATCATTATCATAATCTTCATCATCATCATCATTTTCATTATCATCGTCATCATCTTCATCATCATCATCATCATATTCGTCATCATCATCATCGTCATCATCTTCATCATCGCAATTTTAGGGGGAGCTCAGTGAATGAAGATGTCTACATGATAGGGGGAGCAGATAGTTTAGTGAAAAATTAAGGATTGCTCCTAACACCCATTCCAAGGACTAATCTGACAATTCAATATGATCTAAGGAAGTAGTAAAAAAATACATCTTATTGGTCCCTGTGAAGCCTCATGTTCTTAGATTTGTGCACATGAAGAATGAAGACTTATGGACCTAGTCCAGTGTCTTAAAAGCGAAAGATCCAAACTGAGTAGTTTGGTAGTTCCATAAAATTCATTCTTTATAGGAGTGAATAATCATTCATAACCATTCTATTATAATGTTGGTGAAGCTCAAAACAATTTAGTGAAGACTAAGGAAAAGATCTTGTCATCACATCTTCATCATCATCATCATCTTCATCAACATATTAATCATCATCACCATAACCATAATGATCATCTTCATATTCATCATCATCATCATCATCATCATCATCATCATCTTCATCATCCTCATCCTAGTCATCATCATCATCCTCATCCTCGTCATTATCGTCCTCATCCTCGTCCTCATCATCACCATCATTATTGTTGTCATCTTCATCACCACCACCATCATTATTCATCATCATCATCTTCATCATTACCATATTCATCAACATCATCATTATCATCATCATCATCGTCGTCGTCGTCGTCGTCATCGTCATCTCCCTCTTCCTAATCAACATCTTCATCATCGTCATCATCATCATTTTCACCATCACCCTCATCATCATCTTCATCATGTTCATCACCACCACCATCATTATCATCATCTTCATCATCGCCATCGTCATCATCAACAATAACATCATCATCATCATCATCCTCGTCATGCTCATCCTCATCCTCATCCTCATCCTCATCCTCATCATTCTCATCATGATCGTCATCATCATCATCTTCATCATCATCATCATTTTTGTCATCATCATCCTCATCCTATTCATCGTCATCATCATCATCATCATCGTCATCGTCGTCATCGTCGTCAGTGCATCATCGTCATCATCGTCAGTGCATCATCGTCGTCGTCATCATTCATCATCATCATCATCGTCATCGTCATTTTCATCATCATCGTCGTCATCATCATCATCATCGTCGTCGTCATCGTCATCATCGTCGTCATCATCATCATCATCGTCTTCGTCGTCGTCGTCATTGTCATCATCTCCCTCTTCCTAATCAACATTTTCATCATCGTCATCATCATCATTTTCATCATCGCCCTCTTCGTCATCTTCATCATGTTCATCATCTTCATCACCACCATCATCATCACCATCATCTTCATCATCATCATTCAATGTTGATTTATGGTCATCTATGTCTCCTTCCCAAAGGTTTGAAAATGATCTTATTTGAGGAATTTTGCGGGAGTGCCTTTCAGGTTAACTGGTTAGCAAGTTTTGCCACCATGGAGCTGTCGGATGGAGAGTGGGTCTTGATCTACCGTGATAGGTATTTTTGTATATTGAAACATGCAGCAGTGGAATAAGGGTAAAGTGTGTTAAATTTCAACGTTTCATATTCGGGATGGTGAAGATAGACGATGGAAAGCGATTCCGTGGAGCAAAGATGCAAGGAAGGATTTAATTTTGAGATTTGTAGAGTCCATTAAATAGGTGTAATGTTGGAGGGTCGAGATTGGCACAAGGCGAGAACAATGACCCTAAATCATTTCGTACGGTGAACCTGCTCAGAGGGAGAAACTTTTTCAAATTCTGAAAAGGGTTAATCAGCGAGAAAATCGGATGGTTAAGATGAAGGTGGAGATAGATATGTGGTCTCAAACATTTCCGCAGATTGAACTAGCACGGAGAAAGTTATGAATTCGATCCACAGAAAGTGGTATGGGCTTCGAAGATCTACGGTCGGAACAAGATGTTGGGTAGATCATTAACAAGTGAGAAGAATTCTACGATTAAATGTTGCTCACTCGTTTAGATGAAAAAGGGTTAGCAGAATGTTAAAGTTCTCAAGGTTGAGCAGTCCCGATGAAGGTAGTTTAGAGATCGGCGTTTGATATTGATCTCCACAAATCAAGTTGTGCAGGTTGATAGTGTTGAGTTTTGGGTATGAAGATTTGGTGTATCAAGGGCTTAGATCTCAAAGATGAACAGATCTACGGTACTGAGTGCATGGAGAAACATGAGGGTTATGCAACATAAAAAAACTATAAAAAAATCTAAGTGGAGAAGAAGTCCTCACATACGATCTGCCTTCCTGAAGTTAATTGATTTCCCCAACACCATTTGTGATACACCCACAGGATAAATCATCCCGCGACAACGCCATCTCACCAAAAACTAGATATCCGTCGTATTTCTAGTGTGTGAAATCAAAAATATATCATGAAAATATAATAAGTGGAACAACGAATCTGATCACCACACGTAGCAGGGGAAAATGCAGCAAAAGAATGGTTCTGGTGTCATTATCACAAGAGCAAAAGGGCCAGAACATGCCCAGTCCATATGCCCTGAAGCGTATGGTTGACCAGGCTACTCGATGATGAAATCTATGAAAATGATGATGGGTCATCCCCTTGTCCAGTTTTCCAATCCTATATAAACACCACCTTTCAGAGCCATTAAGGTGCATAGGATGAGCTCGTGTAGAAGCAAACTCACAGTATCATTTTTCCAAGAGGTTCTGAGGATTCTGATATGTTTGCAATGGAAATCTAGTTCAAGAAACTTGTTAGTGTAGGTGTGTTTTTTGTTGGTGAGCTTGATTCCAAGCTCATCTATCACCCTGGTTTTTCACACCAGGGAAGCACCAACCATCGAGGAATAGACGTCGTACACCAATTTGAGAGATGCACCTGTTTTATGTGGGAGAAAATGCTCGTACTAGAGCATGAAGGGACCAAGGTCTTCATAATAGCTTTCATGCACCCCATCTGCCAACCTTTTCTGAGGTGGTGAAGAGTACTTGAATGAAAATCCACTGCAGAGGCTTGTTTCTACCAGAAGCAAGGGGGAAGCTGTGAAGAAATATGAGCATAGAAAGGATATATATAAACTCCATTGCTAGCTTTGAGCCCATGTATAAAGGTTCCTTTGAGCATGGAACAAACACAAAGGGAAAGGACACGTTGTTGACTCGACAGACGGACAAGTGGTCGATCCCAGTCAGAAATGAGCCACCAGAAGCATCTTGAGACGTCGTTTTCACTACCCACGAGTTCACAACCAAAAATTTCGTGCTGCCATCCAGACTGAGCACGTGCATTTTCTCCATGATGTTTGTTTAAATATATGTAAACCATGGCAAAAGTACCATGCTCTAGTTGTTAATGTTTGATTATGACTGTAAATAGTTTCAGATCCTATTTCAAGGATTAACATCGGGATCTGAGACATCATAAAAAGGCTCCCCACCAAGGATCAAATTTGAAGGGAAAGGTCCCATTTCCTTTTGAAGCTTACGTTTCATTGAATTAACCACCAATTAGCTTACTTCCTATTGAGTAACAAGTGGTTTCCATTTTCATACATTGATTTTCCCTAATCTTTATCATGATAATGGTGCTTGCGGTTGTTGTTGATATTTATATATTCAACTAGAATTACTCATTGTATATCAAATGGATATAAGGATGAAAAATAGAACTTGGGGATGCATAACAACAACCCTCATTTTCATAGATAAATTCATCAAATCCAAAGCCAAAAGCCAAAGAAAATATTTCAGGGTTACACATTACAATTTACAATTCTCATAAGGAAAAGAAAATCACTTACTTGAGCCAAATGTAGATGTGGAAGCAATATAGCTAAGACACCACCTCATGAACAAGAATGAACCATCGCTCCAGCAGCAACCATACCTACAAATTCCCAATTTAGACCAAACCCTAAAATATCCAAGGTAAAAAACTCTTGAAGAAAAACTACAACAATAGAGTTTACCTCGATTTTCCATGTCGAAATTACCAAGGTTTCCATGCAAAAAACAATGAGACCACCCAACTATAAAAAAATACACCCTTCCATGAGGAAAATTTTCAAAAAAGTGGTCAAAATTGGTCCTATCAACCTTAAGAGAATTGGTCCCAACAGCCTTAAGAGAATTCCTGCCACAATTCATGGTTTGAGAAGAATTCCCGCACCATGGTACCGTCCTATAGCTAGTTGGTTTGGCTACCTATTCATGATTTGATTTTTCTTTAATTTTTCTTGAGGAGAAAGATACATGCCTGCCAAAACAGGGTTTTTCACCAGTGGATGTAAAAATGTCTAAGTAGCCTCAGAAAGATGCCCACCCTAAATTATGGGTTCAAGTAAATGCCCACAGCACATGGGGGTCTTGTATATTGGTCTTTGGCCTACCTGACCATGTCTTCATATTGTCTTGGAAGTGGATGAAGAAAAATTTATGGACTTTCCAAAAGGCTATTTTAGGCTGATTAGACCAAATTGAGAAAAATGTATTGAGAATGTGAGTCTCTAGAGTGTTGTATGGAGCATACAACCATGTCACTTGCCTCACCAAACTACAACATATATTTAAGGAAGAATTTGTGGGCTAGCAGCCTTAGCAAAAAATGGTCCCAACAGCCTTAAGAGAATGTCCGCCACAATTCATGGTTTAAGAAGAATTCCCGCAACATGGTATCGTCCTATATCTAGTTGGTTTGGCTACCTATTCATGATTTGATTTTTCTTTAATATTTATTGAGGAGAAAGATACAAGCCTGCCAAAACAGATTTTTTCACCAGTGGATGCAAAAATGGCTAAGTAGCCTCATAAAGATGCCTACCCTAAATTATGGGTTAAAGTAAATGCCCACAGCACATGGGGATATTATAGATTGGTATTCAGCCTACCTGACCATGTATTCAGATTGTCTTCTTCAGTTATGGGTAAAACAATCTAAGAAATCATTTATTTCACCACCAATAGTAAGTATGCCCTAATTTTAAATGGTTTCTAATTCTACTTTCATTTTATGGTGTGAGGACTCATAATCTATTTTTAACTACCACTAAATACTAATATGTTCTCGCAGTTCAGTAATCATGTTCCAAGATCAAGGCCAATAAGAAAATATGGTGAAGAGGATTTTTGTGAATCACAGTGGCTTCAGAAGGTGCAAGGCCAAAAATAATGTTCAAAGAAGAAATAATAGTAAAGCTCTAAGTGTTTCATCCAAGAGGAAAGTGGCAGCGCAAACTAATCAAACACAAGAATTGAATGGGGCAGCTGGTGTTGAAATACCTATGATGGCGACTAAAAATTACTGTAAAATCAGTGTTTCATCCTTAAGAAATGAAGCAAGGAAAATCAATGAATTACAAGAAGTGTATGGAGGAGCTGCTATTGATATGCCAATGATGGAGGTTATGACTCACAATAAAAAGCATGGTCCATCCTCGGTAAATGGTACAGGGCAAAGTGATAAAAGATAAGAAATTCAAGGGGCAGTAGTTGATATCCAAAAGATGGATGATGGGAATCCTATAAAACCTGATGTCATTATAAGAAGTGTGAGACAAGCCAAAAAGAAAAAAGTCCTAGATGATTGAAATGCAACATTGTATGCAAAATGGTGAAAGAAACTTATGTTGCAATAAGTATTTCTAGTGATCTTACCGTACTGAAGATTTATTCTATTGTGCTAACATTTATGTTACCAAATTTTGGAAATGTAACAAATGATGGAAGGCATATTAAATATTTAATTTTTGTTTTCAGTAATAAAATTACAGTTGTTTTCTGTTTTTGCTTATATTTTGTAAATTTCTGTCTTTTTTAGTCTAGTTCTATAGGCATTACAGCTTTGGGCTATTCGCTGAAATTTGGTTGCATGAGTAGAATTGTATGACATTGTTCCAGAATTGGAATTTCAATTTCATTAGATAAAGAAACTTACATAAATACAACAATACATAGCCTCAAAATTCTCACAAAGAACTTGATATTTCTCAATCCATCATCCCCATAATATCCCTATAATATCAAATGTTCCAAGCAAATAGCTAGGATCTATCTATGTCACCAAATCTACTGACATCTCATATCCACTAATCACTATCACTCTTTTAATTTCTTACAAATTCAAATATGTATGCCTATAGTACACAAGTTAAGTTTTCAATTTTGATATTGTTAACTTTCTGGCCTGTTATGTACACTTATTGAAAAGTTAAATTCAAAATTACCATTCACATTAAATGCATCAAAAACATATACATTATTGAGAAATACACACACACACACACACACATATAAATTTATGTATTAAAACTTAAATGCATTTACATACACAACATATATAAATAATGTTATTCCATAGTTCTAGGCTGCTTGGGAGGTTTAGGCTGCAAGTCCTCCTTTTCTAGAGAAGATAAATTTGTACATTCTAGTCTCTTGGCTTGTCTAGAAGCTTCTGGTTCTTCAAAAGCTGCAGCAGGTGCATGTTTTGATTTTTGTTCTAATTATTTCACTTTTGTTGCACATTTGTGCAAACTTGCTTTTAATCTATCTTTATCTTGGATGTACTTCTTCATCAATTCCACATTCTTCTAATTTTTCTCTTCGTGTTCCTTTTCCTTTTATTGAAGACGATCATTTGCACATTTCAACTCAGACTGAACTTGGGTCAATTTTTTCCTGAGATGCTCTGTCTCTGTCTCCAACTCTTTTTCCCTCAATTATATATTATCTGGAGTATACACAATTGCTACTCACTAAAGCATGTTGTTCTTCTACAAAGTGGCAATTAATTGGGATTTCAGATCTTCTATCTCAAACTTACATCCCAAATGTTGTGATTCTCTATCCTCCAGCATATTCAATATGAGCTCTTGAATCTCATCATCCCTCTCGATTAGATTGTTTGTCAATGTTTGTTTTATGGTTGACCACGCAGAGAGATCAGCTTCAACATTCATTGTTGTGCTAGCATCCATCAAGGACTTCTCTCAAATTCTTAAGGACACACGATAGATTTGTAACCCCTTTTTGACTTCTGCATGAGCTTGTATTGCATTAAAATCTACGTCCAGTGCCTTCTCTATTTTTTGCAGGGAACTCTCATACCTTATTAAAGCTTGTTGGTGTGCTGACATATCATAAATTTCACCAAAAATCAGATGCCTACTCTATCCCTTGCCGATTTCAGATTCTTTTAACTTTTCAACTCCTCTAGTCTGTAGTTCTGTAGTAATCTTTTCAAGTTCAACTATTTTCCCTTTCAATTCTTCATCTTTCTTAGCAATTATGTTTTTCATGTTTTCCTCTTTTTTTCTATATTCATTTATCTCAAGTTGATGTTTATTGTAGTCTTCAGCAAGGTTGTTTTGAAAGTCAGCCTTCATTATTTCAATTATTTTGTTTAACTTATTGAATTCAGCAGTAAGTATTGATTCCTAACCGATAATAGTCCTTAGAGGGTGGATTTACAAAACCTTCGGTCGATGTTTTAGCTCATCTTCCAGACTCTTTATGGTTTCTTCATCTTTCTTCCGAACAACCATATATTATTCTCTGCATTTCTCATTTTCCTTTCTAAATTCATCCTGAATTTTCTCTAGTTCCTTATTCAAAGACTGAAGAACAGAGTCCTTGTCTGCTTTTATCCTTCTCGAACTGTCCACAGTCTTCACAAGGGATCCTTGTAATCTTGCAATTTCCTGTAAACAGGGAAAACTTTTAGGAGGCTTCAAAAAATGGAATTCGGAAACCTTCTTTTTGGAAAAAAAGCATTGAAAATGCCTCCTAACTTAAAGAGGTCCAGTATTTGCAAATTTTTAATAGAAGATTCCATAGTATCCACGTGTTCTATTTCTAACCTTGCAATTACCTGTAAATAGTGAAAATTTTAACATAGTCCACCAATTGTCATACACGCCATAGTCTGTACAATTGTCATAAGTTGAAAATAACACCATGGGGTTGAAGCTAGATATATTTACATTTACTAATAAAATTTTATACTGTTAGGTGTAATCTATATGGTGAATTCTACTATTTAATGCATATGAATTATGTATTTGTTCCATTCAATTATGTCTGGTATATTATTGTTCTGTTATAATTGGTTTTTCTTTTCGAATAATTTTTTCATTATATATGAAATTTGTAAGTTTGAAACAATAATATATATTTCCTAGCATGTGGGTTATTGTGAAGATGCTTTTATACTGTCTTCAAACTGTCCAAAAAACATCTTATTATAGCCTTCTAGATATGGTTGGATTCACCATACAACACTCTAGAGATCCACACTCTCAGAATATTTGTATCATCATCTTATGACTTGTGGAGGGCATTTCCATAAGGCCAGTTATGCAGATTTTACCAATAATTCCATACTTGGACAATTTTTTATCTTCTCCTAGGCCCGATATAATTTTCCTAAACTACATTTTCCAGACTACTTGGACCAATATTCCCAAACATAGCCAATTTCTTGATTTTAACTAATTTGTCCTATTTCTCTAGAACGATGTCCTAATGAAATAATGATTTCAAATTCATTTCACATCATCATCTATGCCATGACATTCCATGCGAGCATCAACTTTAATGCGGGCATCACTTATCTCCTTTAAAACACTTAGCCATTTTTTCTTTGTCTTTAGTATGCAAAATAACATTTTTCTTCTATTTTTGCAGGTTAATATTTTCCTTATCTGGTCACCATAAGAAAAACCAAGAGCATGGATAGATATCCATTTCAAAAATGATCAAGACCATATCATCTGATGAATTTTATCATCACAAGAACACCCCCTTTCGATCATTTCGAAGTGGTCTCTCAAACGTTTTGTCTAACACTTGAGCAATTCTCTTTAAACCCTAGGTCACCAAGGTAATTTCATTTTTCCTTCAAATTTGGCAAGTGATATTCTCAATGGGTATAGTTCAACAAGGTGAGTCCAGAAAAACCACTTTTATCTTCTGTTGCTTCTTTCTCTCTCCTAGGCAGGCATTTTTTTGGAGCAGTGAAAATATGGCTGAGAGGCACTTTTGGCATATTGATATCTTCTTCCTGAAAGAATTTTTGGCTGGGATAATTATATGGTTGGATGCACCATACAAGTTTCTGGAGATCTAAACTCTCATAATATTTTTATCATCAACCCATGAGCTGTGGAAGGAATTTCCCTAAGGCATGTTAGGCAGATTTTACCAATAATTCATACTCGGACAATTTTTTATCTTCTCCTAGGCTTGGTCTAATTTCCCTAAATCACAATTTTGGCATGTCCATAAATTATTCTTCAGTGTATCTTTGGACAAAATGAGACCATGGTTGAGTAGACAAAACAACATCCTACAATATCCCCATGTTGTGCAGGCATTTTCTTCAACAAACCATTTGTGGTGGGCGTCCTCTTAAGGCTACTTGGACCAATATTCCCACACTTGGCCAATTTCTTGATTTTCACTAATTTGTCGTTTTTATCCAGAACGATGTCATAATGCAACAATGATTTCAAATTCATGCCACATAGTCATCTATTCCATGCCATGCCATGTAGGTATCATCCTTACTGCGAGAATCAACCTTAGTCATCTATTTCAAATTCATGCCACATAGTCATCTATTCCATGCCATGCCATGCAGGTATCATCCTTACTGCGAGAATCAACCTTAATGTGGGCATCGCTTAGCCCCTTTACAACACTTAGCCATTTTTCCTGTCTTTAGTGTGCAAAATAAGATTTTTATTTTATTTTTCTAGGTTGATATTGTCGTTATCTGGTCACCATAAGAAAAACCAAGAGCATGGCAAGATATCCATTTCAACAATGAACATGACCATATCATCTGATGATTTTTATCATCAATGGAACACCCCCTTGCGAGAATTTCCAAGTGGTCTCTCAAACACTTTGTCTAACACTTAACCAGTTCATTTCAAACCCTAGGTCACCAAGATGATTTCATGTTTCCTTCAAACTTGGCAAGTGAGATTCCCAATGGGTATAGTTAAATAAGGTGAATCCAGAAAAAACACTTGCATCTTCCATAGATTCTTTCTCTCTCCTCGACGGGCATTTTTTTAGAATAATAAACCCATAGTTACCTACCTTAGACATTAATTAATCCATTTTTGTCTTATTTTCTTAGTTTCCAGTATTCCACTCTATGCAAGTTGTCTTCCACATGCCATAGAAGTCAAAATTGCTAAAACTGAGTCATGGAGCGCTTGGGAAACCTACTGGAATCCATATTTAGCATATCTACTTTATTCCAGATCCTCCCTAGCACATATCTACTTTTTCTACTAAGTTGCTTGCTTTATTGAGATTTATGGCAAAAGGGAAAGTAAGACTAGGTGTAGTTGACTTGTTTTCTTCCCTCATAATCTTCCATTCTTTTCTCCTAATAAAAGCATGTATGAGTTGTATTTCCATCACTTATTAGGTTGCCTACTTGACTTTGCCAATTCGTGAGCCTCTAGGTACATTTGGAAACTGCTTTATGCACCTATGGGGGATTTGACTAGATTTAGTAAGCCTACTTTTTGACTATTTTGAATGGCATCATTATGCATTCGAATATCTCATGTAATTATATATTACAGTAGCCTATGACTTCACAAGGTTGGCTATTGTACACTTATTCAATACATATTAGTGTTATGCTCCAATTTCAGTCTCCTTTGTTTGTAATTTTGCATGTTTGATTAGCAATTTTGTGAGTGCGATTGTTGCGATTGTTCTATCACTTGGGTTCAATTTCCACATGGTATCAGAGCCTTTGTATATCAATTTCTCTCCTTCCATATTGCTATTGCAGGTTCGACATCTTGACTAGGAGCACATTCTACTAGTTGGAGGGCACAGTTCAGAGCTATGGATCAATCTCAGAAGATCATCTTGACTCCATTTAATTTGTTTGAATGGAAATAAAAGATGGAGATATTGTTGAGAGTGAAGGGTCTCTACAGGGTGACTATGGAAGCTAAGGCAGAGCCCAATGCAGCTACAAAGAAAATTAAATGGCACAACAGGAGGGATGAGGCCTATGGTCTTCTGTGTCTGAGCATATCCAGAGACCTCCTTTTCCATCTTGATGGATTAACATCACGTAATGAAGTATGGGATAATATTGTAGATCTTTTTGGTAAGACAGATGAGATGAGAGGACATCAAATCAAGAATGAATTGATCTCTTTGAGTCCCAGCAGCTTTGAATCCCTGCAACTCTACTTTTCCAAGTTTAAATCCCTTGTTTTGCAGCTAAAACAGTGTGGAATTGAAAAGAAGGAAGAGAAACAAGTTTTAGCCATACTCTCGAAGCTTGGCCCTAAATATTTAGTGTTTGTTTCGACCTTCCATGCCACCAAGTTGACAGCTTGAGCCTGGAAGATGCCTAAGCTTACAGAGTTCATGGAATCCCTCACATAAGAATAAGATAAACTGGTGATGATAGGCACCATCAAACCTTCCAAAGACCAAGCTTTGGTTGCTGGATATTTGAGGGTGGATTCGAAAGGCAAGAAGAAAGCTAAGAAGCCACCTAAGCAAAAGAGAGAAAAGAACAAGTCTCAAGAGGAGCCCCAAGGCTCCAAGAAGAACTTCCAGAAGAAGAAGAACAAAGGAGAAATGAGCAAGTGTACATACTGTAGTAAGAGCTATCATCCTGAAAGCTCCTGCATGAAGAAGCAAATTGACATGTTGACCCAACTCCTGGAGAAGAATAACATCTCCCTTCTTGATTGCTCAAAGAAGAGGGAAGGAGGATCAAATTCAAAGGACAGAAAGAGAGTACATGCCTTGGTTGCTGGCACATCAAGCTCACCTAGCTTCATTATAGACTCTGGAGCTTCAAGACATATGGTTTCGACCAAGGAGGCATTCTCCTCTCTTGACATGTTGAAAGGCCCACAAATAGTGCTGGGAGATGACTCTCTCACTGACAGTTTGGGGAAAGGAAGGATTGATCTTGACCATGGTAAGTTCAGTAATGTATTGTATGTTCGAGGTCTTGCCTCTAACCTCTTGTCAGTGTATTAGATGACCCACACAGTGTCACCAAAGAAGGTCATATTCTCCTATGATGATGTTGAGATCACAGAGATATTGAATGGTAAAGTCATTGCAAAAGGAGTTGTAGATCTCACTTCGAAGGTATACATGTTTTCACATTTTCTACCCTACTCAAACCCCTCTGCTCTTCTGATTCATGCTAATGAGGCAAGCAAACTTTGGCATGAAATATTTGGCCATCTTAACTATAAGTATATTTCTTATCTAAGTGAAAAAGAAATGGTAATAGGGTTACCAAAGATTAATTTTTTCAAGGGAATCTGTCAAGGTTGTATCCTAGGAAAACACCCAGAGCATAAATTTGAGAGAGCTAGTCATGAGAGAACCTCTGCACCTCTTGAGTTGATCCACAGTGATTTTGCTGGTCTATTTCCTCATATGTCAATGAGTCAAGCCAAATATGCATTGAACTTCATAGATGACTTTTCCATGTATTGTTGGGTTTACTTCCTGAAGCATAAGTCTGAAGTTTTTGGCCTCTTCAAAGTCTTTAAGGCTTTGGTTGAAAACCATTTTGGGAGGAGACTCAAGATTCTCAGATCTGACAATGGTGGTGAGTATGTCTAGTCTGATTTCATTCAATATTATGAAGATACAGGTATTCAGATGCAGCATTCAATCCCTTACACACCACAACAAAATGGTGTTGTTGAGAGAAAGAATAGATCACTGAAGGAGATGGCAACCTGTATGATGGAGCCTAAGACTTTGCCACCAAATTTTTGGGCTGAGACTATAAAATGTGCATCCTATATCTAGAATAGGGTGCCTCATAAATAGCTTGATGGTATGACTCCTTTCGAAGCTTGGAGTGGGCACAAGCTAGATGTGACCCATTTAAGGATTTTTGGCCCAAAGGCTTGGGCTAGAATTCCAACTGAAAAGAGAAAGGATTTGCAGCCCCAAATCCAAGAGTGCCTATTTGTTGGGTATTCTAAATATTCAAAAAGGCACAAGCTAATAAACTTGAGCACAAACAAATCATTCATTGAAAGGAGTGTTCAGTTCCAAGAAGAGCCTTTAGCGACAGTTGAAGTTGGAGAGTCTTCTTCACCACCAGAACCATTGAATGTAAGTCAAGAGACAAATGAGTTTGCTGATTCCGATATGTCTAATAATGACGATTTAATTGCATATTCTAACAGTCCTACAAGACGGGCAGCAAAGACCATTCATGCAGATGGGGAACTAGCTGGAAATCCTAGTGATCCTAGGAGGACTAGATCTCAATTTGAGAGTGCCTTGTGTATGAAAAACCCTTTGTTTGCAGAGAAGTGCTAATAATTCAGCTCACTCTAGAAGAACAACACTTGGGAATTGGTTGATCTTCCCCTGGGGAGGAAGATAGTTCAATGTAAGTGGGTTTTCAAAACTAAGTTTGCTTCTGATGGTTCACCTTTGAAATATAAGGCAATATTGGTAGCCAATGGATATCCACAGGTACATGGTATTGACTACAATGAAACCTTTGCACCAGTGGCAAAGGTGGACTCCATCAAGCTAGCCTTAGCAATTGTAGCTTCGAAGAAGTGGGAGGTACATCACATGGATGTGAAGTGTGCTTTCTTGAATGGAGATCTCACTAAATATATTTATATGCAGAAACCTCAAGGGTTTATTACTAATCCATATTTTGTGTGCAGGCTTAATAAATCATTGCATGGGCTTAAGCAAGCCCCCAGGGCTTGGTATGCCAAGATTGATGGCTTTCTGTTGCCATTGAGTTTTGTTCGATGCAATTTTGAACCTAATGTTTGTTTGAAGCTGATTCATAGTTCTTTGATGATTATTGTATTGTATGTGGATGACCTTCTGATTATAGGAAGTTCAAAGAAATAAATTTCCTCCTTGAAGGATGCAATGAACCATGCATTTTCTATGACTGATTTGGGGTTGTTGAGCCAATTCTTGGGTCTCGAAATTGCTCAATGCCAACATGGAATAAAGGTACATCAGTCCAAGTATGCTTTAGATTTTCTGAACAAGTTCAACATGAAATATTGTAAGCCAAGAAAACTCCCTTCCTTTCAGGAGTTAATCTTGAAGAAGCATGTTCTTCTCCTATGGTAAATAATACACTGTATAGGAAATTGATTGGGTGTTTGTTGTACCTTACACACACTCAAACTGATATTTATTATGCAGTAAGTGTGGCCTCAAGATACATGGATCAGCCTCATGAGATCGATTGGACAACATCCAAAAGGATCCTTAACTTTGTTCAAGGAACAAGAACTCATGGGATCTTCTACAAAGCTAAATTTGATCTTGATTTGATTGGGTTTACTGACAGTGATTGGGCAGGTGACAACACAGATCGAAAGTCAACATCAGGATATGTGTTCATTCTTTTTGAAGGACCAATCAGCTGATCAAGCAAGAAACAGAGTGCCATAGCACTCTCATCTATAGAAGCAGAGTACATAGGAGTTGTAAATACAGAAACTCAATGTTTATGGTTGCAGGGGATACTTGGTGAGTGTGGCTTCGAATCAGAGTTTTCAACTATTATCTATTGTGATAATCAGAACACCATTTGAATCTACAATGATCCAGTTTAGAGAAAGAGAACCAAACACATTGAGATCCATATGCACTACATCATACAGCTTGTGCATGATGGCACCATTCACCTACTCTTCTGTGCATCTTTAGAACAAGCAGTAGACATCTTCACCAAAGTTTTTTGTGAGAAGACATTCAGCAATCTCAAATAACTGTTGGGGATTTCTGATCATGCTGTGAAGCATGATTGATGACAAGATTTTCAAATTTTGTTTTACTGTCCATGTTTAAGGGAGGATTTTCCCACTGGGTTGTTGCCTCTTTCCTTAGTTAAATGGACATGCAGTATGTAAAGGGTGACTAAGCCTTGTTGTTAGGACCTATAGTTTTCTAATATTTACTAATAAATTCAGGCTTAAGGGGGGTGTTATAATAATCAACCCATAGTTACCTACCTTAGACATTAATTAATCCATTTTTTTCTTATATTCCTAGTTTGCAATATTCCACTCTATGCAAGTTGTCTTCCACATGCCATAGAAGTCAAACATGATAAAACTAAGTCGTGGAATGCTTGGGAAACCTCCTGGAATCCATATTTAGCATATATACTTTATTCCAGATCCTCCCTAGCACAAATCTGTTTTTTCTGCTAAGTTTACTGCTTTATTGAGATTTAATGCAAAAGGGAACGTAAGACTAGGTGTAGTTGACTTTTTTTTTGCCCTCATCATCCTCATTCTTTTCTCCTAATAAAGCATGTATGAGTTGTCTTTCCATCACTTATTATCTTTCCTACTTGAATTTTCCAATTCGTGAGCCTCTAGGTAGATTTGGAAACTGCTTTATGCACCTGTGGGGGATTTGACTAGATTTAGTAAGCCTACTTTTTGACTATTTTGAATGGCATCCTTATGCATTCGAATCTCTCATGTAATTATATATTGCAGCAGCCTATGACTTCACAAGGTTGGCTATTGTAGTGCATAAATGAATTTGTGTACCTTTCTTATGTTATTTAGAGACTAAGAACCATTCTCGGTCTTCAAAACCTAGATTCATTTTTCCCATATCCATTGAATAGACCAAAGATATCTTAATGTGGAAGTTAGAGATATGTTTAGCTATGTAAACATGTGTAATTGTATTTTAAATTTTTGGCATTTGATTTTATATTTTCCATTACACATTCACATGGAAAAGCTAAGCTTAAAAATTACATATTACTTCATAACCCATATTGCAACTGAATATGAAGCAAACCCTACCACATAGAATAAGCTAATTAATATTAAATTAATTTAGATCAAATTGAGTAAAACCAACATAGATCCATCTTAAAAATCCGATTTTCTTACACCTTAAGAAATTGGATCCCTCTTGGTCCTTAATAGATGCCCATGTAAGATAGATCTACCTTGGTTTTAATTTGTTTAATTTTATGTGACTACCTAAATTTTGATAAGTTATAAGCCGACATGAATATTTTTACCTAAATGCAAGTGAAAAATTAGGGTTGATTATTTATAAATGAACAAAATATTCATGTAATGCACCAAAGTGCGATAGCTTGGGGAGTGCCTCTCTTTTATTCTTCACATTGTCGAAGAAATTCACCATAGAATTTGCTCCTAGACATCGTAGTCTAATATACTCTATATTGGTCCGCTTATAAGTGATCATTTCTTCTTGTTCGTTCATTTTCTAGCTTTATAGCCATTACGTTTATTGTGTTCCTTCTGTGTGACCAATAAAGACCCTTTGTTTGTAGAGAAGTGCTATTTAATGGTTGAATCAGACCCACAGACATATGAAGATGCAGCACATGATGCAAGATGGAAAACAGACATGAAAGATGAATTCAGTTCACTCCAGAAGAACAATTTTTAGGAACTGGTTGACTTTCCCCCAGGGAGGAAGCTAGTTCAATGTAAGTGGGTTTCCAAAACTAAGTTTGTTGTTGATGGTTCACCTTTGGAATATAATGCAATATTGGTAGCCAAGGGCTACTCATAGGTACATGGTATTGACTACAATGAAACCTTTGCACCAGTGGCAAAGATGGACTCCATTAGGATAGCCTTAGAAATTGCATCTTCGAAGCAATGGGAGGTACATCACATGGATATGAAGTGTGCTTTCCTGAATGGATATCTCACTAAAGAGATTTAAATGTAGAAACCTCAAGGGTTTGTTACTAATCCATCTTTTGTGTCTAGGCTAAAGAAATCATTGTATGGGCTTGGTATGCCAAGATTGATGGCTTTCTGCTATCATTGAGTTTTGTTCGATGCAAGTATGATCCTAATGTTTGTTTGAAGCTAATTCATGGTTCTTTGATTATTATTGTCTTGTATGTCCATGACCATTTGATTACGGGAAGTTCAAAGAAACAAATTGCCTCCTTTAAGGATGCAATGAACCATGCATTTTCTATGACTGATTTGGGGTTGTTGAGCCAATTCTTGGGTCTCGAAATTACTCAATCCCAACCTGGAATAAAGGTACATCAGTCCAAATATGCTTTAGATTTGATGAACAAGTTCAACATGAAATATTGCAAGCCAAGAAAGACTCCCTTCCTTTCAGGAGTTAAGCTTGAAGAAGCAGGTTCTTCTCCTATGGTAAATAATACACTGTATAGGTAATTGATTGGGTGTTTGTTGTACCTTACACACACTTGACATGATCTTTCTTATGCAGTAAGTGTGGCCTCAAGATACATGGACCAGCCTCATGAGAACCATTGGAGAGCAACCAAAAGGATCCTTAACTTTGTTCAAGGAACAAGAACTCATGGGATCTTCTACAAAGCTAAATCTGATCTTGATTTGATTGGGTTTACTGACGGTGATTGGGCAGGTGACAACACAGATCAAAATTCAACATTAGGATATGTGTTCATGCTTGCTGAAGGACCAATCAGCTGGTCAAGCAAGAAACAGAGTGCCATAGCACTCTCATCTACAGAAGCAGAGTACAGAGGAGTTGTAAATGCAGAAACTCAATGTTTGTGGTTGCAGGGGATACATGGGGAGTGTGGCTTTGAATTAGAGTTTTCAACTATTATCTATTGTGATAATCAGATCACCATTCATATCTCCAATGATCCAGTTCATAGACAGAGAACCAAACACATTGATATCCATATGCACTACATCAGACAGCTTGTGCATGATGGCACTATTCACCTACTCTTCTGTTCATCTTCAGAACAAGTAGCAGACATCTTCACCAAAGTTTTTTGTGAGAAAACATTCAACAATCTCAAATCACTGCTAGGGATTGCTGATCATGCTGTGAAGCATGATTGATGACAAGATTTTCAAATGTTGTTTTACTTTCCATGTTTAAGGGAGGATTTTCCCACTGGGTTTTTGCCTCTTTCCTTGATTAAATGGACATGCAGTATGTAAAGGGTGACTAAGCCTTGTTTCTAGACCCTATAGTTTTCTGATATTTACTCATAAAGTCGGGCTTAAGGGGGGGTGTTAAAATAATCAACCCATAGTTACCTACCTTAGACATTAATTAATCCATTTTTGTCTTATTTGCCTAGTTTCTAATATTCCACTCTATTGAAGTTGTATTCCACATGCCATAGAAGTAAAACTTGCTAAAACTGAGTCATGGAGTGCTTGGGAAACCTCCTGGAATCCATATTTAGCATATCTTCTTTATTCCAGATCCTCCCTAGTGCATATCTACTTTTTCTGCTAAGTTTCCTGCTTATTGAGATTTATGGCAAAAGGGAATGTAAGACTAGGTGTAGTTGACTTGTTTTTTTTCCTCATCATCCTCCATTATTTTCTCCTAATAAAAGCATGTATGAGTTGTCTTTCCATGACTTATTATCTTTCCTACTTGAATTTTCCAATTTGTGAGCCTCTAGGTAGATTTGGAAACTGCTTTATGCACCAATGGGGAATTTGACTAGATTTAGTAAGCCTACTTTTTCACTATTTCGAATGGCATCCTTACGCATTCGAATCTCTCATGTAATTATATATTGCAGCAGCCTATGACTTCACAAGGTTAGCTATTGTACACTTATTCAATACAGATTAGTGTTACGCTCCAATTTCAGTCTCCTTTGTTTGTAATTTTGCATGTTTGATTAGCAATTTTGTGAGTGCAGTTGTTCTATCACTTGGGTTCAATTTCCACACATTTTTCTGGAGCAGTGGAAATATGGTTGAGAGGCACTTTTGGCAGATCGATATCTTCTTCCTGAAAGACTTTTTGGTCAGGCTAATTATATGGTTGGATGACCCATACAAGTCTCTAGAGATCTACACTCTCATAATATTTTTATCATTATCCTATGAGCCATGTTGAGCATTTCCCTAAGGCCAGTTAGTCATATTTTACCAATAATTCCATACTTGGACAATTTTTTATCTTCTACTAGGCTTGGTCTAATTTCCCTAAACCATAGTTTTGGCAGGTCCATAAATTCTTCTTTAGGGCCTCTTTGGAAAAACTGAGACCATGGTTGAGTAGAAAAAACAACAGCCTACAATATCCCCATGTGGTGCAGACTTTTTCTTCAACAAACCATTTGTGGCAGGAATCCTCTTAAGGCTACTTGGACCAATAGTCCCGCACTTGGCCAATTTCCTGATTTTCACTAATTTTTTGTATTTCTCCATAACAATGTCATAATGCAACAATGATTTCAACTTCATGCCACATCGTCATATATGGCGCCATGCCATGCCATGCATGCATCATCCTTAGTGCAGGAATCAACCTTAATGCGGGCGTCACTTAGCCCCTTTTCAACACTTGGCCATATTTTCTGTCTTTAGTGTGCAAAATAATATTTTTCTTCTATTTTTCCAAGTTGATATTTTCCTTATTTGGTCACCATAAGAAAAACCAAGAGCATGGCTAGATATCCATTTCAACAATGAACAGGACCATATCATCTGACGATTTTTATCATCAATGGAACACCCCCTTGCGAGCATTTCCAAGTGGTCTCTCAAACACTTTGTCTAACACTTAACTAGTTCTCTTCAAACCCTAGGTCACCAAGGTGATTTCATTTTTCCTTCAAACTTGGAAAGTGAGATTCCAAATGGGTATAGTTCAACAAGGTGAATCCAGAAAAACCACTTTCATATTATGTAGCTTCTTTCCCTCTCCTCGGCAATCATTTTTCTAGAGCAGTGCAAATATGGCTAAGAGGCACTTTTGGCATATTGATATCTTCTTCCTGAAAGACTTTTCGATCAGGATAATTATATGATTGGATGCACCATACAAGTTTCTAGAGATCTACACTCTCATAATATTTTTATCATCATCCTATGAGATGTGGTGGGCATTTCCCTAAGGCCAGTTAGGCATATTTTACCAAAAATTCCATACTTGGACAATTTTTTATCTTCTCCTATGCTTGGTCTAATTTCCCTAAACCACAATTTTGGTAGGTCCATAAATTCTTCTTCAGGGTCTCTTTGGAAAAAATGATACCATGGTTGAGTAGAAAAAACAACAGCCTACAATATTCCCATGTGGTGCAGGCATTTTCTTCAACAAATCATTTGTGGCGGGCATCCTCTTAAGGCTACTTGGACCAATGTTCCTGCACTTAGCCAATTTCCCAATTTTCACTAATTTGTCGTATTTCTCCAGAACGATGTCATAATGTAACAATGATTTCAACTTCATGCCACATCATCATATATGCCATGCGTGCATCATCCTTAGTGTGGGAATCAACCTTAATGCAGACATCACTTAGCCCCTTTACCGAGTGTCAAATACGTCCAGGAGACTGCACATCATCCTTAGTGTGGGCATCAACCTTAATGCAGACATCACATAGCCCCAAGTACACATGATGTATGTCAGAGGCTCCACTCGACGTGGCGACAAGGGGGCAAACTGAAGAAGGGTACATGCAGATTGACAGCTCACCATAACAGATGTCGGCACCTCCTCCTGCAACAGAGCCACATAAGGATATTGAAACTACTCTCTCCGATGAAGATGACGGCTACTTCAAGCCATGTCCCATTGTCAAAGAACCATGGCGAAAGCTGTAATGTCCCAAGATTTTCTAAAATCTTATGTGTTTTTTTTTCTCTTTTCTGTTAGCTTTGTTAGTATGCCAACTAAATCTGATAGTTTTGACAGGGAAGACTTGGTTTCCCTCACAAAGGGAAATTTATGGACAGATGCAACAATTTTATGTATGTGCCCTGATATTAAAGATACACATGTCTCAAACACTATGCATGTAATATTTTGTGTACTTTAATATAATTTTATGCTACTTACAAAAAAAAGGTTTGTACTAAAACTTAGATTCCCCTTTTCGAGCTCTTTCCTAGGTTCCTTTTCTAGCTTGCCTCTATATTATTATTTCCACTCTAATCCAATATCTAAGCCAGAGCCTCCAAAATCATCAGAAGGTGCAAACTTTCTCTCCAGAGATACGGTGAGGATAGACATGTTGCATGAGATATTAGTGACTTGTATTTCTAGCTTTTCAAATCCTTGCTCATAATCACCTACAAATTTTTTGCTATACGTGTCCACCATGTTTAGGGTTTGAGGAATTTTTCCACCACTAAATCTTGCAATTTCCCACAAAAACCCAAAGAAAACTTCCCTCATAACAATATGTTTCATAACTTTCCATGTATATTCCATTGGAACAGTTTGTCACAATGGATTTTACAACTTAATTATTTCTATTAGCATATTTATGTTGAATTCTAAATAAATTGGAACTAAAAGGAAAATAACTAGAGAAAATATATACACAATCGACATAAGATTTACCCTGGAATAACCCATTATGAGGAAAATCCAAGCCATAAATTGCTATTACAGGATCTCCTACTCCCTTTGTTTTACTCTAATATCATACTCCCTTATTATTACTCAACTATGGAACAATACAATAATATAATAAGAATGGAGCCCCCTCTTCTCCTAATGCCTCGGTATTTAATGTAACCTCATAGTCATATAGGGTTATTTTTAGGTTTTTTTCATTCATTGATTCTTGATTAGGGTTAGGGTTTTGTACCTTTGAAAATGTCCTTGAATTTCCACACATAACCAATTTTCCATGTGTGAGAAATGAGAGATCACAAGGAATCCACATGGTATCATGGTGGTCAACTAGATAGTTTATCTTGCAAAAGGCATAACTTCTTCATATGGACTTCGATTAAGATGAATCTTGCACCATTGGAAAGGAATCTAAGTGCAGAATTGTGTTAAGGGATTTGTGTAAGTGATGATCTTTTGAACCCAATAAACACCATGTAAGCCCTCAAATAGGCCTCGTAAGGTTCTAAAACCCAAATATACAAAGTGAGAGTTGTCCTTGAACTGGGCACATCAAATCAATTCACCCATCTTTCGATCCAAAAATAACTAAAATAAATGAAAAAATATGTATTGATCCATTTTGGATCATACTCGAAAGTGAAAGAACCCACTAGGAGTGTGTGTTTCATAGTTGTTGTCTTTCTTCACTATTTCTTAGGGTTATAAGGTTCATTTCTTATGTAAGGTCCTTGTTTTTCCTTTTGTCCATCATTTAATACCCTAGAGCCATCTTTGCTATCTCAAACAAATTAATGAAGCTCATATCCTAGTTAGAGGGTAAAGACAACATATAGAGGTCCTATGTGGCATTTTAGTGCAAATTTCATGATGCTTGAGCTTGAGAAATGTTTTTAAATTCCTAAGGCCCTTAATATCCTTCTTTGACCACTATTTACACCTAAATAACCATCAACCATAGAAAAGTAATCATAATGTCTCTTTAAAAAACACGTATGTTGTATAGATCCCCCCAAGAAAGATTTGGTTTATAGGTATAAGTGTATTTCATGGTGATTGAGAGAAGTAATATTCATTTAATGCCCCTTTTGCACTCCTACGATCCTCATTAGACCTTCATACATATTCTTGGTTCACAACTAACCTAGTCGTGGTTACCATGTACTAATTTTTTAGGTTAGTAATACCATGCATAGTTTAGATGTGCTGGTTTGAGGATTTTTCCATGGAATCCTAGGAAGTAAGGGTTGGGGATTGAGGCTCTTTTTTTCTTCCCCTAGTATGTTCAAGGACTCAAGACCCATCCAAAGTGCCCAAAATATCGTAATGGAAGATGAATTAAAATCAAATGCCAAAGACACCCTAAAGAGGTATTGTGTCATGGTTTATAGGTTTCGTTCATAATTACTACTATAAAAAAGGTTCAATTAGAGAGGAAAGCTAGTGTTTCCCTACCTACCACGTTTATCCCTCAACAACCATTTCCATTGCATAGAACCTACTTATTGCACACATATCAACTCCGAAGTCCAAAAACCAGTTATAAAGGGATCCTCAAAATTTAAAAAACATCATAATGCACTTTTTTTCATTCACTGATGATTGTCAAGGATAAACGACCCATCC
>LPNX010555659.1:177466-187817 GCA_001517045.1 Pseudotsuga menziesii | reverse complement strand
ATGACTTAAAAGTACTTGTACCACTACCTTGGTTAACTATGGGTTTTCATCCACCATAGAAAATGTGACAAATAAACATTCTTAACTCATGAAATGCCATCTCAACCATGGGGGATGACATCATCTACTAGAATGTAATTGGTTTATTTTTATAGTACATTTTGGTCCTTTAGAGGCCCATTTTTTACCTCAAATTCTCTCTAATGATAGGGCCTAACCGCGCCTCCATTAATTTATGGTTTTATTGTTTTTATTTTAAATTTTGTGTGGACTTAAATAAAATGTTGCTTCTAGAATGTTGTTGATTTTTGCCGCAAATACCTTGTTGTGAATAGAGAGACGTTCTGCACTTCTAGGCACTGGCCTTGAGCTCCTTATCAATGATGCTAGGTAACTAATTTTTAGTGCTTCATTTTCTCAAACTATACTTTATACTTCTTAGGTGCTCGAGAACAGAGATGAACGATTCGACGTCATAATAGGAGACCTCGAAGATCCTATGGAACAAGGTCTTGTTATCAATTGTATAACGTCACAATAAAATAGCTCAAAGAAACTATTTCTTGACAGTCATCTTTTGATGCCTCACGCAGTACATCAATTAACAAGATAAAGAATAAGTTGATAATAGTAAGGCATGCTTTTAGCAGTACTGTAGTTCTAGGAATCTCACCCATAATTGCAGCCGACTTCAGTTCCAGGCTTGAGTTTCATAGACAGTTCTATTCATTTTGTTTAAAGTTTTTAAAAATATCAAGTTAGAGGAGCAATTGATCTCCTCACTCACTGAAGTTTCTGAAATCAGAGTGGCCCGACCAAGCATATCAAGTCATCCTTCTACCTAACAGCTTTCATTTGTTTCGATTTCGTGTTATAGTGGGAAATAGAACAATACTATGAAAGTATTATTGTAACAATAAATTTAAGCTTTCGTGAAGTGAAAGAAGAAGCGACTAGTGTCGTGTTGTCTCATAATGTTATGCTCAACCATTAAAGATTTGAGTACTAATTTGGTATGACTATTTTATGATCTTTACTCTGATAATGAGTATTTTTCACAAGCTAAAACATTTGGTTTAGAGACATGAGGGTGAGTTCACAACTATCATGAGCAAGTTCAAAACATTAAGGATTGTGTTATATTGCTCCAAAAAGGTAATGTAATGTACGAAATAAGGATCCATATAGAAATGATCACCCAAAGGTTCTATATTGTAATGTGTGTTATGATGCAACCATGGAAAATACCAATTCTAGTACTTGCTCAACATTCTAAATCTAATCAATTTATGAGTGTGGCAGTGTGCACAAGTCTATAACACAAGTAATTAAGCCCTAAATGTTGGTCACATTATCCCTTTAGTGTGGCACTTTACCCCCTATATGGTGCTGTATTACATATTATTGATGTAGGCTTGGGTCTATTAGTTGTTATTGTACACATGTCTCCTATATATATAGGAAGGAGATAATTTCATGTTTGTAAGCATTGTATATTGTATTGTCTTGGGTACACAGTACATTGTGTAAGGAGGTTCCTACCTCGAACATGATTAATATTCATCTATTTTCTTCATTATTTAGGCATGGATTACTTTATTCTTTTCTATTTCTACTATTTTTGTGCTATTTCTGGGACTTGGTTGCATAACACAAGTGCACATGGATATATAGTGCACCAATCCTAACACACTAAGATAAAAGAAACATGCACAAAAACCTCCGTTCATGGATAACTTTTAATTTACAAGTAACTTTCACAAAAACCTCCGTTCATGGATAACTTTTAATTTACAAGTAACCTTCACAAAAACCTTTGTGACCATTAGTAGATGATTTTATAAAGGTGATTTCAATAATTGTGGCCAATCTTGGATGTGTATTTTTTTTAATACATACAACTAATTGAAAACAATAGTAATTGTCATAGAATGGGACTAATAACAAAGAAAAAATGAGGAATTAAAAAAAAAATGAAAAATAAAGAGTTGTCTTTAGTAACCATTGACCAAACATTAAGTAAAACTCATAATTGAAAGTGTGACCTCTCAACCATTCCTATGATTACACTTCAACATCAACATTTCTATTTTATTCATAAACTAAATTAATCATTCATTTAGAGTAGCAAGGTGTTTTACAATCCTATATAGGGGAGACTTTTTGTGGAATCATGTTTCTATAGTGTTTTGACAATTTTCGATCTTTAGATAGCTTGCATTTAACATTAAGTGCAAAAAATCCAATCTTATGCTTTCTCTTTAGGGCTTCTTATACATCTTTAAGGAGGATGTTATGCACAAGGCCAACCTTATGTTGACCCTCTCACTTCTTTTCAGCTATGATCAACCATGATTTCAATTTGGATGGCATGAGTATATATAGATAGAAGTGTGGTGACATAATATGGTAAATAAATAATTTGATAATCTCCATGTGATAAATAAATAAATAATGTTATATTTTATTACTTTCACCTAAAACTAAAAAAATATAATATATAAAAATACATAAATAATATATATGAATTTCAATTTTATTTATTTATTCAAATTTTAGAAGATTGAAAATAAATCTATAAAATAGAGTTTTATACATGTGATGAAAACCATTTATAAGGTTGATAAAAATTTAATTAGTTATAGTAATAAAACTATTAAATGGAATGATAAAAATATTTAGATTAATTATTTAAAAACGGGAGATAAATTTTGTTTTTTGTAATTTCTTTATACTCAAAGGCATTGTGATAAGTTAAAAACAAAAATTAATTAATAATTGTGTTATTTAATTTATTTTATATATGATCTTTTTAACTATTTAAAATCTTTAAAATTTAAAAGAAAAAAAGCAAATTAATGATTCTTGTAAAATAAAATGAGAAAGTTTTAATGTGAATACAAATTTAATGTAAAACTAAATAAATATAAAGAAGAAAAAAGTGAAAAAAATACTATTATGAAACAAAATTATAATATAAAATTTTGAAACAAAATTTTTGGAAAGAAAAGAGAAATATGTGAGAAAAGAAAACAATATTAATGTAAATTACAAACTATAGATTTTGAATTTTGTATTGTTTGGATATATTAATCTATACGCCACTTAAAGCAAAGGAGCCATCTTCCATCTTAAGAAAGACAATGGTAATGGAAAAACCACATTGTACAAAAGATGAATGAACATTAATGATAGATGAAGAATTAAGATAACTTAGTGGTAAACATTTTTATACGAGCATAACATAATAGATTAGATATCCTCATTTTTCAATGCTCAAAATTGGATTTTGTGGGTTTGGCCTCTAGCCACAAAGAATGCAAAACTGGCATTAGGTTTTTCTAATGAGAAAGAACATGAAGAGGGTTACTAACTTTCAAAGCTTAATGGAATTCAAGATTTCATGCAAGTTGATCTATGGAATGAAATAAAATTGGGGAATGTTGTGGTGTGTAGATTTTTAACCCTTTCTTTTGTATCCTTCAAGTTTGCTTCATTTTTTCCATTTTTTATCTTTTGTTTTATCCCTTAAAGTCTATGTAAACATTCAAGCTTGAGCTGAGGTAATGGCCCCATCTTGCACCCTATATTTTATGACTATCGTTCAAATATTGGAATTAAATTGAATTAATAGCAAGCCCATCCTCTACACCCAATTTTTTGGCTTAAGTCGAGGTTCGCAGAGAACCCATCATCCATGCCCAAAATTTTGGCTTAAGTCAAGTTCATAGAGAGCTCATTCTACTAACTTCCAATGTATTTTTTAATCCTTATAAACTTGTATTCTCTTCACCACATCCCCACACTTATGTTAATATTTTTAGGGTGGAGGGTGGAGGCATCCTCACTTCTCTTTTTTACATTACATCCTCCACACCAAAGTATTTCTCCTTCATCCACCCTTGGACCCAATTATTCCCCTTTCTCCACACCCTTATTTTATTAGCTTCCACACTCCATTTTCCTTCAAGATAAAGGGCGAAGGCATCCTTTGTATTCCCATCCATGCATTTCATTTGTCTTATGCTCTATTCACCTGTGTTTTCTCTATTCACCCCCCTTCGTAGTTTCCCTTGCTAGACCACATCTACCTAATTAGGGAAAAGGGTGGGGGTATATTCTACCTCCCCTTCAATGCACACTCCTCCACCCCCATGATTTTATACATTTTGTTATCTCCTTCCCCTTTGTGTTTCACGTTCCACTTGGGTTGGAGGGTGGAGGTAATAAACCTCCATCTTTCAATCACTTACCTATCACTTACCTAGACGTCATTTTGCCTCCACCCCATGCTTATATTCTCCATTACCTTTGTTTTACTCATATTCAACTCTCCTTGCTCCTATTTATTTCTTATATCTCTTTCACTTATGTAGAGGATAAATGTATTCAATAATCTCATTTCAATTGTTTCCTCCACGCCACATCCAATGCTTTCAATATCTTGACTTCAACATACAAGTGGTTGTCAATGGCTAAGTGACAAGTGACAACCATTCAATGACATGGTAAAACAATGGAAAGGATGGAAATTGTGACTAAGGTATTTGTGGGCACAAGGTCAATGATAGATGGAAGGTAGGTGGTGACCAAGGTGTGAATTGGCACATGAGTACAACATGTGGGCCCAAAATTAAGCAAAGGACTTAGATGAAGATGTGCATTGAAGAAAACTCCACTCTATCACACAATATAATGGGAAGGTGTTTTGACATATAAACACTAAATATATTGTCCACCTAATCCATGTGAGATAAAAAATGAAGTGAAAAATTCAAAAATTGAGGATGAGTGGGCTAGGATCTATTGATGTTTGTAGATTGGACTTACAAAGTTTGTATCTTGAGCTACACATGGTCAAATCAAGCATATGAGGACTTATTGGAGCATTAATTATTTTAGGTATGCGACGACACAGCCCATTCAACAACTTGTGGATTGCATGTGGGATCCATGTTGGATTCAAAATAACATGTCTTGTTTAAATAGAAAATTTGAATTTTTAAATGTTTCAAACATCAATTCTCTCCTTTATCCAAGAAATGCTTGAAAACAAAATCACAATCATATGTATTTCATTGGGAATCCATATTATTTCATCTACTCGATAACCAATCAGTCACCAAGGAGGGTCAATTATCTAATTTACAAAGGAATTTGCAAGGGAAATACTATTCCATCTACCTCTCAGACTTCATTAGTATAGATATCTATAAAATAACTGAGGTTATACAATACAATTTTGATCTTTGAAAGGAAAAATGTGATACATGCCTTGCATTACTTGGCTCGTTTTTTTACATGATCAGTCATGCTAGAGTCTTCCTTCTGTGTTTCCTCTATTGAAAATTCTTATTTGAAAGATGCTTCCTCCATTCATAAATATCTACTTCATGCAAGTCTTCCTTCTGTGCTTTCTCCATTGAAAATTCAACATCAAAAGAAGCTTCCTCTAGTTGTAAATAACTGTCTGTATTTGGTGTTCCACGTCTAATGTTATTTACATGGAAATTCAAATTTGCATCACTATGGATTGAAGATCTATGATTAATTCATACTAATGTGGTTTATATTGTTTCTATTGTAATATTGTTACAGAAGAAAATGATACAAAATCATGCATTAACACTCATACTAATGAGGTTTATATTGTAATATGGCTTATATTGTAATATTTACATAAGAAAATAATATTGTACCATTTTGTATTCTTTCTGGTTGGATAGCATGATGTCACTGGGTTACAATTACAAAAATACTTGCTTAGTCACCCTTAAAAAATTGCAAGGATTTGACCAACTTTGGCTTAAATTATCTGAATTGAAATAAAATTTAATAGACCACATTTTTTTACCATCTTTTCCTCAAAGTACCTAGAATGAAATGAAAATTACCAGGATACATTTAAAATTCCCTATAGATCAAAGTCTCATAGGTTGATTTATTTTGCAATTAAGGATAAAGGACAAGTTAATCTCTTATGAAAATAAGTACAAGCATATTTAGGCTATTTTAGAAGCTCACCAGTATATTTTGATTGGCCATATAGTTACAAAGACAGTTCCCTATATGATTTTACTGAATGATCCTTCCTCTTAATAATCAAATTTCTGAAAACAGGGGTATCAAGAAATATAAATGAATTGTATTCCATAGATTAAAATGACATATGAAGTACTTGGGAAAACTCCATTTCATCTTGCCAAATAGTTAGTCTTTAATTGTGGCAATGTAGCGATTGCAGCAATGGAGTAAGGAGGTAATGGGGAAAATGCTAGCTTGGTTAACTATAAGAAAAAAATTACACATGACTCTTCTGTATAAATTCAACATAAAGAGATGCTAAGAAAGATGGAATAGATAAACACACTAGTTGCTCATGCATTGAAGTCAAAAAACCTCCATGGGTTTATATAAGACATGCTTGCAACTACATCTTGGGCAGCCTCATATTAGAACTCCTATTCCTAGATATTTACAAATCGTCAATAATGGCCCAACGAGACTCATCAATCTCTAAAGGCTCACTCTGTCATAGGAATAGTTCCACCAACCTCCAGAATCTTATGCTCGAGGTGTGAATTACCAGACAAGCCATACAATCAGATAAGAGTGAATTATAGCCCAATATCAAGTCCTTCCAAGCAGCAATGTTTGTAGGATTACATATATATTGTATTTCTTGCATGAATAGATATAAACTATGCATCTTCTCCAAAACTGTCTCTAAAAAGAACCATTAGATTTTATACCACAAAGGAATTTCATGTGGTTATTTTATTGTTACTGGCCATTGTGATGAACAACACACTTGAGAAAATAATGTTACTTGAAATAGAGTCTCAAGCTTGTCCTTAACAAGGTAATACTCTTGTTTCAGTTTCTCCAGACATTGGAGGTAGCTACAAAAAAGGAAAATATAGGACTACTATTAAGTTAAACCTATCAAAATCCTCTACAGACAAAAAAGACTAAATATCACATTGCTTTCAATATCTAAATTAAAGAAGAGCAACTAGATTCCAGATTTAAGGTGCATATATTAAAGCTACATATGGTATGTTATGAAAAAAATGATTACATCCAAACAATAAAGCTCCATTTCTCCCTAACAAAATTTCTCTTTATTGCATAAAGACAACAATCATAGGCTATGGGCTGAAGGCTTATTTTACATTTTAAATCTTCCCACAATCTCTTCCTCTCACTAGTTACACTCAAACTAAGCCCATCATTGATATGAGAATCCAAATTTGTGCTAAGATCATCAACAATTGCATTCCATGACACAAAAATACCTCCTCGGTTGAACCACAAAACCACAACGCACAATGACTTTACATATTCTAGTAAAGATGCATATAGAAAAGACAAGTTTAAGTATTTAATATAGTAGGATTATGCAAGTGTATTGACATGGGTCTTAAAAGCCATGTAAAATCCCAAATATATATTTGAGAAAAGTAGTGTTTTTAACATAATAGCAACGTACCCATAAGCCAAGATATGACCAATCTTAAATTTGATTGATAAATAACTATCCACACAACTCATACAGAACAAAATGCATCAACTACCATAACTATTTATCATATTTTTCTCCACTAAGGATTGTGAACATTGTTTACTACGTGTATTAATCACAAAAAATGCGACACTTGCAACAACATTGTCTAAACTGGATAAAGACGATTCCACAATTAATTTTCCAAGCACCTTTCTCGATCAACTTCAGACATATTGGCTGAGATATTCTTCACTTGTGAATTTCACATGTGGGTAGATCTGACTAGCCTCCACACAATTGAGTTGAATTGTAGCTTCTTTAGAATCATTTGAAGCATTTTCACTAGAATAACCTTCAGCTATATGACCACCATAACCTAGTTGCATGCAACCCCTACACCAATATGTTATTAACAAGGGTCCATCTTAATTGGTATAAAAAAATTGTTTTCAAGGTAATTCTAATGGTTGACTGAAACAAAGTCATTAATGTTGTTGGAGAAACATCTACAACAAGAGGATCTATTAATTCAACACCATGACTATCCAAAAAATGGCACGTATCTAGATAACCTCCATACCAAACATGGATCATAGTATGTATGGAACAAAATATTTGTCTTTATTGTTCATGAAATGCTAACCAACCAAAAGGACCATCTCCGCAATCCATATCAAGGAAGATATCCGTGGATGAAGTTTCCTGTTAAACCATAAATAGAAAAGACATGAAAGAGGGCACACATAAAAAAAAATCCCAAACAAAAACTTCGATCTCTAGATATTTCTTTGCAAAAAGATCCACCTATGCACACTTAACAACTATCTAACTAACTCTTTGAAAAAAAACAATAACACATTATATAATTATACCCTTATCCCTCGTACAATTTTCATGAGTCACAAAATGATAATGACACAATCCTCTTCTCTATTCTAACTCTGTATTTTTTAAATCACTATCCACTCCTTACTCATCATTTTTGTTTTGTTTTTTAAAAATCACTATCCATTGCATTCCCTCATTTTTCTTTTTTAAATCATTATTCATTAATGACGCATCTTCAAAATGATAACTACATGACATTCAAGTACCAAGTCGATGAAAGATATATCACTAATATATCATATACAAAACATCTATAAATGGCCACTATACTCATAAGCAACCTTTGCAATGACCAAAATGCCAAAATGACATCAACAATTAAAAGTGTCATTAATATATTCCAATCAATAAGAATATATTAGATTCAATTCACATATTCAAAAATGTATTTTTTTAAGGTATAAATACATATTGGTGACCCGTTCATCAACATTTCATTGTCCAAAGCAAGAACTTGAGCAAGTATATACACAATCTTGCTCAAATGAAAACATGATTTTTTAAAAATTATTATGAGTTATTTAGGACAAAAACAACTAAATTTAATTTAAGTAGATATTGTGCAAGATGTTTTTAATCTCGAAGGTACAACTATATAATAACTATCTTCAAGTTCACTCTTAAGAAGAAAAGAAAAATTAAAGGACAAGTTTGTATGACAATACTTATAGGTTCTCCCACCAAAGCTTGAACTGAACAAGAAAACACTTTGCAAAAGCAATGGCAACAATTATTCACAATATTGAGCTAACAACATTTGTGTGAGGCCTTTAGCTACACCATCATCTTTCTTATCAAGGTTCTAGTGTGCACTAATTCTACCTAGTCTACACCATCATCTTTCTTATCAAGGTTCTAGCATGCACTAATTCTACATAGTCTTATTCGTTATACCGCAATAAATCCAACATTGAGATTCTTCTCCCAAAGAAAGCTAGGCCTAGGAAAACCTTGACTCTTTTTTTTTAAAACATCATTACTCTGTTTCCAAGGTCTTTAAACCTCTTGTTTCTTTTTATGTTTTAAAATTAGAGATATGATATCCCTCTTCCAAAAATCTCAACGTGTCCTCCTAACTATACTTGAGTGGACAATATTTCCTTGATTATTGTACCACTAAAAGGAAAAAATAAATTGAAGTGCACATATCTAATTCAAGATAGTACATATTTAATATTATTTTATCAAATTATATTATTTTATCCAAAATAATTCAAGACATTAGATAGTGTCACTAAGGCATTTTCACACTCCACAAGGCACTGCTACGTATTTGAAGGAATTACATGTCTTGAGCTTGTTGGCATCATTTATGAAAGGGTTTCTAGAACGTTCTTTCATGAAATAGTGACATCTGTCATTTATAATCCCTCTCACATGATTAAATATGCACTACAAGAGGAGCTTCCATCAACTTGGAAGGTTCTTGAAGAATTTCGTGGCATATTAAAAAGTCATAGCAAAAGGCGTGCTCCACAATTTCTGAACTTGTGTGGTGATTTTGGGAAAAGAAACCAAAAAGCCCTTGTTGGAGAGCGCCCAAGAAAGACATGAGACAAGTGCAATAAAAAACCTTACATACATGCGAAATAGTAGGTGTAAATAGAGAAAGGATGATCATTTTAACAAGACATAAGAGAAATGATGAATTTTTATGTTTTAAGGGTGTTTTAAAGAAAAAGACAAAAGACGATATTTAAATTGGACATATGGGCCAAGTGCATAAATTTAGAGGGTCATTTTTAGTAAGTAATTAGGGTAAACAAAGCATTCTTATTGACAATATCAGTGTGTATCAAAACATGTTTAAAGTCTTGCATTAGGAGAAATGATTCCAATAATTGAATTTACTAAGTAGGAAATGATTCCATTAATTGAATTTACTAAGTATAAACATTGTGTCAAACATAATTTCAATGAAAGAATGATGGGAAATTGCTTTAGTTTGCTGTTGTA
>LPNX010555659.1:125500-171003 GCA_001517045.1 Pseudotsuga menziesii | reverse complement strand
GGGATCTTCTTTGAATGGTGAGATCTTGATCTTCAATTTGCTCCCATCTTTCTTCTTCTCTTCTTATGAGACGAGCTTCTTCTTCTTCCCAGAGTCAACTAAAAGTAATCACTTCCTTCTAGCACGCATTCCTCGCATGAATGAATCCCATTATCCTGGGAGGCCATTCAAGTTGGCTATCACCACTTCTGCATTCTCCGCTTCTTCTTCTACCACTTCAAGATGTTTTGCATTCTAGATCTTCACATTCTTCAAATGTTTTCTCGAATCCATCTTCTGATTTATGTTCTTATCTTCAAATAGCTTGATCAAGGAATCAAACATCTTCGGTGTCTTTAGGGAAGACACTTGTGGTACAAGTTGATCTCTTATTGAATCAACCATGATCTTCTTGGACTTGATCAAGTTCTTCTTGTGTAAGGCTTTGAGCCTCATCTCCTTCTAGAACTGGAACCTCTTTACTCATGAAGGTGTCCAATTCATTTTTATTCAGAGAGATCAAATACTTCCATGCTTGGAAGTTTTCAACTTCACCAATCTTATCATCAAGTTTATGTGATAGATCACTTTGAAATGAGAACCTCAAATGCAAATAGCAAAAGATTAGATCTTACAAATTTGAGGTGTCCGTCCTGCTTTTGGAGCTGGCTGATCTAGGGTTTGTCAGAGAAACCCTAATTTTCAAAACTTGGAATATTTTAGATATGATTGGATAGAAATATATATCTCTTCAAATGGAGCTTTCCAATGTACTCCTTTTTTGAAAATAGTGGAGGGAAGCTCTCGGAACAGGAAGCCTTAGTTTTCCAATTTCTTCTGCAGAAATTCCTGTTACTGTTTCTATGATATCTCCGAAATTACTGCTCCTCTGCATCTTGAATTTCGTACTGAGATAACCTCACATGTCCCTGATCCAAAACCATAGGTTTCATCAGAATTAGTTTCAGCAATTGGGATTTATGATCATTTTCCCAAGGTGACCTGTTACAGGACTTTTCAGAACAGTGAAGTTGTATGGCATGCCACGTGTCACTGGTTCATCTTTAGGTTCTGAAATTCAAAAAATAGAATGTACAATCCATGTGATTCTTGGAACATCTTCAGGAATTCCATTTGGACCTCTGTACCCCAAGCTATATCAATTTTCCCTAGGTGTCCTTTTTAGGGATGAATTCTAGAAGAGGCTGGAACCCTAACTTGGAGGGATCATATCTCCTAGAATATAGTGAAGATAAGGCAAAAGTTTTGACACCATGTTTATCCCGATTGTATCTTCAGTCTCTACAATTTTTAGCTCCTGAAACTTCGCCAATATTGAGATATAATGAATATACCAAAACTTAGCAGTTTTAGTATTTGAGGTTTTTCTAGCTCTGGGTCAAACTAGGGTTTGACTTTCTTGGAGTTTCACCCAACCAAAAATCTTGATCCAGGTCTCTAAAATTTGATTTTGATGAGGAGAGAAATCCTATGCTGGGCTCACTCAAAAATTCTTCTTCTGCAAGAAGCCCTAATTTCCCACACCGAAAATTGAAAATGCTCAGAATCGAATTCCGCTTCGACAGAAAGATGCGCCCTTCAATGGAGAGTCAGCATAGCCTTCTTTTGTTGATCGATTGTGGAGAGAGAACCAAAAATTAATAATCCCTAGATTCTGTAGCTGCATAATGTCTTCTTTTTAGGGTGGCTCTAATACCATGTTAAATTTCCATATGCTTAGCTAAGACATCAGTATTTCATTTCATTTTCATAACAAAAGCATATAAACAGGATCACTGAAAGATAGACAAGCACAACCATACAAAAGGAACACAAAGATTTCTCTTGGGAAAACCCTAAAGGGAAAAACCCAGCAAAAGATTCCTCAATATAGATGCCCCAAAAAGATAAAAGATAAAACCAGCAAGGATATCAAATCCTGATCCTCCTCCTTCTCCAGCTACTTCTCTTCTCCACTAATGCGCTACACAAGTGAGAGTGTGTGCTCAAATGAGGAGAGCTACACCTCTATTTATATTCATCCGTTCACTTCAATTAACTCATCCGACATTTAGGCTCGAGTTAATCATGTAGGCTCGAGTTACACATGTAGGCTCAAGTAACCACACTGGGGTGCTAATGACCCACCTTTACAATTAGAGGGGACAACCTCATGACTCTTATTAGTTCTTTTGATTAGAAGCATTGGGGTACAAGATAATACAAGTGGTTCTCCCAGTAGGACGATCGAGGACCACAAAAGACACATATAGAATATTCTTCAAAGTTACAATGCTTCAACAATATAATAGTAGTTTTCAAAGCTAAATTTTCCATCCTAGAAAAATTGTAGAAGGAGAACCATAATGTATGAATGTACATTTCAAATTTTTGGAATATGTGATTTAACATTCTCTTTTCCTGTCAAGAATATAACATATTTATGATGTATGCTTGGCCTATCACATCACAGATACTTGGTAAACATGGGTATATAAATGCATTTGTATGTCGGGGAAGCTTTCAATTTATTTTAAAATCAAATCTTTGAATTTTTCACATGGATAGAAATACTCGTGGTTAAGCAAACATGAATCCAAAGTTAAAAATGGAAGGCACCGAAACTGTACCTATAGGAATAGAAATGCAACAAATTTAAAATATAAAAAATATACATTTAAGAAGGAAAATGCAACAAATGAACAAGATAAAATTGTACATTTAAGAGGAAAAATGCAACTATTTTATGCAAAGTTGTACATTTTTTCCATGCCAGCTCATGCCATTCCATCGCTGTCCTTCCCATATAATGCCATCTAATCCCATCCCATCGATGTGTCCACCATTCTTTCTTGGTCTATCATGGCTCATATCGAGGGAGGGATTATGTTGAGCGATAGCGAGCCTCTCTCTTCCTATCCCTTGGCCACCATGAAGAGACACCACCACACTTTTGTTGTACCCAATTGATCAGCAAATGAGGCAATTTATAAAAAAAATCAACCTGGGTTGTTCACTCTTTTAAGATGTGTACACCTTGTACTCACTTCAATTAACTTCTAGTCATGACGTAAAATTGAACATCCCCCATTACCAAACGTAAACATGAAGATCCAATCTCTATTTTCCATCAATAATTAGAGATCCCTTTAAACAACATAAATTGATTATAGATGATATATAATCTAGAACAATTTATGTAAGAAGTTTTAGTTTGCATTCTAAAATAAATGCATCCAAATTTAGAGTAAAATTTGAAACAAATGGGAGCACGTCCATGATTTTAGGGAAATTGAAAATTGGTTCTACACATACGATTCCAAGAATATGGTTGTAAGCCAAGCAATCATAGCAAGCATTGATAATGTTAATGAAGAGTTGGGTTGTTTTGCTTGCAGAATATCAATGCATTAGTTTGCTTGAAATGGGAGAGACTGGTGCATTGTTGGATCTCAGGGACAACAGAGTCAAAACCCACATGAAAAAAAATTGGAAGTCTATATCATGGAGATAAAGGTGCCAATAAGCATGATTTACCAAAGGGTTCTCCATAATCAGTAAGCATAGGTGAATGTAGAATAACTAACAGTAAGATCGAACCAACAACTTAGTTAAATATAAATTCCTCTCTATAAAATGAAAATTAAGTAAGATGGGTTACCAATTTTCATGGAATTATTTTTGATGAACTTGAACATGAGGAGATGGACAGTCCTAATGAGGAATGACTGGTTGGACGAAGATAGAGCCCTCTATAACTCTTTGTCATTTATGAATATGCTCCCATGTTGATCACACATATGAAAAGACCTTATAATTTCTGTATCCGTGGTCGATGCAAATGTTGGTTGTGCAGGAGGGTAATGGTAAGGCTGTGGACCTCCAGACCCACCATTATCTGAATTTATTTCATACCAACACTAATATAAATCAAGTCGAGGATTACAAGACAATCTACAATATTAATTTGTAGAAAGGCTTCAACCCCTACAAGCTAGGAAAATGTTTTGTATTAGGAGAGAAATGCAATTACCCTTATCTATTTCTCCATTCACAAAATGCACGGAATGATACACATTCATTTTTCACTCAGTGTGCTCCTATGTTGTTTATTTAAAACAAGGAAAGTCAGTTCATTTATCATCTTGACCAATAAACATTAATGGATAGAAAAGCCATGGTTAGTTATAATTTGCAACAGAAACCACAATAAGAAGATTACAAACAACTATTCACAAGAGCCAAGCTAAAATTCTTATCCAGGTACAACCTACTTTCTTCACTTAGATAACTTGAGCTCCAAATTAGGAAATTAAGGCCTTTGGAATAATTTTTGAAAGCAGTATCTGCAAGCTATGGTGTACTATGATAACCAGTACATCGAAATTCAGTAAAAGAAAAAAAATACTTCTAAAACACAATGGAATTAAAAAAAACGAGTAAATGCTCTCAGTCTCTAGCAACAGAGCTTCAGACATGAACAAAATTAACAAAACTTTAAAAGGCCTGGTGTTCAAAAAAATATGGTTAGCTCAGATCTAATTTGCAGGGTATCATACCTACAAAGTACAAACTTCAAGTGAGTAATGTACAAATAGAAATGGCAAAAAACCCCTGAGTGGTAGTAACATTGACCTCTTTCCAACATTACAAATAATTTCCCTTCTCAATAAAAAAATTAAACAAAAACCATTGTAAGAAAAAACACACATCCATTTTGCTACAACCACAGTAAGGCTCCTCATGGAAACAATAATAAAGGAAAACAAAAGAATGGATAAACTATTAAACCGATCTCCAAGGTGTTTGAGGCATTCTTCGATTTGCCTAATGTACACAACAACCCCTTTCAAACAATTCTGGTGGATCCTTTCAAGGAAGGTGATTTAGGAAGTGCCCTAGATCAGCATGAATGCTATGAGGACAATAATAAACAGATACCATGATAACAGAATCTGGCCTCCCAAGCTATCATGGGAACAAAGTGTATATACCAAAGAATCTGCAATTTCAGTTTAATTCAATATAAGTTGTCCAAGACACAGGAAATTGGAGAAGCTCATGTCAATTCTCCTGTGTGTAAGCGGCGGTGTTGTCATTCTCAACTATTGTCAAAGAAATGCCATTTACTAATGCATAAAAACAACTTTCAGTTTCCTTATAAGATTTTCATTTTAACACCTTTCAGTTTCATTGTAAGATTTTCATTTGAAAAAGGCAAGAGGCAACCAAAATTTTCTTCTCATGTCTAAACACTGACAAGAAACATGAAAAGCATCAATATGAACATTGAATTTGAAACTTTCAGGGCTAGATATGCATATAGGTTGGAGGTAAAATACATCTGAAATAGATACAGGGTGGGATGTGCACATAGAACATGTGAACAATGTACGGTTGAAAACATTTCAGCAAATACAAACCAATCGAAAACACAATGAACTAAAACTAATAGCAACCGATCCGAAATAACAGGACCTTATAATATGAAAAACACAGTAAGTAAATACTTTTGAAAAATTCAGAAGTATTTACTTACATTCGCCAATCTGAAAGTCCCTTTAACAGAATAGAAACAAGTTCCAACTTTGATATGAAAATGGGTAATGGGAAACTTGCTTTATAGGAAATTAATATGAAAAAAAAAAGTTAACTTAGGTTACCAGTCTAAAACACACTTACACAATAGAAGTAAATCCAGAGCAGGATATGCAGATGGGTAATGGACAAGATACTTTATAGGACCTTAATATGGAAAACATAGCAAGTAAATTCTTGGTGGCCAGTCTAAGAGTAGTTTTAAAATAACATAAGCAAATTCAGAGCAGGATTTGCGGGTGATTAATGGGTTAAATGATTTAGAGGACCTTTATATGAAAAATATAGTAAGAAAAATACTAAGATCACCAGTCTGAGAAGAGTTTTACAAAAATAAGGAAATTCCGAGAAGAATATGCAGAGGGGTAAAGGGAAAAATGCTTTAATGATAGTCATAGGGTAAACTTATGCAGCAGAGATAGAGTCATAGACAAATTCCATCAGATCAGTTCTAGAAATATAGCACATGGAACATAGGAAAAATAGTTCCAGTGCAAGATAACCATATGAAATGTAAACAAAATGCATTGGTAGTAATTTTAGAGCAGAAGAAGCATATAGATCATGGATAATTACAAATAGTCATAGAGAAATATAATTGCATTTAAAATGTTTCCAGGGCCAGATTTACAGTGAGATATAAACTGAATGTATGGAAAACAATTGCAAAACAAGTTATGAATAGGAAATCTAGGAAAAACCCATGTCTAAGGAGGATATGCGCATGGGATTTTCACAAAATGGATGAGAAACAGTTTCAGCTCAAGATGTGCAGTTGGGCCATAGTTAAAATACATCAGATGTGGCTTCAAAAAATAGAGATGCAAATAAGTCACAAGCATAATGCATTTAAGAGAGTATTGAGCAAGATTTTTAGTTTGGCCATGAGTAAAATGCATGGGACAGAGCTAAGAGCAAGATTTGTGATTGGGTCAAACAAAAAATGCAGTAATAGACCAGTTTGAGCCATCACAGGTAATGGGAAACATAAACAGTCTCACAGCTGAATATCCTTATGGATTTAAGACGAAACGCATTCAAGAGATACACTTGAGGGAGAAATGCATTAAAAACTATTATCATGTTAAATAAATCATATGCCATGGAGGAGGATTGGTTATGCAGTAATTTATTCTTGCAAGCTGATCCTTGGCTAGATGAGGCTGTAATTCATCCACCTTCGGAGCTCCACCACCACCACCTCCTCCTCCTCCTTCTCCTCCCCCACTCCACCACCACCACCACCTCCTCCTTCTCCCCCCCTGCACCACCACTGCCTCCCCCTGCCATACTTACAACGCTATAACCAACTCACAGAATTTCCTCTAGCACTCCCTAATCACAAGTGGAAACCGTTGCTAGAACCACAACAGTAGTGTCTGAGCGTCCCCTTTGATGATTCTTCTAGGAAAGAAACAAACAACAAAACTAAGTGTTATACACTGGCTGTTCACGATTTTCACAGCTATTGAAAAAATTTAGACATGAAATCCATGTTTCCCACCTTAAACAAATACCCCAAAGCACAAGCAGCCAAATGATAACCTATGAGAAATTGTGACAATAATATTCAAATAATCATCAACAACTGGACTCTATAAACAACCAAACGACAACAAACGGAGGAAAATTTGTGAAAAAACACCCAAATAATCAAAAGTTATTGGAGTCTACTAACATAAATATTCAAAAGTCTCTACAAAAAGAATCTACTATGCCAAGATCATGATTGCTAGATAAAAGCTCCACCTAGACCAAAGGTAAACACTAAAGTTATGAAGAAAGAATGAAGGAGGAATTACCAGATGCACAGTGTACTAACAAAACAAATGTCATGACCCTTTAATTGCACTATTTATATTCATCATCCCTGAAAGGGGTTTGATCACAGGAAATATCTAAGGCTTCAGCTTCATTATATCCCCTTGTTCTCTGTGCAATAACAGTCCTACATTCCCCTACATTCGCAACATACCTAGTTTTTCCCCTTAGGAGCATAGTAATAGCCATTGTGCCACTCATAGAATCATCAATATCGTCGTCTCTGTGGAGTTGCTCATTAGTATCTTGAAATAAAAGTAGATAAAAGCAAATAAAAGAGGCTCCTTGAGAAGAATTTCGGAGAGTCTCTTCTTGATGAACTCCTTGCAATCTTCTCCATACTGCCCGTGGTCATCGAATACTCCAAAAAAATGGTCGTTGGGGTTTTTTTTGAAGGAGGTGTGGATTCTGTAGCAGGTGTGGATTTCGTTAGGGTGTTTCGGTAGTTCATCGGCTACTCCCTTTCCCTTAACTTTTACCTTGCCCTCTACTGAGCGTTTTGGTGAGCTAGAGCCATGAGCTCTTGCACATTTTCCATGCACACAACCTATTGAAACAACAACAAAAATGGAAATTGTATCAGTTAACAAGAAGAGAGGCCTTTGGGAGCAGATTCGATCCCTGTTGACAAGTCCCAAGCTGAGTCATGTGAAGCAGTTGAAGATGGAAGCGGAAGAGGAGATTAAGATGGCAGGGCGGGTGTGGAAACTGGAAATGAGAATGAAATACAGGGTTCCTACCTTTGCACGTATGCTAGAAAATCTATGGCATGTTAGAAAACAGTGACAAACCAAGAAACATCAACAACACATTCGAAGAAGAGCGTGGCAGCAAGAAGATATACATGGTGATTTTTGTTATACATGCGGCACATTTTTATTACATAGATGGACAATGGTGCTACAGTGGTTTAAAACTCAACTTCTGAGAGAAAAATGGCTTACGGCGTAATTAAAAAAAGCGATGGACACACCAAATAATGACTGTTCTGGATGAGTTGTTTCCTTTGTCCAATGAGATGGTAGAACGAAATTTCAAAGAGATACGGAACTTCACAAACCCGAGTTCTTAACTCATAACGAGCTCTTGAAGATGCATAGATTTTTTATTATTCCCGGCAAGCAAGGAATTACATATTAGGTTGGTTTATGGCAGTTGTGCCACAACATTTATGGGTTTTTATGCTATGCTTTTACAAGAAAATCAATGCGTTTTGTTTATTTTTTCTCCTTGCTATTATGCATGATTCTAACAACCTGAATTCAATAATGTTGATCCCTGGCAAGTCTGCCATCTGTGACTCCTGCTTTGATTTCGACCTTGCATGTAATGCCATCTTTGAATATTAATCGATTTTATTTATTTATTATAAGAGATATACAATCAAATTCGAATACTAATTGATTTTATCTATAGAGATATACAATCTACAAACATTGTTTTTTCAGAATGATCGAGTTCGAAATTACTTACCTTCACACTAACAAGGATATCGACGAGATGCTTGCCCGCAACTCTATTTATAATCACGAGCTCAAAACAATGAGATGCTGGCCTGCAAGTCTATTTGAAATGTGAGGTGACTCAACCATTGCTTGAAATGAAACTTCGCATATAGACAGGTTGTCTTACAATTTCTTTCATAATAACTCAAATGCTTCATTCCCGCAAGCTTCTTATGCCGTGCCATTTCCAAATTACCACAGTGAGCAATTAGCAAGACATAGTGCTACTCGTTACAGAACCATTCAGCAAGGTAAATATACATAGTACACTATCTAGAAATGTATAAAATAAGTATTATGAATTACCTTTTCTCTGAATGTCAACAAGGCTTGCTTGCTCTTGCAGACAAGCGCAAAAGTGGACAAGTTTATCTATCACAAATTACTATTGCATCTGTCGCTTGTCTGCCACACATAGTAAGTAATTAAGTAATTTGCATCTGGTAATATCCCGCATCCCTCAGTTGTATCCCTTTAAATGTTAGCAAAGACTTGGTTCTCATGATTCTAATTTGTAGTCATGATGTGTGATTTCAACCTCAAAAGCGTTTTCATCATGGGAAGCGACGAAGGCTCCATGGCTTTGGAGGTATTATGGTATAAGAACGTTAAGAAAGTGGTGATGTGTGACATCGATAAGGTCTAACCATGCCTCCATTAATTTATGAGCTTGTTCTAAAGCCAAATATGAGCCGCATAGGAGTGTTTGTTACTCAGGTATAAAACCACAATAAAATCGCTCAAATTATTATAGAAACTATTTCTTGATAGTCATCTTTTGATGCCTCACATCGTACATCAATTGACAATATAAAGAATAATTTGATAATAATAAGGCATGCTTTTAGCAGTACTATAGTTCTAGGAGTCTCACCCATAATTGCAGCCGACTTCAGTTCCAGGCTTGATTTTCATAGACAGTTCTATTCATTTAGTTTAAAGTTCTTAAAAATATCAAGTTAGAGGAGTGGTTGATCTCCTCACTCACTAAAGTTTCTGAAATCAGAGTGGCCAGAGTGGCCCGACCATGCATATCAAATCATCCTTCTACCTAACGAATTTCATATGTTTCAATTTCGTGTTATAGTGGGAAATAGAACAACACTGTTAAAGTATTATTGTGACAATAAATTTAAGCTTTCGTGGAGTGAAAGAAGATAATGTTATGCTTAACCATTAAATATTCGAGTACTAATTTGGCATCCTAAGAAAACATACTTATTTGCCATTATAATATAAATGTCTATAAATCAATTTCCCATTGATATATAATTTTGATCTTTTTTTGCAACTACTCTGATAGTGACTATTTTTCACAAGCTAAACCATTGTATTGATACTTAAACTTCTCAATAAAAATGTCAGCCTTGTTATATTGTATGCCCAACAAACCTAACTTTGTGATGCGTGTATTTTTACAAAGGAATTCATCTATCATATTTAGATTTTTATATTAAAACAATGTAATTGTTACTCTCGGTGTAACAACAAATTGGTTGCTTCTAAGCCAAAGAAAGAGTTCTCAATCTTCCAAGATTCCATATTGATGTGATTGATGTCAATAATGAGTCCAAGCATTTCATTTCTTGGTCTATGTGATCAAAGAACCTAGATGACCATTCCATAATTTCAAATTTAGGATGTTTTCAAGATAAATTTGAATATCAAGTCTTTGAATTTATAAGGGTTCAATTTAAAGGCAGCACATATCTATTAAAAATTTGCAGTATATTAGTTAATCTTTACCTTCTCCACAATAGTTAGTTTGTAATGAAATATGAGTATTTAATAAATGATAAAGCATTAAAAAAAAGAGTATTTTTAATTGTTTCTTTACATGGTCTTTTTTAAATGGGCTTTCTTAAATTTATATCAACTCGTTATATCTAGGCCATAAATCCTAAGGAATTTGATGGAAGAAACCCCTAAAGTTTGAACATCTCCGAGCTATACTCTTGTGAAAATGATGGATGGGTTTACAACCTCTTCTCTCAAGAAAACATGTGTCTTGAGGTGATGGGACTCAAGACTCATATAAATGAGAATCATCCCTACTTTAAGTGATAACAGGAAGAAACATACCTCAAGGAAATACCCACATGCACTGATGCAAACCTTCCTTACAAAATTATGTGGAGAAATATTGGCATATAGTAATAATTAGTTGATGTGGGATGTGTGTGGGATTTAACACAAAAATCTCTCCCAAACTTAAAATATTACAAGTGTTGTCCATCCTCTTCTATTTTGGTTTTAAAGAATTTGATAGAACTCAAGGTTGTTTAAAAATTTGACATTGTCTAGTGACATTTGGATTAGTCTTCCGTGATTTGGATTATATGGAATCCTTTGAGTAGCTAGAACTCAATTGAGGAATATCCTACTATTATCACTTACAATCGAGGGAGAGAGAGGGGGGGTTATGGTTACTCAGATTGAGAGAGAGAGTGAGGTGGTGTTAGGGATTTGGTGGAGAGAGAGGGTTTAGGTGGAGGAATAGAGAGAGAGAGAGGGGGGTTAGTAAGGGTTAGCGGGGAGTGAGAAAGACAAACAAGAGGGGGGTCAGAGGTAAGGGAGGAGTAGGGGGGGTAGAGAGAGATAACAGGGGGGGTTTAGGGAGTTAGGAGAGAGAGAGGGTTAGGATTTATGGATTTTGTATGTAGAAATAACATGTGCATGATATTACTTTAAAAAATGAGTGTGTGATTTTCATTTATAAAGCGTGCACACAATTTGGAGTATTAAAATGATAGCATGATTAATAACATTGAAATTAGTTTAAGCAAAAGGGTTGAGAGGGGGTTGGGGGGATGCGTGGGGTGGGGGTTAGGGGTAGGTGGAGGAGAATAGGGGGGAGGGAGAGAGAGAGAGAGAGAGAGAGAGAGAGAGAGAGAGAGAGAGAGAGAGAGAGAGAGAGAGAGAGAGGACCAAGGGGTGAGAAGGGGTGGAATATTCCTCAGACAAGGGAAGTATGTAGTAAGATTCTGAAGAGGTTCAGGATAATGGACTGCAAGTCCATGACCACACCTATGGCATCAAACCTGAAGCTATTGAGTGTTGCTTCACCAGAGATGGTCGATACTACAATGTATCATCAAATGATTGGTTCCTTGATGTACCTGATGAATATGAGACAAGATATTTTCTTTGTTGTGAACACATTGAGACATGTTCACCTAATGGTTGGAAAGCATGCTGTGAGGTACCTGAAGGGTACAGTTGATTATGGGCTCAAGTATGATGTGAATCAGAAGATTAACCTAGAGGGTTATGTTGATTCAAACTAGACAGGCAGTGCCATCGATAGGAAGAGCACTTCAGGGTATTGCTTCAGTATGGGATCAAGTGTGATCTCTTGGTTTGGAAAGATGGAGTCCTACATGGCACTAAGTACAGCTGACGCAAAAGATGTTGCCACTTGCTATTTGGGAGAGAGGATCAGTGAAGCTCTAGTTTGTGGTCCAGATCGAGATCTCTCGAAAGAGGGAGTTATAGCATAGTCGGTGAGACAGGTTGTCTGAGCATAAATCCTGGAGAAGCTCATAGGTTTCTCAGATGTAAACAAACCTATAGGTTGTCCTCAGATGTAATCGGTCCTGGAAAAGCTCATTGGTTATCCTTGGATGTAATCATCCCTGATGTGATTCTCTATTAGAAATGGCCAAAGTGAAGTTTGAGTACTTCAGGGAGAATCTTGGTGTTCTCCGTATGGAGGTTCCCTCCAAGGGGAAATGATGAGACCTAAATCCATTCTAATGAGTAGGTCAGATATAAGGGCTGAGCCATTCTATCATGGTGAGAGGATTGGTTCCTTCCATGTCATATATGAGTGTTGAGCCATTCTGATATGACTGTAGGATTGGTTCCTACATGATCAGATATAAGGGATATTTCCATTCTTGGAATGGAGGTGCCTGGTCAGTTACCAGGAATACTTGGTCTAGGACTGAGGGCCCTTTTGATATGATTGTAAGATGTAGTCTTAAATGATCAGATGTGAGTGCATGGCCATTCTGATGTGATTGAGGGAGGTGTTCCCACTTGATCAGATATAAGGGTTGTTGCCATTCTGTCATGGTGAGAGGATTGCTTCCTTCCATGTCAGATGTGAGTACTGGCCATTCTGATGTGACTGTAGGATTAGTTCCTACATGGTCAGATGTAAGGGCTACCACCTTTTTGATGATTCAAGGTCAGATGTGAGTGCCGACCATTCTAATGTGACTGTAGGATTGGTTCCTACATGATTAGATGTAAAAGCTACCGCCATTCTGTCATGGTGAGAGGATTGTTTCCTTCTATGTCAAATGTGAGTGCTGGCCATTCTGACTTAGGGTAAGATGTAAGGGCTACTGCCTTTCTGACAAGTCAAGGTTAGATGTGAGTGCTGGCCATTCTGACTTAGGGTTAGATATAAGGGCTACTGCCATTCTCTGAATGGAGGCACCTGGTCAATTACTAGGAACCCTCAGTCTAGGACTGAGTGCCATTCTGACAAGTTGGTCAGATGTAAAGGCTAGGCCATTCTGACATGGTGAGAGGATGAGGTTCCTTCCATGGTCAGATGTGAGGGCTGGGCCATTCTGACATGGTGAGGGGATTAAGTTCCTCTCGTGGTCAGATGTGAGTGTTGGGCGTGCCTTTCTGACGAGTCAAGGTCAAATGTGAGTGTTGACCATTCTGACTTAGGGTCAGATATAAGGGCTACCGAAGACCTACAAGGAGGTAGGCCTACAACCAACATGAAAAAGGGTTGGCTCTGTAGAAATTCTTGTGATAAGAAGAATCATGAGATAGTACCTATGGTGATGATCCAGGTCGAGTGATTATCTAGATCCAGTGATGATCATCCAGTAGTGATGATTCAAATCCAGGGATGATCCAGATCCAGTGAAGATGATCCAGATTGAGTGATGATCCAGATCCAGTGATGTTGATCCAACAGTGATGATCCAGATCCAATGATGATCCAAATCCAGTGATGATGATCCAAATCTAGTGATGTTGATCCAACAGAGATGATCCAGATCCAATGATGATCTAGATCCAGTGATGATGATCCAGATCGAGTGATGATCCAGAGCAAGATAAAGATGACCTAAAGATGAAGATGCAGATGACAGGATGATCCAGAGAAGAAGACCAGTGTTGACAAACTGTGCGAAGAAAATACCTTCCTAGTTAAGAGGGAGTGTTAATGTATTTGTAACTTCAGAATGTATTCTTCCGTATATATTATGTATTGTACCCCGATGTTTATTCCGGGATGTGTCTGTAATGCACTTGAGTCATGTCATTCCCTGATGATCCTATCGGGAGGTTCTATAATGTAAAAAAGTCATGTCAAGTCATTGTTGGTAACTCTCCTATTGGTCAAGGGTTAAAGTCCCCACAGTTGTGGGGCCTTAGGGTTATTAGACTATCCTAGAGAATTCAATCCTAGGTGATTTATTGTAAGTCGCGGTAATAGTCCCCACCATTGTGTTAAGGATAACCCTCCTTGTTGGTCGGAGGAGGAAAAGTCCCCACAAGTTGTGGGGCACTAGGGTTATTAGACACACCTAGATATGCTGGCTCTAGTAAGTAACTGTTAAGTGAGGCCCACTTGTTGGAGTGGGTTTCAAGTGAACAAAATAATATAAATAGAGAGTGAGCCTCTCTATTTATCACACACACACTCACTCATTAGGGTGACTCATTAGGGCGCATGAGTGAGAGAGAGAAGTTTCTAGGACAAGAGAGAGACTGCTGCTATGAAGAGATCATCTTTATGTTTTCAGGTTTTACTTTTGGTGCTGATTCTATCTCTGAGGAAGTTGCAGGGTTTTCTCATTTATGGTTTCCCCGAGAAAAATTATTTGTGTCTCTTGCCTCTTGTGTTTATTGCTATGCATCTTATTCTCTCAGTTAAAGATCCTAATATCATAATGCTAGCTTGAATGATAACAATCTAACAATCTATCACCCTGATTTTTCACACCAGGGAAGCACCAACCATCGGGAAATAGACGTCGTACACCACTTTGAGAGATGCACCTGTTTTCTGTGGGAGAGAATACTCGTATTGCAACATGAAGGGCCCAAGGTATTCATCATAGCTTTCATGCACCCCATCCACCAACCTTTTCTCAGGTGGTGAGGAGTACTTGAATGGAAAGCCACTGCAAAGGACTGTTTTGTTCAGAAGCAAGGGGGAGGCTGTGAAGAAAGCTAAGCACGGAAAGGATATATATAAACTCCTGTTCCAGCTTTGAGCCCATGCAGAAAGGTTCCTTCGAGCATGGAATGAACACAAAGGGAAAGGACACATTGCTGACTTGCCAGATGGACAAGTGGTCGAGCCTAGTCAGAAATGAGCCACCAGAAGCATATTGAGACATCGTTTTCACTGCCCGCAAGTTCACAACTAGAAATTTCATGCTTCCATCCAAACCAAGCACACGCATTTTCTCCATGATGTTTGTTTAAATATATGTAAACCGTGGCAGAAGTACTATGCTCTAGTTGTTAATGTTTGATTATGACTGTAAACAGTTTTCGATCCTATTTCGAGGATTAGCCTCAGGATCTGAGACATTATAAAAAGGCTCCCCACCAGGGATCAAATTTCAAGGGCATGGTCCCATTTTCTTTTGAATCTTAAGTTTCAGTGAATTAGCCACCAATTAGCTTACTGCCTATTGAGTTACAAGTGGTTTCCATTTTCATACATTGAGTTTCCCTAATCTTTATCATGATAATGGTGCTTGTGGTTGTTGTTGATATGTATATATTCAATTAGAATTACTCATTGTACATCACATGGATTTAGGGATGAAAAATAGAACTTGGGGATGCATAACAACAACCCTCATTTTCATAGATAAATTCATTAAAAGCCAAAGAAAATATTTCAGGGTTACACATTACAATTTACAATTTGTCACGTCCCCATGCCTCCGACCAGCGAAGAGGGCGTGACCCATGGTGTTGACCATCCGGCTAAGAGCCCATAAACATGTAAATTCATAAAATTTGCTGTAACAAAATGCTTAAACATGCACATTGAACATGTATCATGCACAAATGCAATTATCTACCAGACACAGTGGAAACAACATTCATTTAAACAAGCATTCATTTAACATTTTCGTCATATCATTAACAGAAATATAGTTGCAGAAGTAAAATGGACAAGATGACTTATCTTATGAAAGCTCCGTTCCGCAACCAGCTACGTCGCTGCAATGTTCCACCCAACCATAGGCCAGTGTGCTCCTTAATCTCTCAGCAGCACTGCCACCCCCGAGCTAGGCATGATTCTCCAAGGAATAAGGGAACAACGGGCCTACACGTAGCCAAGGATACACAAAACACACAGCTAAGCCAACAGAGTTGGGTTTATCAGGCCATCAAGGAGCTGGAGAAGGAAAATTGCTGGTGAGTTCATTACAGAGCGAAGAACACCTACACCAGAACTAGCCTGACCTCTATGACACCCAAACACACCCAACATAAGGAATCAGTCCCTTCTCTGCTACACAGTCCCTCAGGCCCTGCATTCCCTTCCAGTGTTATTCAGGGGTGATGGAGAAGGAGGCCAGCCCTCTAGCTCTGTCTGTGTGGTTTCCAGCCACCAGGTTTATCAAGCAAATCTAAGCCAACATCTTTGCTCCTCTCACACTCCGAAGACCAACCATTGCACTCAGGAAATCAATCAGCCATTACAGCTTAAACTAGGGAAAAACGACTTCAAAACACCTACCACCGTCCCCAAACGTAACAATAAACACATCTTACAACGGGGGGAAGACTATAGCCCCGAAGTTTATTAGTGAGCACCACCCACAGTAGGGGAAAAACAACAACTCACCCTTGGGCAACAGAGTCACCGGTAATACACACATAAACCACGCAGAGGAAGAGAGAAATTTCAATCTGTGTGTGAAATGAGTAGCAACACAAAAAATGCAAAATTGGGCATGCGCGAGTCTTCAGCAAAATCATGAGGCCGCGAATTGGGGAGACTCCTGTGGGTGAGGAAAATGAGCAGCCAATGGTTCCTGCAGGAGGACGAACAACTCCCAGCCTGTGCGTGGTCGAACAGACAATGAAGGGGACGCGGATTGGAGTGCATGAGCATTTTTGCACGGTCCTGGGGAGAGTGGTATTGCTGCATGAGTGGAGAGAATGGAAGGTCCCCATGAATGATGAGAATGAATTGAATGAAGGGCGTAGGCTAGGACCGACAGTCCTGCCACCCCATTCCCAAAACAATAACTGCCATAACTTCCTCCATCTACCAGCAAAAATTCTTAATGAAGGTGGTTGGGTAAAACAAAGTGAGGAGACACATGGATAATTTCTCTCATTGGCCAAGGTTTGACACATTCCCCCACATCCTTATCCTTGGGAAAAATCATGCCCCTTTCGATTTAGTTGCCGCGATCGTAGATGGTCGGGTTCAGTTAATTAATTATAGATGCATATTTACATGATGACCAACATAATATATGCCACATGCCCCGATATACAATCGGTGACAAATTTGAATCCAAAACATAACATGACCGATCAATGGTGGGGCCTTGGCCTTTAGCTCCACACCATGATATATATCATATACATCTAATATACATCATTTAGCTCCACACCATGATGTATATATTGTAAATGATATATATCATTTACAATATATACATCATATACATCTAATGCAATGGGGTCAAAACCGGGGCATTACACAATTCTCATAAGGAAAATAGAATCACTTACTTGAGACAACTATAAATGTGGAATCAAGATAGCTAAGAAACTACACCGTGAACAAGAATGAACCATCGCTGCAGTAGCAACCATACTTGGAAATGCCTAAGTTAGACCAAACCCTAAAATATCCAAGGTAAAAAACTCTTGAAGAAAAACTACAACAACAGAGATTACCTTGACTTTCCATGCCAAAATTACCAAAGTTTCCATGCAAAAAACAATGAGACCACCCAACTATACAAAATCCACCCTTCCATGAGGAAAATTTCCAGAAAAGTGGTCAAAATTGGTCCCAGGAGCCTTAAGAGAATTGGTCCCAACAACCTTAAGAGAATTCCCTCCATAATTCATGGTTTGAGAATAATTCTTGCACCATATTGGTAGCGTCCTATAGCTAGTTGGTTTGGATACCTATTCATGATTTGAGTTTGCTTTAATATTTCTTGAGGAGAAAGATACAGGCCTGCCAAAATAGGGTTTTTCACCAATGGATGCAAAAATGGCTAAGTAGCCTCAGAAAGATGCCTGCTCTAAATCATGGGTTAGACTCAATGCCCACAGCACATGGGGGTCTTGTAGATTGGTCTTCGGCCTACCTGACCATGTCTTCAGACTATCTTGGAAGTGGATGAAGAAAAAGCTATGGACCTGCCAAAAGGGTGTTTTAGGCAGATTAGACCAAATTGAGAAATTTGTTTAAGTATGGACTTGGTGTTAAATCTGCCCAAGTGGCCTTAAGGAAATTCCCTCCATGCCTCATAAGATGATGTGAAAAATGTATTGAGAATGTGAGTCTCTAGAATGTTTTATGGAGCATACAACCATGTCACTTGCCTCACCAAACTACAACATATATTTAGGGAAGAATTGGTCCCAACATCCTTAGTAAAAAATGGTCTTAGCAGCCTTAAGAGAATGCCCACCACAATTCATGGTTTGAGAAGAATGCCCACACCATGGTACCATCCTATAGCTAGTTGGTTTGGATACCTATTCATCTTTTGAGTTTTCTTTAATATTTCTTGAGGAGAAAGATACAGGACTGCCAAAACATGGTTTTTCACCAGTGGATGCAAAAATGGCTAAGTAGCCTCATAAAAATGCCCGCTGTAAATTATGGGTTAAAGTAAATGCCCGCATCATATGGGGGTCTTGTATATTGGTCTTCAGCCTACCTGGTCATGTCTTCAGATTGTCTTCTTTAGTCATGGGTAAGACAATCTAAGAAATCATTGATTGCACCAGCAACAGTAAGTATGCCCTAGTTTTCAATGGTTTCTAATTCTACTTTCATTTTATGGTGTGAGGATTCATAATCTGTTTTTAACTACTAAATACTAATATGTTCTTGCAGTTCAGTAATCATCTTCCAATATCAAGGCCAATAAGCAAATATGGTGAAGAGGTTTTTCATGAATCACATCGCTTCGGAAGGCGCAAGGCCAAAAATAATGTTCAAAGAAGAAATAACAGTAAAACTCTAAGTGTTCCATCCAAGAGGAAAGTGGCAATGCAAACTGATCAAACACGAGAATTGAATGGGGCAGCTGGTGTTGAAATAACTATGATGGTGACTGCAAATTACTGTAAAATCGGTGTTTCATCCTCAAGAAATGAAACAGGGAAAATCAATGAATAGAAGAAGTGTATGGATCAGTTGCTATTGATATGCCAATGATGGAGGCTATGACTCACAATAAAAAGGGTGTTCCATCCTCGGTAAATGGTATAGGGCTGAGTGGTGAAAAACAAGATATTCAAGGGGCAGTAGTTGATATCCAAAAGATGGATGTTGGGAATCCTATAAAACCTGATGTCATTATAAGTGTGAGACAAGACAAGAAGAAAAAAGTCCTAGATGATCGAAATGCAACATTGTATGCAAAATGGTGAAAGAAGCCTATGTTGCAATAAGCATTTCTAGTGATCTTGTGGTACTGAAAAATTATTCTATTGTGCTAACATTTATGTGACCAAATTTTGGAAATGTAACAAATGATGGAAGGCATATTAAATATTTAATTTTTGTTTTCAGTAATAAAATTACACTTGTTTTCTGTGTTTGCTTATATTTTGTAAATTTTTGTGTTTTTTAGGCCAGTTCTATAGGCATTACAGCTTTGGGTTATTCGCTAAAATTTGGTTGTATGAGTAAAATTGTATGACATTGTTACAGAATTGGAATTTCAGTTTCATTAGATAAAGAAACTTACATAAATACAACAATACATATCATCAAAATTCTCATAAATAACTTGAGAGTTCTCAATCCATCATCCCCATAATATCCCTATAATATGAATAGTTCCAAGAAAATAGCTAGGATCTACCTATGTTACCGAATCTACTGACATCTCATATCCACTATTCACTATCACTCTTCTAATTTCTTACAAATTCAAATATATATTCCTATAGTGCACAAGTTAAGTTTTCAATTTTGATATTGTTAACTTTCTGGCCATTATGTACACTTATTGAAAAGTTAAATTCAAAATTACCATTCACATTAAATGCATCAAAAACATATACATTGCCGAGAAACACACACATGCACATATATAAATTTATGTATTAAAACTTGAAATGTATTTACATACACAACATATATAAATAATGTTATTCCATAGTTCTAGGCTGCTTGGCAGGTTTAGGCTGCAAGTCCTCCTTTTCTAGAGAAGATAAATTTGTACATTCTAGTCTCTTGGCTTGTCTAGAAACTATTGGTTCTTCAGAAGTTGCAACATGTGCATGTTCTGATTTTCATTCTAATTCTTTCACTTTTGTTGCACATTTGTGCAAACTTCCTCTCAATCTATCTTTATCTTGGATGTACTTCTTCATCAATTCCACATTATTCTTATTTTTCTCTTTGTGTTCCTTTTCCTTTTGCTGAAGATAATCATTTGCACATTTCAACTCATACTAAACTTGGGTCAATTTTCCTGAGCTACTATGTCTTTGTCTCCAACTCTTTTTCCCTCAATTCTGTATTATCTGGAGTATACACAATTGCTACTCATTGAAGCACATTGTTCTTCTGCAAAGTGGCAATTTGGGATTTCATATCTTCTATCTCAGACTTACATCCCAAATGTTGTGATTCTCTGTCCTCTAGTATTTTCAATATGACCTCTTTAATCTCATCATCCCTCTCGGATATATTGTTTGTCAATGTTTATTTTATGGTTTACCACACAGAGAAATCAGCTCCAACATTCATTGTTGCACTAGCATCCATCAACGACTTCTCTCGAATTCTTAAGAAAGCATGATAGCTTTGTAACCCATGTTTTACTTCTGCATGAGCTCGCATTGCATTAAAAGCTACGTCCAGTGCCTTCTCTCTGTTTTTCAGGGAACTCTCATACCTTATTAAAGCATGTTGGTGTGCTAACATATCATAAATTTCACCAAAAATCAGATGTCTACTCCGTCCCTTACCAATTTCAGATTCTTTTAACTTTTCAACTCCTCTAGTCTATAGTTCTGCAGTAATCTTTTCAAATTCAACTATTTTCCCTTTCAACTCTTCATCTTTCTTAGCAAGTATGTTTTTCATGTTTTCCTCTTTTTTTCTATATTCATTTATCTCAAGTTGATGTTTATTGTAGTCTTCAGCAAGGCTGTTTTGAAAGTCAGCCTTCATTATTTCAATTATTTTGTTTAACTTATTGACTTCCGCAGTAAGTATTGCTTCTTGGATGATAACAGTCCTTAGATGGGGAATTTCCAAAACCTCTGGTCGATGTTTCAGCTCATCTTCCAGTCTCTTTATGGTTTCTTCATCTTTCTTCCGAACAACCATATATTCTTCTCTACATTTTTCATTTTCCTTTCTAAATTCATCCTAAATTTTCTCTAGTTCTTTATTCAAAGACTAAAGAACAAAGTCCTTTCCTGCTATTATCCTTCTCGAACTTTCCACAGTCTTCATAAGGGATCCTTGTAATCTTGCAATTTCCTGTAAATAGGGAAAAATTTTAGGAGGCTTCAAAAAATGGAATTTGGCAACTTATTTTCTGGAAAAAAACATTGAAAAATGCCTCCTACCTTAAAGAGGTCCAACATTTGCAAATTTTTAATAGAATATTCCATAGTATCCAAGTGTTCTATTTATAACCTTGCAATTACCTATAAATAGTGAAAATTTTAACACAATCCGCCAATTTTCATGCATGCCACAGTCCGTACAATTGTCATAAGTTGAAAATAACACCATGGGGTTGAAGCTAGATATATTTACATTTACTAATAAAATTTATACTGTTAGGTGTAATCTATATGGTGAATTCTACTATTTAATGCATAGGAATTATGTATTTGTTCCATTCAATTATGTCTGGTATATTATTGTTCTGTTATAATTGGTTTTTCTTTTCGAATACTTTTTTCATTATATATGAAATTTGTAAGTTTTAAACGATAATATACATTTCCTAGCATGTGGGTTATTGTGAAGATGCTTTTATACTATCTTCAAACTATCCGAAAAACCTCTTATTATAGTCTTCTAGATATGGTTGGATTCACCATACAACACTAGAGATCCACACTCTCAGAATATTTTTATCATCATCCTATGAGTTGTGGCAGGCATTTCCCTAAGGCTTGTTATGCATATTTTACCAATAATTCCATACTTGGAAATTTTTTTATCTTCTCCTAGGCTTGGTCTAGTTTCCCTAAACCACATTTTCTAGGCTACTTGGACCAATATTCCCAAACTTAGCCAATTTCCTGATTTTAACTAATTTGTCGTATTTCTCCAGAACGATGTCATAATGTAATAATGATTTCAACTTCATTTCACATCATCATCTATGACATGCCATGCCATCCGGGTACCATCCTTAATGCTGGAATCAACCTTAATGCAGGCGTCACTTATCCCATTTAAAACACTTAGCCATATTTTCTTTGTCTTTAGTATGCAAAATAATATTTTTCTTCTATTTTTGCAGGTTGATATTTTTCTTATCTGGTCACCTTAAGAAAAAAAAGATCATGGATAGATAACCATTTCAACAATGAACAAGACCATATCATCTAATGAATTTTATCATCACAGGAACACCCCTTTTCAGACATTTCGAAGTGGTCTCTCAAACGTTTTGTCTAACACTTGAGCAGTTCTCTTCAAACCCTAAGTCACGAAGGTAATTTCATTTTTCCTTTAAATTTGGCAAGTGATATTCCAAATGGGTATAGTTCAACAAGGTGAGTCCAGAAAAACCACTTTCATCTTCTGTAGCTTCTTTCTCTCTCCTAGGCGGGCATTGTTCTTGAGCAGTGAAAATATGGCTGAGAGGCACTTTTGGCAGATTGATATCTTCTTCCTGAAAGAATTTTTGGTCAAGCTAATTATATGGTTGGATGCACCATACAAGTTTCTATAGATCTACACTCTCATAATATTTTTATCATCAATCCATGAGCCGTGGCAGGCATTTCCCTAAGGCCCATTAGGCAAATTTTACCAATAATTCATACTTGGACAATTTTTTATCTTCTCCTAGGCTTGGTCTAATTTTCCTAAACCACAGTTTTGGCAGGTCTATAAATGATTTTTCAGTGTCTTTTTGGACAAAATTAGACAATGGTTAAGTAGAAAAAACAACAACCTACAATATCCCTATGTGGTGCGGGATTTTCTTCAACAAACCATTTGTGGCAGGCATTCTCTTAAGGCTACTTGGACCAATATTCCCACACTTGGCCAATTTCCTGATTTTCATTAATTTGTCGTATTTCTCCAGAACGATGTCATAATGCAACAATGATTTCAACTTCAAGCCACATAGTCATATATTCCATGCCATGCCATTCGGGCATCATCCTTAGTGTGGGCATCAAACTTAATGTGGGCATCACTTAGCCCTTTTACAACACTCAGCGATTTTTTCTGTCTTTAGTGTGCAAAATAAGATTTTTCTTCTATTTTTCCAGGTTGATATTTTCCTTATCTGGTCACCATAAGAAAAACCAAGAGCATGTCTAGATATTCATTTCAACAATGAACAGGACCATATCATCTGATGGTTTTTATCATCAATGGAACACCCCCTTGTGAGCATGTCCAAGTGGTCTCTCAAACACTTTGTCTAACACTTAACCAGTTCTCTTCAAACCCTAGGTCACCAAGGTGATTTCATGTTTCCTTGAAACTTGGCAAGTGAGATTCCCAATGGGTATAGTTAAACAAGGTTAATCCAGAAAAAAATACTTTCATCTTCTATAGCTTCTTTCTCTCTCCTCCGCGGGCATTTTTCTCGAGCAGTGCAAATATGGCTACGAGGCACTTTTGGCAGATTGATATCTTCTTCCTGAAATAAATTTTGGTCAGGATAATTATATGGTTGGATAAACAATACAAGTCTCTAGAGATCTACACTCTCATAATATTTTTATCATCATCCTATGAGCTGTGCCAGGCATTTCCCTAAGGCCATTAAGGCATATTTTACCAATAATTCCATACTTGGACAATTTTTTATCTTCTCCTAGGCTTGGTCTAATTTCCCTAAACCACAGTTTTGGTAGGTCCATAAATTCTTCTTTGGGGTCTCTTTGGAAAAACTGAGACCATGGTTGAGTAGAAAAAACAACAGCCTACAATATGCCCATGTGGTGTAGGCATTTTCTTCAACAAACCATTTGTGGCAGGCATCCTCTTAAGGCTACTTCGACCAATATTCCCGCACTTAGCCAATGATTTTCACTAATTTGACGTATTTCTCTAGAACAATGTCATAATGCAACAATGATTTCAACTTCATGCCACATTGTCATATATGCCATGCGTGCATCATCCTTAGTGCGGGCATCAACCTTAATGCGGGCATCACTTAGCCCCTTTACAACACTTGGCTATTTTTTCTCTCTTTAGTGTGCAAAATAAGATTTTTCTTCTATTTTTCCAGGTTGATATTTTCCTTATCTGGTCACCATAAGAAAAACCAAGAGCATGGCTAGATATCCATTTCAACAATGAACAGGACCATATCATATGATGATTTTTATCATCAATGGTACACCCCCTTGCAAGCATTTCCAAGTGGTTTCTCAAACACTTTCTCTAACATTTAACCAGTTCTCTTGAAACCCTAGGTCACCAAGGTGATTTCATTTTTCCTTCAAACTTGGAAAGTGAGATTCCCAATGGGTATATTTCAACAAGGTGAATCCAGAAAAACCACTTTCATCTTCTGTAGCTTCTTTCTCTCTCCTCGGCGGTCATTTTTCTGGAGCAGTGCAAATATGGCTAAGAGGCACTTTTGGAAGATTGATATCTTCTTCTTGAAAGACCTTTTGGTCAGGCTAATTATATGGTAGGATGCACCATACAAGTCTCTAGAGATCTACACTCTCATAATAAGTTTATCATCATCCTATGAGATGTGGCGGACATTTCCCTAAGGCTAGTTAGGCATATTTTACCAATAATTCCATACTTGGACAATTTTTGATCTTCTCCTAGGCTTGGTCTAATTTTCCTAAACCAAACTTTTGGCAAGTCCATAAATTGTTCTTCAGGGACTCTTTGGAAAAACTGAGACCATGGTTTAGTAGAAAAAAAAACAGCCTACAATATCCCCATGTGGTGCGGGAATTTCCTTCAACAAACCATTTGTGGTGGGCATCCTCTTAAGGCTACTTGGACCAATATTGCGTGGCACTTAGCCAATTTCCCGAGTTTCACTAATTTGTCATGTTTCTCCAAAACAATGTCATAATGCAACAATGATTTCAAATTCATGCCACATCGTCATATATTCCATGCCATGCCATGCATGCATCATCCTTAGTGCGGGCATCAACCTTAATGCGGGCATCACTTAGCCCCTTTACAACACTAAGCCATTTTGTCTGTCTTTAGTATGCATAATAATATTTTTCTTCTATTTTACGAGGTTGATATTTTCCTTATCTGGTCACCATAAGAAAAACCAAGAGAATGGATAGATATCCATTTCAACAATGAACAAGACCATATCATCTGATGATTTTTATCGTCAATGAAACACCCCCTTGCGAGCATTTCTAAGTGGTCTCTCAAAATCTTTGTCTAACACTTAACCAGTTCTCTTCAAACCCTAGGTCATCAAGGTCATTTCATTTTTCCTTCAAACTTGGCAAGTGAGATTCGCAATGGGTAGAGGCCAACAAGGTGAATCCATCAAGACCACTTTCATCTTTGGAGCTTCTTTCTCTCTCCTCGGCGGGCATTTTTCTCAAGCAGTGCAAATATGGCTAAGAGGCACTTTTGGCAGATTGATATCTTTGTACTGAAAGAAATTTTGGTTAGGATAATTATATGGTTGGATGCACCATACAAGAATCTAGAGATCTACACTCTCATAATATTTTTATCATCATCCTATGAGTTGTGGTGGGCATTTACCTAAGGCCAGTAAGGCAGATTTTACCAATAATTCCATACTTGGACAATTTTTTTATCTCCTCCTAGTCTTGGTCTAATTTCCCTAAAAAACTATTTTTGCATGTTTTTGCAGGTCTAATTTCCCTAAACCACAATTTTTTCATGTTGGGCGTGCATTTGAGTAAAGCAATCCAAAATTGACTTGCTTCAGTAAAATCCATGCACATGCCTGATTGCATGTTGTTTTCCGTTGAGCCATATTTGTCTGTGGCATTTCTCTCTTCCTTACCATTTTCTTCTTTCATTGGTATTTCCCTTTTCTCCTTAGATACCTCTCATGCACTGTGCATCTCTATTATAATTCTTCTCTACTCACATCTCCCATCCAGATAACTGGAATGCAACTTCCTCTTCTACTCCCTTTCTACCCCTGGTGTTGAAACATGTCCACTTCAGCCCTGTTTCCCCCCCTGTGTTGCACTGTCATGTTTTCCTTGTTCCACGGTAGTTGGTATCTTTGTTTGAAGCAAAGAAAGTACATCAGAGGATGGGTTGGCTCGTGGGTGAATCAACCTTTCAGTTTCACTCAAATGAAATCCACTTATAACATGGTCAATCCGACCCTTGAGGTCTATAAATAGAATTTAATAGGTAGTAGGGATAGTTATTATTAAAGGAGTTGTTTGATGTTACTGATTCAGTTGTAAACTATCCCTCTTCTCTGTAATGAAATCATAATATACTAAAAATTTCTCTTGGTCCCCTTTTAAAACTTTCGTGAGTATCGATCTGGTTATATTTTTGCATTATCTCTATTTTTTTCCTCAAAATGTATTATATATGTTATGTTCTCATTTATTAATTTCTACAAGGAACGATGATGATTTATATTATAACAAAAAAGAAACAAATGATACAAACTTGCAAATCCATGAGATTGGTTTCCAAACTATGATGCTCGTCAACAAGAAACCAACATTTACAGTTGTTTTGTTCTCATTTCAAATGTTGGATGCATTCTTATTTCACAATAGAAGTTTAATTTATGTCTAAAATTAAAAATATACTAGTCTAATTAGGTTTGTGTATGCAAACTTCCAAATTTCATACCTACAGTGTACTTCGATTGGAATTGGTGTGCATTTTTAGTTCTGGCCATGAAAAATTGGAAAATACTATAAATTGTTGTTTTGGATGACTTGGATTTTACTGTAGATCTTACAATTTACATAAATGAGTACAAGAGTTTAAAGAAAAGGTTGGTATGTTTATGTTATAGTGAAATTTATTCAATATAGCATGAAATGATGATCTGTCAATTCATTTGTAGAATATATTTCAAGAATATTTCATATGTCAATTCATTTGTAGAATATATTACGAAGAATATATTTCATCATTTGTAGTTTCATACACACTTCTCAGTATGGGTTGCACATTAAACTCTCTTAGATATAGGAAAAATGCATATATGGATTACACATTACACTTGTATTACACATTAGCAACACATTAACTATATCAAAATATATGCATTTCCAAGAAATACTGACAATTTATATTACAACAATATTAGTATGTAAATAGACACCAAATGTACACCATATTATTTTAGAAATCTAGGCTACTTGGGAGGTTTTTACAATTCCTCCTTTTTAGAATAAGAAAATCCACTATAGCTTCTCTTGCCTTTTCCAGAACCCTCCAATTCTATAGAAGCTTCATCGGCCATATGTTTTAATTGTTTTTCTTGCTCTTTCACTTTGTTTGCAAGATTTATCACTTTTGTATGCAATCTATCTTTTTCTTCTAGGCATTTCTTCAACATCTCTACATTATTATTTTTCTTATTTGAGTGCTCATCTTCCTTTCTTTTAAGATCATCCTTTGTCCACTTCACGTCAGATTGAACTGTACTTAATTTTCTCTTGACCTATAGTACCTCCTTCTCAAGCTCTTGTGCCCTCAAATCACTATCAAATGGAGTATACAAAATTGCTTTTGCCACAGGTTTATTCTGTAAATGTTTAATTTGGGATTTCAAATCTTGTATCTCACTATCACATCCCAAATGTAGTGCTTTTCCCTTCTTCAATAGTTTTTGGTGAAGGTCTCTAATTTCGGCCTCCTTCTCCTCTATCTTCTTCTTCAATGTTGTATATGATGAGCCAAATGTAAACTCTACAACATTAATTGTTGAATCATCTTCATTCAATGTCTTATCTCGTTGTTGCAAGGACTTCTAAAATTGGAGTAAGCTATCCATAGTTACATCATGTAGTTTTGTACTGCCAAAAAGTTTTAGTGTGATGGCCTTTTTACCCTCCACTTTGGATTCTTTTGTTGTGTCGACCTTTTTACCCTTGACTGTTGATTCTTCTGGTGTGCAGACTTTTTTACCCTTGATTGTTGATTCTTCTGGTGTGTAGACTTGTTTACCCTTGACTGTTGATTTTTTTGGTGTGCAGACCTGTTTACCCTTGACTATTGATTCTTCTAGTTTGTAGACCTATTTACCCTTGACAGTTGATTCTTCTGGTGTGAAGACTTGTTTACCCTTGACTGTTTATTTTTTTCCTCTTCCAGCACTTTTAGCCTCGAGACTTGATCAAATCCTTTCAATTCTCTTTTTTTGTAGCAACTCATTTTTGTTTTTAATTGTTTTATTCAATTTTTCCAATCTTGCTTCATATTTTGTAGTCTCATTTTGTTGTTTAATGATCATCTCTCTCAATTCCCTTTGAAACTCAACCTTCAAACCTACAATAAATGTTTATTTCTTCTTCAATTCTTGCTGAAGTTCTACTTCCTTACCAAATACAGTCTTCAATGGTGGCATGTTCAAAACTTCAGGCCTGTTTTTCAGCTCATTTTCAAGTCTCCCTATAGTTTCCTCATCTTTTTTCTTTTGAGCCTGATACATGTCTTTCAGTCTGTCAAGGTCAGAAATCGATTTTGCTAGAACTATGGTAAATTTAGAACATTGATCCTTAATAACTTGATCCTTCTGGCCAATTATTTTTTTAGTTTTGACAATTCTTTTCTCTAAACCTGTAACACAATGTACCAAATCAAGAATTTGGACATCCGTAGTTCTGCACAATTTGTCGCTAGCTTTGAAGGAATCATCCCACAAGGTAGATTGTTCTTTGAAATGTACCATTTTATTAAATAAAGAAAAAACAAATCTACCATCAAAAGAATATTTGGCATGAATTAGGTCTTCATCACTCGTTGGTGAACGGTCCATATCATTGTTCAAAAATTCCTCCCATGGATCTGCATTTTCATTTCCATGCATTCCAACAAAAGTTGTGACAACAACACCAACACCTTCTTCAAGGGAAAGTGAAGGCATGTCATTTCCCATAGGTTCCATATTGTCCTCTAAAGGTTGGATGATCTTCTTTTTTTAGTTGAGTCACCCGTTGAAGAAGAAGAGTATGACTGATCTCTCTAGTTTTGGATATGGTTGATAAAGAAATCCAGGCTCAATCTGTGCTCAATATATCGCCAAGAACCTTGTCGCAACTATAGCAATTGTGTCGAAACTGCATGAGTTGACTCGTGCATTGAAAGCTAGCATTGGTTTGGCGGGTGTGCAAAGATAGCCATATATCGTCGATATAGAGACAAAAGTTCCTCTAAAATTAAAAACGTTGATATTGCCACGGTTTTTCCGCCATGATAAAAAAAATGAAGTATTAATCCACGAATGTTCAAAACGTGGAAATATTTCATGGAAAAATCCAACCAAATGTATTAGTGGATCCATCTTGGAAGGCACTCTACCATGTACCATCGGTCACCTGGAACAGGCTTTGTCTTTGATTCCTCTCTCAACACATAACAAGAATTTAAAGGTCGTTGGCGCTCAGATCAACTACCTGGTCACCCTGCTCGATGGCCTTGTACAAACTTGTCTCGAGTAGTAAATTATAATATGCATCCTCTATGACCACTCCATTGAATTTGGGAATTCCATCTCTCAAGCCAATAGAGAGAAAGAAACAACAAGCAAGTAATTCACTCACTGATAATGTCGCTTAGACTCCATGCAATGCCTCACATGGGTAGCAGCTCGAGGGGAGGACGATGCCAAACAACATTATGTCGTTCCATTTCTATTGGGTATATAGCCTATATCCACATAAGTGTGTGTAGAGTGGTGGATGACCAGGAAGTCGAGTTCGTAGCTCATCATCGCACAACACAACCCTTGCGTCATAGGATTTTCCACTACTAGCAGATGAAGATTTTTCTTTCCCAGTTTCTATAGGAAAGCAACTGTTCTCCCTCACCCCCAACTTCCAGCGATTCTAATTGCTCCTCAATACAACAAACATCCTTGGCTTCATTGAGTCTGAACCAGCAGGACCTTGCTAAAGAAATTAACTAGATCGAGGACACCAAGTACACATGATGTATGTCAGAGGCTCCACTCGACGTGGTGACAAGGGTGTAGACTGAAGAAGGGCACATGCAAATTGACAGCTCACCACAACATATGTCAGTACCTCCTCCTGCAATGGAGCCACATAAGGATATTTAAACTACTCTCTCCAGTGAAGATGAAGGCTACTTCAAGTCGTGTCCCATTGTCAAAGAACCATGGAGAAAGCTGTAAGGTCCCAAGATTTTCTAAAATCTTAGGTGTTTTTTTTCTCTTTTCTATTAGCTTTGTTAGTATGCCAAATAAATATGATAGTTTTGACAGGGAAGACTTGGTTTCCCTCACAAAGGGAAATGTCTCAAACACTATGCATGTAATATTTTTTGTACTTTAATATCATTTTATGCTACTTACAAAAAAAAATGTTTGTACTAAAACTTAGATTCTCCTTTTCGAGCTCTTTCATGGGTTCCTTTTCTAGCTTGCCTCTATATTATGATTTCCACTCTAATCCAATATATAAGCTAGAGCCTCCAAAATCACTAGAAGGTGCAAACTTTCTCTCCAGAGATATGGTGAGGATAGACATGTTGCATGAGATATTAGTGACTTGTATTTCTAGATTTTCAAATCCTTGCTCATAATCACCTGCAATTTTTTCACTATACGTGTCCACCATGTTTAGGGTTTGAGGAATTTTTCCACCACTAAATCTTGTAATTTCTCACAAAAGCCCAAAGAAAACTTCCCTCATAACAATATGTTTCATAAATTTCCATGTATATTCCATTGGAACAGAAAGAAAAATAACTATAGAAAATATATACACAATCGACATAAGATTTACCCTAGGATAACCCATTATGAGGAAAATCCAAGCCATAAATTGCTACTACAGGATCTCCTACTCCCTTTGTTTTACTCTAATGTATACTCCCTTATTATTACTCAACTATGGAACAATACAATAATATCATAAGAATGGAGCCCCCTCTTCCCCTAATGCCTCAGTATTTAATGTAACATCTTAGTCATATAGGGTTATTTTTAGGTTTTTTTCATTCATTGATTCTTGATTAGGGTTAGGGTTTTGTACCTTCTAAAATGTCCTTGAATTTCCACACGTAACCAATTTTTCATGTGTGAGAAATGAGAGATCACAAGGAATCCACATGGTATCATGGTGGTCAACTAGATAGGTTATCTTGCAAAAGGCATAACTTCTTCATATGGACTTCGATTAAGATAAATCTTGCATCATTGGAAAGGAATCTAAGTGTGCAATTGTGTTAAGGGAGTTGTGTAAGTGATGATCTTTTGAACCCAAAAAACACCATGTAAGCCCTCAAATAGGCCTCATAACGTTCTAAACCCCAAATATACAAAGTGAGAGTTGTCCCTAAAGTGGGCCCATCAAATCAATTCACCCAATCTTTCGATCCAAAAATAACTAAAGTAAATGAAAAAAATGTGTTGATCCATTTTGGATCATACTCGAAAGTGAAAGAACCCACTAGGATTGTGTGTTTCATAGTTGTTGTCTTTCTTCACTATTTCTTAGGGTTATAAGATCTATTTCTTATGCCAAGGTCCTTGTTTTTCCTTTTGTCCATCATTTGATACCGTAGATCCATCTTTGCTATCTCAAACAAATTAATGAAGTTCATATCCTAGTTAGAGGGTAAATACAACATATAGAGGTCCTATGTGGCATTTTAGTGCAAATTTCATGATGCTTGAGCTTGATAAATGTTTTTAAATGCATAAGGCCCTTGATATCCTTCTTTGACCACTATTTACACCCAAATAACCATCAACCATAGAAAAGAAATCATAATGTCTCTTTAAAAAACACTTATGTTGTATAGATCCCCCCCAAAAAGATATGATTTATAGGTATAAGTGTATTTCATGGTGATTGAGAGAAGTAAGATTCATTTAATTCTGTTTTTACACTCCCATGATCCTCATTAGACCTTCATACATATTCTTGGTTCACAACTAACCTAGTCATGGTTCCCATGTACTAATTTTTGAGGTTAGTAATACCATGTACAATTCATATGTGCTGGTTTGAGGATTTTTCCATGGAATCCTAGGAAGTAAAGGTCGGGGATTGAGTCTCTTTTTTTATTCCCCCAGTATGTTCAAGGACTCAAAACCCATCCAAAGTGCCCAAAATATCGTAATGGAAGGTGAATTCAAATCAAATGCCAAAGACACCCTAAAGAGGGATTGTGTCATTGTTTATAGGTTTTGTTCATAATTACTAATCTAAAAAAGGTTCAAATAGAGAGGAAAGCTAGTGTTTCCTTACTTACCACGTTTATCCCTCAACAACCATTTCCATTGCATAGAACCTACGCATTGCACGTATATCAACTCGGAAGTCCAAAAACCAGCTATAAAGGGATCCTCAAAATTTCAAAAACATCATAATGCACTTTTTTTCATTCACCAATGATTGTCAAGGATTAATGACCCATACATGTTGCTTAGACATTATAATGGCATCCATATCCAACTCAAGTATCAAAAACCCCTGCAAAGGTGTAACTCCATGCCATTTTACATAGCCCTTGATTATGAGAAGACTTGTGTAGTGCATAAAGGAATTTGTGTACCTTTCTTATGTTATTTAGAGACTACGAACCATTCTCGGTCTTCAAAACCTAGTTTCATTTTTCCCATATCCATTGAATAGACCAAAGATATCTTAGTGTGGAGGTTAGAGCTATGTTTAGCTATGTAAACATGTGTAATTGTATTTTAAATTTTTGGCGTTTGATTTTATATTTTCCATTACACATTCACATGGAAAAGCTAAGCTTAAAAATTACATATTACTTCATAACCCATATTGCAACTGAATATGAAGCAAACCCTACCACGTAGAATAAGCTAATAAATATTAAATAACTTTAGATCAAATTGAGTAAAACCAACATAGATCCATCTTAAAAAACGGATTTTCTTACACCTTAAGAAATTGGATCCCTCTTGGTCCTTAATAGATGCCTCTGTAAGATAGATCTACCTTGGTTTTTAATTTGTTTAATTTTATGTGACTACCTAAATTTTGATAAGTTATAACCTGACATGAATATTTTTACCTAAATGCAAGTGAAAAATTAGGGTTGATTATTTATAAATGAACAAAATATTCATGTAATGCACCAAAGTGTGATAGCTTGGGGAGTTCCTGTCTTTTATTCTTCACATTGTCGAAGAACTTCGCCATAAATTTGCTCCTAGACATATTAATCTAATCTAATCTATATTGGTCCGTTTATAAGTGATCATTTTTTCTTGTTCATTCATGTTCTAGCATTATAGCCATTGCGTTTATTGTGTTCCTTCTATGTGACCAAACTTCTAGACTTGCTTTTGAAATATAGGTCTTTTAAGTGAACAAGATGACAGGCAATAACAAGAAGGGCATGTGGAAGAATTTTGAGGCTACTATTTTGCAATTGAAAAAACAAAGCGAAGCGAGATCTACAGAATTAAAGGAAACCAATAAAAATGGAAAGTCTGAAAAGGATATGCTTTTATCACAAATTGTTGCAGCTGAAAAAAAGACTGCCGAGATCAGTAGAAGTAGCCAAATGGCACAGGAAGCTTTTAATGCCGAGAAGGAGAGACTGCTTGGGATATTTTTGCAATTCCTCCTTTTGAAAATAAGAAAATTCATTATAGCTTCTCTTGCCTCTTCCAGAACCTTCCAGTTCTATAGAAACTTCATCAGTCATATGTTTTAAATGTTTTTCTAGCTCTTTCACTTTGTTTGCAAGATTTATCACTTTTGTATGCAATATATATTTTTCTTCTAGGCATTTCTTCAACATCTCTACATTATTATTTTTTTGATTTGAGTGCTCATCTTCATTTCTTTTAAGATCATCCTTTGTCCACTTCAGGTTAGATTGGACTGCACTTAATTTTCTCTTGACCTATTGTACCTCCTTCTTGAGCTCTTGTGCCCTCAAATCGTTATCAGATGGAGTATACAAAATTGCTTCTGCCACAAGTTTATTCTGCAAAGCTTTAATTCAGGATTTCAAATCTTATCTCACTATCACATCCCAAATGAAGTGCTTTTCCCTTCTTCAATAGTTTTTGGTGAAGGTCTCTAATTTCGGCCTCCTTCTCCTCTATCTTCTTCTTCAATGTTGTATATGATGAGCCAAATGTAAACTCTACAACATTAATTGTTGAATCATCTTCATTCAATGTCTCATCTTCATTGAATCATCTTCATTCAATGTAAACTCTACAACATTAATTGGTGAAGGTCTCTAATTTCAGCCTCCTTCTCCTTTATCTTCTTCTTCAATGTTGGATCTGATGAGCCAAATGTAAACTCTACAACATTAATTATTGAAGCATCTTCATTCAAGGTCTTCTCTCATTGTTGTAAGGACTTCTAAAACTGGAGTAAGTTCTCCATAGTTACATCACCTAGTTTTGTACTGCCAAAAAGTTTTGGTGTGATGGCCTTTTTACCCTCCACTTTGGATTATTTTGTTGTGCTGACCTTTTTACCCTTGACTGTTGATTATTTTGGTGTGTAGACCTATTTACCCTTGACTGTTGATTCTTCTGGTGTGCAGACTTGTTTACCTTTGACTATTGATGTTTTTGGTGTGCAGACCTGTTCATCCTTGATTGTTGATTCTTCTAGTGTGTAGGCCTATCTACCCTTGATTGTTGATTCTTCTGGTGTGCAGACTTGTTTACCCTTGACTATTGATTGTTTTCCTCTTCCAACGCTTTTAGCCTCAAGAGTTGCTGAAATCCTTTCAATTCTTTTTTTTAGCAACTCATTTTTGTTTTTAATTGTTTTATTCAATTTTTCCAATCTTGCTTCATATTCTGCAGTCTCATTTTGTTGTTTAATGATCATTTCTCTCAATACCCTTTGAAACTCAACCTTCAAACCTGCAATAGATGTTTCTTTCTGCTTCAGTTCTTGCTAAAGTTTTGCTTCCTAACCAAATACAGTCTTCAGTGGTGGCACATTCAAAACTTCAGGCCCATTTTTCAACTCATTTTCATGTCTCCCTATAGTTTCTTTTGAGCCTGATACATGTCTTTCAGTCTGTGAAGGTCAGAAATCGATTCTGCTAGACCTACAGTAAATTTAGAACATTGATCCTTAATAAGTTGATCCTTCTTGCCAGTTATTTTTTTAGTTTCCACAATTCTTTTCTTTAAACTTGTAACACAATGTACCAAATCAAGAATTCGGACATCCTTAGTTCTACGCAATTCGTCGCTAGCTTTGAAGGAATCCTCCCACAAGGTAGATTGTTCTTTGAAATGTACCATTTTATCAAATAAAGAAAAAACAAATCTACCATCAAAAGAATATTTGGCAAGAATTAGGTCTTCATCACTCGTTGGTGAACAATCCATATCATTGTTCACAAATTCCTCCCATTGATCTACATTCCAACCAAAGTTGTGACAACAACATCTTCTTCAAGGGAAAGCGAAGGCATGTCGTTTTCCACAGGTTCCATATTGTCCTCTAAAGGTTGGTCGATCTTGTTTTTTCAGTTGAGTCACCCATTGAGGAAGCAGAGTATGACTGATCTCTCTAGTTTTGGATATGGTTGATAAAGAAATTCGGGCTCAATCTGCGCTCAATCAATCACCAAGAACCTTGTCGCAACTATAACAAATGTGTCGAAAATGCATGAGTTGACCCGTGCATTGAAAGCTGGCATTGGTTTGGCGGGTGTGCAAAGATAGCCATATATCGTCAATATATAGATGAAAGTTCCTCTAAAATTAAAACGTCGATATTGCCACGGTTTTTCCGCCATGATAAAAAAAATGAAGTATTAATCCACGAATGTTTGAAACGTGGAAATATTTTGTGGAAAAATCCGACCAAATGTATTAGTGGATCCATCTTGGAAGGCAATCTACCCTGTACCATCGGTCACCTCACACATCCTTTGTCTTTAATGCCTCTCTCCACACATAACGAGAAATTAAAGGTTGTCGGTGCTCGGATGAGCTACCTGGTCACCCTGCTCGATGGCCTTGTACGGACATGGATCGAGAAGTAGATTATAATGTGTATCCTCTACAACCACAAAATTGAATTTGGGAATTCCATCTCTCAGGCCAAATAGAGAGAAAGAAACAACAAGCAAGTAATTCACTCACTGATAATATCGCTTAGACTCTGTGCAATGCCTCACATGGGCAGCAGCTCGAGGAGAGCATGAGGCCAAACAACATTGTGTCGTTCCATTTCTATTGGGTACAGCGCTGATATCCACATAACTGTGCGTAGAGTGGTGGATGACTGGGAAGTCGAGTTCCTAGCTCATCACTGCACAACACAACCCTTGCGTCATAGGATTTTCCACTACTAGCGGATGAAGATTTTTATTTCCCAGTTTCTATAGGAATGCGACGGTGCTCCCTCACCCCCAACTTCCAGCGATTTTGATAGCTCCTCAACATAACAAACATCCTCGGCTTCATTGAGTCTGAATCAGCAGGACCTTGCTAAAGAAATTAACTAGATCGAGGACACCAAGTACACATGATGTATGTCAGAGGCTCCACTCAACGTGGCGACAAGGGGGTGGAATAAAGAAGGGCACATGCAAATTGACAACTCACCATAACAGATGTCGGCACCTCCTCCTGCAACGGAGCCGCATAAGGATATTGAAACTACTCTCTTCGGTGAATATGAAGGCTACTTCAAGTTGTGTCCCATTGTCAAAGAACCATGACGAAAGCTGTAAGGTCCCAAGATTTTCTAAAATCTTCTGTGTTTTTTTTTCTCTTTTCTATTAGCTTTGTTAGTATGACGACTAAATCTGATAGTTTTGACAGGGAAGACTTGGTTTCCCTCACATAGGGAAATTTATGGACAAATGCAACAATTTTATGTATGTGCCCTAATATTAAAGATACACATGCCTTAAACACTATGCATGTAATATTTTTTGTACTTTAATATAATTTTATGCTACTTACAAAAAAAAAATTGTACTAAAACTTAGATTCCCCTTTTCGAGCTCTTTCCTGGGTTCCTTTTCTAGCTTGCCTCTATATTATGATTTCCACTCTAATCCAATATCTAAGCTAGAGCCTCCAAAATCATCAGAAGGAGCAAACTTTCTCTCTAGAGATACGGTGAGAATAGACATGTTGCATGAGATATTAGTGACTTGTATTTCTAGCTTTTCAAATCCTTGCTCATAATCACCTACAAGTTTTTTGCTATACGTGTCCACCATGTTTAGGGTTTGAGGAATTTTCCCACCACTAAATCTTGTAATTTCCCACAAAAACCTAAAGAAAACTTCCCTCATAACAATATGTTTCATAAATTTCCATGTATATTCCATTGGAACAGTTTGTCACAATGGATTTTACAACTTAATTATTTGTATTAGCATATTTCTGTTGAATGCTAATTAAATTGGAACTGAAAGAAAAATAACTAGAGAAAATATATACACAGTCGACATAAGATTTACCTTGGGATAACCCATTATGAGGAAAATCCAAGCCATAAATTGCTACTACAGGATCTCCTACTGCCTTTGTTTTACTCTAATATATACTCCTTTATTATTACTCAACTATGGAACAATACAATAATATCATAAGAATGGAGCCCCCTGTTCTCTTAATGCCTCGGTATTTAATGTAGCCTCATAGTCATATAGGGTTATTTTTAGGTTTTTTTCATTCATTGATTCTTGATTAGGGTTAGGGTTTTGTACCTTCTAAAATGTCCTTGAATTTCCACACATAACCAATTTTTCATGTGTGAGAAATGAGAGATCACAAGGAATCCAAGTGGTATCATGGTGGTCAACTAGATAGGTTAGCTTGCAAAAGGCATAAATTCTTCATATGGACTTCGATTAAGATGAATCTTGCACTGTTGGAAAGGAATCTAAGTGTGGAATTGTGTTAAGGGAGTTGTGTAAGAGATGATCTTTTGAACCCAAAAAACACCATGTAAGCCCTCAAATAAGCCTCGTAAGGTTCTAAACCCCAAATATACAAAGTGAGAGTTGTGCCTAAAGTGAGCCCATCAAATCAATTCACCCAATCTTTCGATCCAAAAACAACTAAAATAAATGAAAAAATATGTATTGATCCATTTTGGATCATACTCGAAAGTGAAAGAACCCACTAGGAGTGTGTGTTTCATAGTTCTTGTCTTTCTTCACTATTTCTTAGGGTTATAAGGTTCATTTCTTTCTAAGGTCCTTGTTTTTCCTTTTGTCCATCGTTTAATACCCTAGAGCCATCTTTGCTATCTCAAACAAATTAATGAAGCTCATATCCTAGTTAGAGGGTAAAGACAACATATAGAGGTCCTATGGGTCATTTTAGTGCAAATTTCATGATGCTTGAGCTTGAGAAATGTTTTTAAATGCCTAAGGCCCTTGATGTCCTTCTTTGACCACTATTTACACCCAAATAACCATCAACCATAGAAAAGAAATCATAATGTCTCTTTAAGAAACACTTATGTTGTATAGATCCCCCCAAAAAAGATATGGTTTATAGGTATAAGTGTATTTCATGGTGATTGAGAGAAGTAAGATTCATTTAATGCCCTTTTTACACTCCTACGATCCTCGTTAGACCTTCATACATATTCTTGGTTCACAACTAACCTAGTCGTGGTTCCCATGTACTAATTTTTGAGGTTAGTAATACCATGCATAGTTCAGATGTGCTGGTTTGAGGATTTTTCCATGGAATCCTAGGAAGTAAGGGTCAGGGATCGAGGCTCTTTTTTTCTTCCCCTAGTATGTTCAAGGACTCAAGACCCATCCAAAGTGCCCAAAATATCGTAATGGAAGATGAATTAAAATCAAATGCCAAAGACACCCTAAAAAGGGATTGTGTCATGGTTTATAGGTTTCGTTCATAATTACTAATATAAAAAAGGTTCAATTAGAAAGGAAAGCTAGTGTTTCCCTACCTACCACGTTTATCCCTCAACAACCATTTCCATTACATAGAACCTACTCATTGCACGTATATCAACTCCGAAGTCCAAAAACCAGCTATAAAGGGATCCTCAAAATTTAACAGACATCATAATGCACTTTTTTTCATTCACCGATGATTGTCAAGGATCAATGACCCATCCATGTTGCTTAGACATTATAATGGCATCCATATCCAACTCAAGTGTCAAAAACCCCTGCAGAGGTGTGACTCCATGCCATTTTACATAGCCCTTGATTATGAGAAGACTTGTGTAGTGCATAAAGGAATTTGTGTACCTTTCTTATGTTATTTAGAGACTAAGAACCATTCTCGGTCTTCAAAACCTAGATTCATTTTTCCCATATCCATTGAATAGACCAAAGATATCTTAGCGTGGAGATTAGAGCTATGTTTAGCTATGTAAACATGTGTAATTGTATTTTAAATTTTTGGCATTTGATTTTATATTTTCCATTACATAATCACATGGAAAAGCTAAGCTTAAAAATTACATATTACTTCATAAGCCATATTGCAACTGAATATGAAGCAAACCCTACCACATAGAATAAGCTAATTAATATTAAATTACTTTAAATCAAATTGAGTAAAACCAACATAGATCCATCTTAAAAATCCGATTTTCTTACACCTTAAGAAATTGGATCCCTTTTGGTCCTTAATAGATGCCCGTGTAAGATAGATCTACCTTGGTTTTAATTTGTTTAATTTTATGTGACTACCTAAATTTTGATAAGTTATAAGCCGACATAAATACTTTTACCTAAATGCAAGTGAAAAATTAAAGTTGACTATTTATAAATGAACAAAATATTCATGTAATGCACCAAAGTGTGATGGCTTGGGGAGTGCCTGTATTTTATTCTTCGAAGAACTTCGCCATAGAATTTGCTCCTAGACATCGTAATCTAATCTACTCTATATTGGTCCGTTTGTAAGTGATCATTTCTTCGTGTTCGTTCGTGTTCTAGTTTATAGCCGTTACGTTTATTGTGTGCCTTCTGTGTGACCAAACTACTGGACTTGCTTTTGAAATATAGGTCTTTTAAGTGAACAAGATGACAGGCAATAACAAGAAGGGCATGCGGAAGAATTTCGAGACTACTATTTGGCAATTGAAAAAACAAATCGAAGCGAGATCTACAGAATTAAAGGAAACCAATAAAAATGGAAAGTTGGAAAAGGATATGCTTTTATCACAAATTGTTGCAGCCGAAAAGAAGACTGCCGAGATCAGTAGAAGTAGCCAAATGGCACAGGAAGCTTATAATGCCGAGAAGGAGAACCTGTTGGGCAGGCTTGCAGAGCTTCAAACAAAGCTCGAGTTGACGGTTAGCGAGAAAGAGTCACTGAGCGAGACAAATAGAGAACTAAGTACTGAAACGGAATCTTTAAAGGCCCATTTGAATGAGTACAGTAAAAAATTGGCTAGCATGGAAGCTGAAAACCAGGCGTTGGAAGCTGTGTCTGTAAGAGGAGCAGAGAGGTTGGAGGATTTACTTAAACAAAATGCAAAGGTGGAAGAAGAGCATGGAATGAAGTATAGGAAATACCAAGCTGCGATTTCTCAAGCAGGTAAACAGTTGCTTGAAGCCCAAGAAAGATTCAATACCGAAATTTCTGCCAAAGACGATGAGTGTAAAGCAGTGAATCTTGATAAAAAGAATCTGGAGGCTACTATTTTGAATCTCAAAAATCAAATTGAAGCGAGGTCTGCAGAATTAAAGGCAAACATTAAAGGTAGCAAATTGGAAAAGGATGTTCTTTTATCACAGATTGTAGCTGCCAAAAGCGAGACTGCCGAAATCACTAGAAGCAGCCAAATGACACAGGAAGCTCTTATTGCGGAGAAGGAGAACCTGTTCAGCAAGCTTGCAGAGCTTCACAGAAACCTTGACTTCACGGTTAGCGAGAAAGGGTCACTGAGCGAGACAAATAGAGAACTAAGTACTGAAACGGAATCTTTAAAGGCCCATTTGAATGAGTACAGTAAAAAGATGGCTAGCATGGAAGTTGAAAAGCAGGCGTTGGAAGCTGTGTCTGTAAGAGGAGCAGAGAGGTTGGAGGATTTACTTGAACAAAATGCAAAGATGGAAGAAGAGCATGGAATGAAGTATAGGGAATACCAAGCTGCGATTTCTCAAGCAGGTAAACAGTTGCTTGAAGCGCAAGAAAGATTCAATACCGAAATTTCTGCCAAAGAAGATGAGTGTAAATCCGTGAATCTTGATAAAAAGATTCTGGAGGCCACTATTTTGAATCTCAAAAATCAAATTGAAGCGAGGTCTGCAGAATTAGAGGCAAACATTAAAGGTAGGAAATTGGAAAAGGATGTTCTTTTATCACATATTGTGGCCGCGAAAAGCGAGACTGTCGAAATCACTAGAAGCAGCCAAATGGCACAGGAAGCTTTTATGGCCGAGAAGGAGAACCTGTTGAGCATGCTCGCAGAGCTACAAACAAACCTCGACTTGACTGTGAGCGAGAAAGGGTCACTGAGCGTGACAAATAGAGAACTAAGTACTGAAGCGGAGTCTTTAAAGGCCCATTTGAATGAGTACAGCAAAAAATTGGCTGGCATGGAAGCTGAAAAGCAGGCGTTGGAAGCTGTGTCTGTAAGAGGAGCAGAGAGGTTGGAGGATTTACTTAAACAAAATGCAAAGATGGAAGAAGAGCTTGATATGAAGTATAGGGAATACCAAGCTGCGATTTCTCAAGCAGGTAAACAATTGCTTGAAGCCCAAGATAGATTCAATACCGAAATTTCTGCCAAAGAAGATGAGTGTAAAGCAATGAATCTTGATAAAAAGGATCTGGAGGCTACTATTTTGCATTTGAAAAATGCAATTGAAGCGAGGTCTGCAGAATTAGAGGAAAACAATAAAGTTCGGAATTTGGAAAAGGATGTTATTTTATCACAGGTTGTAGCTGCCAAAAACGAGACTGCCGAAATCTCTAGAAGCAGCCAAATGGCACAGGAAGCCCTTATTGCCGAGAACGAGAACCTGTTGAGCAGGCTTGCAGAGCTACAAACAAACCTCGAGTTGACGGTTAGCGAGAAAGGGTTACTAAGCGAGACAATTAGAGAACTAAGCACTGAAACAGAATCTTTAAAGGCCCATTTGAAGGAGTACCGTAAAAAATTGGCTAGCATGGAAGTTGAAAAGCAGGCGTTAGAAGCTGTGTCTGTAAGAAGAGCAGAGATGTTGGAGGATTTACTTAAAGAAAATGCAACGATGGAAGAAGCGCATGGAATGAAGTATAGGGAATACCAAGCTGCGATTTCTCAAGCACGTAAACAATTGCTTGAAGCTGAAGTAAGATTCAATATCGAAATTTTTGCTAAAGAAGACGAGTGTAAAGCATCAAATCTTGATAAAAAGAATCTGCAGGCTACTGTTTTGAAGTTGAAAAATCAAATTGAAGCTAGATCTGCAGAATTAGAGGCCAGAACTAAAGGTTGGAAACTGGAAAATGGTGTTCTTTTATCACAGATTGCAGCAGCCAAAATGGAGACTGCAGAGATCACTAGAAGTAGCCAAATGGCAGAGAAAGTTTTTAATGCCGAGAAGGAGAACCTGTTGAGCAGGTTTGCAGAGCTACAGACAAACATCGAGTTGATGGCTACCGAGAAAGGGTCACTCAGCAAGACTAACAGAGAGCTAAAGACTGAAGCGGAGTTTTTGAAGGCCCAGTTGAATGAGTACAGTGAAAAAGTTGTTAGCATGGAAGATGAAAAGCAGGCTTTGGAAGCTGTGTCTGTAAGCAAGGCAGAGAGGTTGGACGCTTTACTTAAACAAAATGCAACGATGGAAAAAGAAATTAATAGCCTTCGAAAGCAGGTGGATGAAAATGTCAAGCAACAGTCTCATGTGATTCAGCAGTACAAGGTAGAAAACAAATCTCTGAAACAACAGAATGAAATATTAGAAAAGGAGGTTCGTAGTACCAGTTGTTTGCTTAAATCTCTGAAACTACAGAATGAAATATTTGGAAAGGAAGTTCGTAGTACCAGTTGTTTGCTTGAAATAAGGGATAAAAGTATTGACAAAAGGATAGTTGAAAATGCCAAACTTAGCAACCAGGTGGAAGAGTTGAGTAAAACAATTGTAGGGTTGCAGAAAGCAAATGCCAACGTAGTGCAGGAAAAGGACGAATCACTTCATACAGAGTCTGTCAAGAAATATAAAGTGATAGATTCAGAGAAACACTGTGAGTTGTTCAAGAAAAAAGAGGAACAGGCAAAGACAATTAACTCAGTGCGAGGAGAAATTAATTCTCTTAAAGATAAGAAAAGTTCGCTTTCTCGAGATCTCAAGGGAGCAACCAAAAAACATGAAGATCTTCCAGAAAAATGTGTAAAGAGTCCGCATCCAACCATAGCACAGGGGAAAACGACCGAGTTAGTTGATAATGTAAAGCCTGTGGACCTGCATAAAAGACCTAAACCGACCATTGTGAATAGAAAAGAAAATCGCAACAATGTCAATGAAAATCCAAAACCATCGGATGCGAATGAAAGGCAAAGTATGCATCAAAAGAGAAATCCGAATGGCCCACACCAGAGCAAAGCACAAAATAAGCCGTCATTCAAGTTATGAAGCGACTGAATTCTTTTGTTCAAAACAATAAGTACGTTATATTACCCGTGTGCGTTGTGTTGTGTTGTTGGGATGCCTTTGTGGAATAAATGTCACGGTTTTCTTTCTAAATTGTTGCAAGAAGTGAAATTTGGTAAAATCTTTTTTCAATTATAATTGTGGGTTGTTTGTAATAAATTATCTGTGATTCTTTTACAATGATTTGTAACTATTTACATTATTTTATAGTAAATTTTTTTTATTAGTTTATGTAAGATTTTAAAATTTAAATGATATTAAAATAAAATGAAAAAATCAATTTTCAATTGTAGATTGTTTGTAAACTATCTGCAATCTTTTTATACTTGTGTTAATTGTATATTTTAAGTATAAAAAGCAAATCTTATAATTAAAAATTGAATTAAATTATATTAATTTATCCAAAATAATTAAATTATATTATTTTATCCAAAATAATTCAAGACATTAGATAGTGTCATTAAGGCATTTTCACACTCCACAAGGCACTGCTACGTATTTGAAGGAATTACATGTCTTGAGCTTGTTGGCATCATTTATGAAAGGGGTTTTAGAACGTTCTTTCATGAAATAGTGACATCTGTCATTTAGAATCCCTCTCACATGATTAAAGTCATTTAGAATCCCTCTCACATGAATAAAGATGCACTACAAGAGGAGCTTCCATCAACTTGGAAGGTTCTTGAAGAGCGTGCTCCACAATTTCTGAACTTGTGTGGTGATTTTAGGAAAAGAAACCAAAAAGCCCTTGTTGGAGAGCGCCCAAGAAAGACATGAGACAAGTGCAATAAAAAACCTTACATACATGTGAAATAGTAGGTGTAAATAGAGAAAGGATGATCATTTTAACTTTAATAACTCTTCCGTTGGTTCTCCTCTAAGACAACGAAGGAATTCGTATAAGGAATTAAATCTAGTATATGGAAATGACTTGGAAAGGGTTATTTGACTGGGGAAAAATCTGGGTTTTAAGAGTTTTAGTAGTAAATTTTAGATTTAACAAGACATAAGAGAAATGATGAATTTTTATGTTTTAAGGGTGTTTTAAAGAAAAAGACAAAAGACTATATTTAAATTGGACATATGGGCCAAGTGCATAAATTTAGAGGGTCATTTTTAGTAAGTAATTAGGGTAAACAAAGCATTCTTATTGACAATATCAGTGTGTATCAAAACATGTTTAAAGTCTTGCATTAGGAGAAATGATTCCAATAATTGAATTTACTAAGTAGGAAATGATTCCATTAATTGAATTTAGTAAAACATAATTTCAATGAAAGAATGATGGGAAATTGCTTTAGTTTTCCGTTGTACCATAATTCTAAGTTAGAGGTACTCATAGATATTTCTTTGAGAATATTTTCCATTCCTAGAATGGCATGTAGAGGAGGAAGAGAAATGAATCAAATTAGAAGAATTGAGAAGACAAATTGAAGAATCAT
>LPNX010555659.1:112150-124462 GCA_001517045.1 Pseudotsuga menziesii | reverse complement strand
TCCAGAACTTTGGTTTGATGTCAACGTGGATACACAATAAATATTCCCAAACTAAGCATGGTTCAGGGTTACTTTCAGAATTTTGTGATGGGTATGTATTTTCAGNTCCAGAACTTTGGTTTGATGTCAACGTGGATACACAATAAATATTCCCAAACTAAGCATGGTTCAGGGTTACTTTCAGAATTTTGTGATGGGTATGTATTTTTAGGCATACAAGAATTTGGCAAAAACTACCAAGTAAGGCAGACAACCAAGGAAAATAAATTTGCTCAATACAAATTGCACACAGAGGAACCTATGCTACAAATCCAATGGAGGAGATGATAGATGGCCTGATTTTAATTCCAAAAGATGAAAGGTAACACAAACTATACTAACTAAGGTTTATTGCAAAATGATTTTAAAGCTGTTGTTTGACATAATATAATAGTATAAAATATACTAAGTAAGTTTTATTGCAAAAATATGTTAAAACTGTTGTTTGAGATAATANTTATTGCAAAATGATTTTAAAGCTGTTGTTTGACATAATATAATAGTATAAAATATACTAAGTAAGTTTTATTGCAAAAATATGTTAAAACTGTTGTTTGAGGTAATATATGTTAAATTTCCATATGCTTAGCTAAGACATCAGTATTTCATTTCATTTTCATAACAAAATCATATAAACAGGATCATTGAAAGATAGACAAGCACAACCATACAAAAGGAACACAAAGATTTATCCTGGGAAAACCCTAAAGGGAAAAACCCAGCAAAAGATTCCTCAATATAGATGCCCCAAAAAGATAAAAGATAAAACCAGCAAGGAGATCAAAGCTCGATCCTCCTCCTTCTCCAGCTGCTTCTCTTCTCCACTAATGCGCTACACAAGTGAGAGTGTGTGCTCAAATGAGGAGAGCTACACCTCTATTTATATTCATCCGTTCACTTCAATTAACTTATTTGACATGTAAGCTCGAGTTAATCATGTAGGCTCGAGTTACACATGTAGGCTCAAGTAACCACCCTGGGGTGCTAATGACCCACCTTTACAATTAGAGGGGACAACCTCATGACTCTTATTAGTTCTTCCGATTAGAAGCATTGGGGTACAAGATAATACAAGTGGTTCTCCCAGTAGGACCATCGGGGACCACAAAATATACATATAGAATATTCTTCAAAGTTACAATATTTCAACACTCCCCCTTAACGAGAAGGGTATTCTACAACAACATCAATAACAACAATAGTAGGAGAGAGATAGAGGACATCATCAGCATCATCAGGGTAACACATCTATAAATCATTGGAAGCTTTTCAACATTATGTAGTCTTCATTTTCAATCTTCATTCTTCATCATCATTAATACTTTGACTGCTTTGATCAGCAACATCTTCAGCACTTTGACCTTTCGATCAGCAACATCATCTTCAGCACTTTGACCTTTCAATCAGCAACATCATCTTCAGCACTTTGACCTTTCAATCAGCAACATCATCTTCAGCACTTTGACCTTTCGATCAGCAACATCATCTTCAGCACTTTGACCTTTCGACCAGCAACATCATCTTCAGCACTTTGACCTTTCGATCAACAACATCATCTTCAGCACTTTGACCTTTCGATCAGCATCATCAGGGTAACACATCTATAAATCATTGGAAGCTTTTCAGCATTATGTAGTCTTCATCTTCAATCTTCAGTCTTCATCATCATTAATAATTTGACTGCTTCGATAAGCAACATCTTCAGCACTTTGACCTTTCGATCAGCAACATCATCTTCGGCGCTTTGACCTTTTGATCAGCAACATGATCTTCAGCACTTTGACCTTTCGATCAGCAACATCATCTTCAACACTTTGACCTTTCGATCAGCAACATCATATTTAGCACTTTGACCTTTCGATCAGCAACATCATCTTCAGCACTTTGACCTTTTGATCAGCAACATCATCATCATCTTACTCTGATCTTTTGATCAGAAATATCATCATGAAAACATCATCATCATCAAAACATCAACATCATTATCAACACAACAACATCATCAAAACATCAACATCATCATCATAAAGACATCAACATGATCCTTCCTTTCGGAATTACGGGATCAACATGTCTGTGGTACTCAGACGATCCTTCCTATCGGAATTGCAGGATTTAGGTCTTTACGGAGTTACTAATGATCCTTCCTTTCGGAATTATGGGATAAACACATCTGTGGAGCTCAGACGATCCTTCCTTTCGGAATTATGGGATCAAGTCTTTATGGAGCTACTAACGATCCTTCCTTTCAGAATTACGGGACTTAGGTCTTTACGGAGTTACTAACAATCCTTCCTTTTGGAATTACAGGATCAACACATTTTTGGAACTCAGACAATCCTTCCTATTGGAATTACGGGATCAACACATCTGTGGAACTCAGACAATCCTTCCTATTGGAATTATGGGATCAAGTCTTTACGGAGCTACCAACAATCCTTCCTTTCGGAATTACAGGATTTAGGTCTTTACAGAGTTACTAACGATCCTTCCTTTCAGAATTATGAGATCAACACATCTGTGGAACTCAGACAATCCTTCCTATTGGAATTATGGGATCAATTCAATGATCCTTCCTTTCGGAATTACGGGATTTAGGTCTTTACGGAGTTACTAACGATCCTTCCTTTCAAAATTACGGGATCAACATAGTTGTGGAACTCAGACAATCCTTCCTATTGGAATTACGGGATCAACACACGTTCTCGAGTACTGAAGTCACCGGATCTATTCTGAACTGAGGTTCAAGGATGATACAATCCTACCACTTTCTCGATGACCGAAGTTCACCGGATCCATTCTGAACCGAAGTCCAAGGATGATACAATCCTGCCACCTTCTCGATGATCGAAGTTCACCAGATCCATTCTGAACTGAAGTCCAAGGATGATACAATCCTACCACCTTCTCGATGACCGAAGTTCACCGGATCTGTTCTGAACCAAAGTCCAAGGATGATAAAATCCTGCCACATTCTCGATGACCGAAGTTCACCAGATCCATTCTAAACCGAAGTTCAAGGATGATACAATCCTTCCACATTCTCGATGACCGAAGTTCACTGGATCCGTTCTGAACTGAAGTTCAAGGATGATACAATCCTGCTACATTCTTGATGACCGAGGTCACCGGATCACTTCTAGACATTTGTCCCAAGATGATACAACCCCTCTTCATTCTTGAAGACCGAGGTCTCTGGATCACTTATGGACATATGTCCCAGGATGATACAATCCCTCTTCATTCTCGAAGACTGAGGTCTCCGGATCACTTTAGGGAAAGTGCCCAGGGATGATACAATCCCACTGCAACATCACTACTCCCCCTTTCAAGGAAGGTCTTTCCGAACCACACCAAGCTTGTCTCAAAAGTGTTTGAACTTTACTCGGGACAGAGGTTTTGTCAACACATCATCATCTAAACCATCATCATCTACATCTTCAGTATGTGAATACTGAACTATCTCAATCTGTATCTCTAGTATCTGAACACTAAAGCATCATCATCTATATCTTTAGTATAGAAATATTGAAAGCATCATCATTTCTATATTCAGTATAGAAATACAGAATCACTATCATCTACATCTACAGTATGTAAATACTAAAACATCATCTATATCTTCAGTATGGGAATACTGAAACATCATCATCTGCATCTTATCTCGTACATAGAAATATTGGATTTCTGTGTGTTACGATGGAACACAGGGTTCCCTGTCATCACAACTCTGGTTATCACATAGAATCATGGAGTGTCCAACTCTAGGTTGAATAATCCTAACATCAGTAAGCTACTATATATTCTTCTTCGGTTGTGCTTAGAGCAACACTAAACTGCTTTCTGCTAAACCATGAAATCATAGCATATCCTAGACTATAACATCCACCTATTGTACTTCTTTTTCTATCTGAGATACTTCCATCCCAATCTACATCTGTATAGCCATACAATCTATACTTATGGCTACCATCATAGTATAGACCAAAATCTATAGTCCTCATCACATGTTTTGCAGCTACCAAGGCCATACAAGGCCTTCTTCAATTTGCATACGTGAGTATGTCTATCTTCAACTTCAAATCCTTTTGGATGTTCTATGTATACTTCTTCTTCGATCACACCATTTAAAAAAGTTGTTTTCACATCCATCTGGTGTAAGTCCCACTTCATCATGGATGCAAGTGCCATGGTAGCTCTAATTGAAGTATACTGTGCTACGGGGGCAAATGTCTCTTCATAATCAATTCCCTCTTTCTGAGAGAAGCCTCTGGCCATAAATCTTGCTTTATACTTCTCAATACTTCCGTTAGCTGCATGCTTTATTTTTCATATCCATTTGGAGGATACTATACTCTTTCCTTCGGGTTTGGGAACTATATCCCAAACAGCATTCTAGTATTATTTCATCATAACATATTCCATGAGTTCATCTTATCGGGTCATCAACATATCCTAGTCTTTTGCATTCAACCTTGAAGGTTGGAACCCACTTTACTCTTGGTAAAGTCTCGATCCAGCAGGAAGCTATCCATCATGTCGTACCATGTCAAACTTAGATATATTCTATAGTCACTCCCCCTGAAGTGGAGTATCATCTTCCCTCTTCATTCTGTACAGGTGGCTTTATGCTTGATATATACTTGTCAATAGAGTATGTCATGTCATAGTCTATTCTTTCTGAGGCAAATCATGAACCTTGATTTGTACACTTGTTCTTGTAGATCCATATGGAAGATACTACGTACTTCCCTTTATGTCTCGAAATCATATCGTATACATCATTCCCCATGATCAACTGTTATTCTTTGATCATATCTTCTTTCATAGCATTCTTTTCTTCATCTTGAGTTATCTTTCGTACCCATGGTGGTCTTCATCCTTCGGGGTGGATCTACCGCTCTCTGAAGCTCTTTCTTCCATCATGGTGTCTCTAACCCTGGGAGCTTCAGATTCATGTTTATTGGAGTGAATTTTGAATTGTCATCACTTGTTCTTCGGAACAAGTCTCATCCTTGTTTTCTTGTAGGAGGTTGTTCGGGACCTTTCCTACAATTCAAATGCACCAATTTTCATGGTTAGAACTATTTCATAAAACATATGCATCATGCAATTGTTTAGCCAATACAACATTCATCCATATCTCACGGAAACTTTCTAGATGCCTTCCATCTCTACCATGACATTATTGAGATTGTGCACCAATCCAATATGTCAGCAAAGAGGTTTCATTCTAGATAAGTAGCAATGGAGAGATGTATAGCACCATGAGCTACTTACCGATCATATGCATATTAGTACTATATAGTCATTAATGCAAACAATCTATCATGCATAACACATCAAATGAATATAATCAAATGCATAACAAAACAATATCATTAAATGACAATTGAATACTTATCTTTTGTTTGTTTCATGGGTAGAATCCTTCTTGATCATTCTCCTTCATCATCTTCTTCATTCATGAAATCATCATTTCTTATCCAAATGATAAGATGGAAAAGAGGTTCGTCAAGAATTGAGTTCTTCATATTCCTCATCACTTGAGGGATCTTCTTTGAATGGTGAGAGCTTGATCTTCAATTTTCTCCCATCTTTCTTCTTCTCTTGTTATGAGACGAGCTTCTTCTTCTTCCTAGAGTCAACTGAAAGTAATCACTTCCTTCTAGCACACATTCCTCACATGAATGAATCCCATTATTCTGGGAGGCCATTCAAGTTGGCTATCACCACTTCTGCATTCTCCGCTTCTTCTTCTACCACTTCAAGATGTTTTGCATTCTGGATCTTCACATTCTTCAAATGTTTTCTCGAATCCATCTTCTGATTTATGTTCTTATCTTCAAATAGCTTGATCAAGGAATCAACCATCTTCAGTGTCTTTAGGGAAGACACTCGTGGTACAAGTTGATCTCTGATTGAATCAACCATGATCTTCTTGGACTTGATCAAGTTCTTCTTGTGTAAGGCTTTGAGCCTCATCTCCTTCTAGAACTGGAACCTCTTTACTCATGAAGGTGTCCAATTCATTTTTATTGAAAGAGATCAAATACTTCCATGCTTGGAAGTTTTCAACTTCACCAATCTTATCATCAATTTGATGTGATAGATCACTTTGAAATGAGAACCTCAAATGCAAATGGCAAAAGATTAGATCTTACCGATTTGAGGTGTCCGTCCTGCTTCCGGAGCTGGCTGATCTAGGGTTTGTCAGAGAAACCCTAATTTTAAAAACTTGGAATATTTTAGATATGATTGGATAGAAATATATATCTCTTCAAATGGAACTGTCCAATGTACTCCTTTTATGAAAACAGTGGAGGGAAGCTCTAGGAACAGGAAGCCTTAGTTTTCCAATTTCTTCTGCAAAAATGCCTGTTACTGTTTCTATGATATCCTCTATGTCTGAAATTTCATACTAAGGTAAACTCACATGTCCCTAATCCAAAACCATAGGTTTCATCAGAATTAGTTTCAGCAATTGGGATTTATGATCATTTTCCCAAGGTGACCTGTTACAGGACTTTTCAGAACAGTGAAGTTGTACGACATGCCACGTGTCACTAGTTCATCTTTAGGTTCTGAAATTCAGAAAATAGAATGTACAATCCGTGTGATTCTTGGAACATCTTCAGGAATTCCATTTGGACCTCTGTACCCCAAGCTATATCAATTTTCCCTAGGTGTCCTTTTTAGGGATGAATTCTGGAAGAGGCTGGAACCCTAACTTGGAGGGATCATATCTCCTAGAATATAGTGACTCTAAGGCAGACGTTTTGACACCATGTTCATCCCAATTGTATCTTCGGTCTCTACAATATTCAGCTCTTGAAACTTCTCCAATATTGAGATATAATGAATATACCAAAAGTTAGTAGTTTTAGTATTTGAGGTTTTTCTAGCTCTGGGTCAAACTAGGGTTTGAATTTCTTGGAGTTTCACCCAACCAAAAATCTTGATCCAGGTCTCTAAACTTCGATTTTGATGAGGAGAGAAATCCTATGCTGGGCTCACTCAAAAATTCTTCTTCTGCAAGAAGCCCTAATTTCCCACACCAAAAATTGAAAATGATCGGAATCGAATTTCGCTTTGACAGAAAGATGCGCCCTTCAATGGAGAGTCAGCATAGCCTTCTTTTGCTGATCGATTGTGGAGAGAGAACAAAAAATTAAGAAGCCCTAGATTCTGTAGCTGCATAATGTCTTCTTTTTAGGGTGGCTCTGATACCATGTTAAATTTCCATATGCTTAGCTAAGACATCAGTATTTCATTTCATTTTCATAACAAAAGCATATAAACAGGATCACTGAAAGATAGACAATCACAACCATACAAAAGGAACACAAAGATTTATCCTAAGAAAACCCTAAAGGGAAAAACCCAGCAAAAGATTCCTCAATATAGATGCCCCAAAAAGATAAAAGATAAAACCAGCAAGGATATCAAAGCCCGATCCTCCTCCTTCTCCAGCTACTTCTCTTCTCCACTAATGCGCTACACAAGTGAGAGTGTGTGCTCAAATGAGGAGAGCTACACCTCTATTTATATTCATCCGTTCACTTCAATTAACTCATCCGACATGTAGGCTCGAGTTAATCATGTAGGCTCGAGTTACACATGTAGGCTCAAGTAACCACACTGGGGTGCTAATGACCCACCTTTACAATTAGAGGGGACAACCTCATGACTCTTATTAGTTCTTCTGATTAGAAGCATTGGGGTACAAGATAATACAAGTGGTTCTCCCAGTAGGACGATCGAGGACCACAAAAGACACATATATAATATTCTTCGAAGTTACAATATTTCAACAATATAATAGTAGTTTTCAAAGCTAAATTTTCCATCCTAGAAAAATTGTAGAAGGAGAACCATAATGTATGAATGTACATTTCAAATTTTTGGAATATGTGATTTAACATTCTCTTTTCCTGTCAAGAATATAACATATTTATGATGTATGCTTGGCCTATCACATCATAGATACTTGGTAAACATGGGTATATAAATGCATTTGTATGTCGGGGAAGCTTTCAATTTATTTTAAAATGAAATCTTTGAATTTTTCACATGGATAGAAATACTCGTGGTTAAGCAAACATGAATCCAAAGTTAAAAATGGAAGGCACCGAAACTGTACCTATAGGAATAGAAATGCAACAAATTTAAAATATAAAAAATATACATTTAAGAAGGAAAATACAACAAATGAACAAGATAAAATTGTACATTTAAGAGGAAAAATGCAACTATTTTATGCAAAGTTGTACATTTTTTCCATGCCATCTCATGCCATTCCATCACTATCCTTCCCATATAATGCCATCTAATCCCATCCCATCGATGTGTCCACCATTCTTTCTTGGTCTATCATGGCCCATATCGAGGAGGGATTATGTTGAGCGATAGCGAGCCTCTCTCTTCCTATCCCTTGGGCACCATGAAGAGACACCACCACACTTTTGTTGTACCCAATTGATCAGCAAATGAGGCAATTTATAAAAAAAATCAACCTGGGTTGTTCACTCTTTTAAGATGTGTACACCTTGTACTCACTTCAATTAACTTCTAGTCATGACATAAAATTGAACATCCCCCATTACCAAACGTAAACATGAAGATCCAATCTCTATTTGCCATCAATAATCAGAGATCCCTATAAACAACATAAATTGATTATAGATGATCTATAATCTAGACCAATTTATGTAAGAAGTTTTAGTTTGCATTCTAAAATAAATGCATCCAAATTTAGAGTAAAATTTGAAACAAATGGGAGCACGTCCATGTTTTTAGGGAAATTGAAAATTGGTTCTACACATACGATTCCAAGAATATGGTTGTAAGGCAAGCAATCATAGAAAGCATTGATAATGTTAATGAAGAGTTGGGTTGTTTTGCTTGCAGAATATCAATGCATTAGTTTGCTTGAAATGGGAGAGACTGGTGCATTGTTGGATCTCAGGGACAACAGAGTCAAAACCCACATGAAAAAAAATTGGAAGTCTATATCATGGAGCTAAAGGTGCCAATAAGCATGATTTATCAAAGGGTTCCCCATAATCAGCAAGCATAGGTGAATGTAGCATAACTAACAGTAAGATCGAACCAACAACTTAGTTAAATATAAATTCCTCTTTATAAAATGAAAATTAAGTAAGATGGGTTACCAATTTTCATGGAATTATTTTTGGTGAACTTGAACATGAGGAGATGGATAGTACTAATGAGGAATGACTGGTTGGACGAAGATAGAGCCCTCTGTAACTCTTTTTCATTTATGAATCTGCTCCCATGTTGATCACACATATGAAAAGACCTTATAATTTCTGTATCCGTGCTCGATGCAAATTTTGGTTGTGCAGGAGGGTAATGGTAAGGTTGTGGACCTCCAGACCCACCATTATCTAAATTTATTTCATACCAACACTAATATAAATCAAGCCGAGGATTACAAGACAATCTACAATATTAATTTGTAGAAAGGCTTCAACCCCTACAAGCTAGGAAAATGTTTTGTGTTAGGAGAGAAATGCAATTACCCTTATCTATTTCTCCATTCACAAAATGCACGGAATGATACACATTCATTTTTCACTCAGTGTGCTCCTATGTTTTTTATTTAAAACAGGGAAAGTCAGTTCATTTATCATCTTGACCAATAAACATTAATGGACAGAAAAGCCATGGTTAGTTATAATTTGCAGCAGGAACCACAATAAGAAGATTACAAACAACTATTCACTAGAGCCAAGCTAAAATTCTTATCCAAGTACAACCTGCTTTCTTCACTTAGATAACTTGAGCTCCAAATTAGGAAATTAAGGCCTTTGGAATAATTTTTGAAAGCAGTATCTGCAAGCTATGGTGTACTATGATAACCAGTACATCGAAATTCAGTCAAAGAAAAAAAATACTTCTAAAACACAATGGAATAAAAAAAAACGAGTAAATGCTCTCAGTCTCTAGCAACAGAGCTTCAGACATGAACAAAATTAACAAAACTTTAAAAGGCTTGGTGTTCAACAAAATATGGTTAGCTCAGATCTAATTTGCAGGGTATCATACCTACAAAGTACAAACTTCAAGTGAGTAATGTACAAATAGAAATGGAAAAAAACCCCTGAGTGGTAGTAACATTGACCTCTTTCCAACATTACAAATAATTGCCCTTCTCAATAAAAAAATTAAACAAAAACCATTGTAAGACAAAACACACATCCATTTTGCTACAACCATAGTAAGGCTCCTCATGGAAACAATAATAAAGGAAAACAAAAGAATGGATAAACTGTTAAACCAATCTCCAAGGTGTTTGAGGCATTCTTCGATTTGCCTAATGTACACAACAACCCCTTTCAAACAATTCTGCTGGATCCTTTCAAGGAAGGTGATTTAGGAAGTGCCCTAGATCAACAGGAATGCTATGAGGACAATAATAAATAGATACCATGATAACAGAAGCTGGCCTCCCAAGCTATTATGGGAACAAAGTGTATATACCAAAGAATTTGCAATTTCAGTTTAATTCAATATAAGTTGTCCAAGACACAGGAAATTGGAGAAGCTCATATCAATTCTCCTGTGTGTAAGCGGCGGTGTTGTCATTCTCAACTATTTTCAAAGAAATGCCATTTACTAATGCAGAAAAACAACTTTCAGTTTCCTTATAAGATTTTCATTTTAACACCTTTCAGTTTCATTGTAAGATTTTCATTTGAAAAAGGCAAGAGGCAACCAAAATTTTCTTCTCATGTCTAAACACTGACAAGAAACATGAAAAGCATCAATATGAATATTGGATTTGAAACTTTCAGGGCTAGATATGCATATAGGTTGGAGGTAAAATACATCTGAAATAGATACAGGGTGGGATGTACACATAGAACACGTGAACAATGTACAGTTGAAAACATTTTAGCAAATACAAACCAATCGAAAACACAATTAACTAAAACTAATAGAAACCGATCCAAAATAACAGGACCTTATAATATGAAAAACACAGTAAGTAAATACTTTTGAAAAATTCAGAAGTATTTACTTACATTCGCCAATCCGAAAGTCCCTTTAACAGAATAGAAACAAGTTCCAACTTTGATATGAAAATGGGCAATGGGAAACTTGCTTTATAGGAAATTAATATGAAAAAAAAAGTTAACTTAGGTTACCAGTCTAAAACACACTTACACAATAGAAGTAATTCTAGAGCAGGATATGCAGATGGGTAATGGACAAGATACTTTATAGGACCTTAATATGGAAAACATAGCAAGTAAATTCTTGGTGGCCAGTCTAAGAGTAGTTTTAAAATAACATAAGCAAATTCAGAGCAGGATTTGCGGGTGATTAATGGGTTAAATGATTTAGAGGACCTTTATATGAAAAATATAGTAAGAAAAATACTAAGATCACCAGTCTGAGAAGAGTTTTACAAAAATAAGGAAATTCCGAGAATAATATGCAGAGGGGTAAAGGGAAAAATGCTTTAATGATAGTCATAGGGTAAACTTATGCAGCAGAGATAGAGTCACAGACAAACTCCATCAGATCAGTTCTAGAAATATAGCACATGGAACATAGGAAAAATAGTTCCAGTGCAAGATAACCATATGAAATGTAACCAAAATGCATTGTGAGTAATTTTAGAGCAGAAGAAGCGTATAGATCATGGATAATTACAAATAGTCATAGAGAAATATAATTGCATTTAAAATGTTTCCAGTGCCATATTTGAAGTGAGATATAAACTGAATGTATGGAAAACAATTGCAAAACAAGTTATGAATAGGAAATCTAGGAAAACCCATGTCTAAGGAGGATATGTGCATGGTATTTTCACAAAATGGATGAGAAACAGTTTCAGCTCAAGATGTGTAGTTGGGCCATAGTTAAAATACATCAGATGTGGCTTCAGAAAATAGAGATGCAAATAAGTCACAAGCATAATGCATTTAAGAGAGTATTGAGCAAGATTTTTAGTTTTGCCACGAGTAAAATGCATGGGACAGAGCTAAGAGCAAGATTTGTGATTGGGTCAAACAAAAAATGCAGTAATAGACCAGTTTCAGCCATCACAGGTAATGGGAAACATAAACAGTCTCACAGCTAAATATCCTTATGGATTTAAGACAAAACACATTCAAGAGATACACTTGAGGGAGAAATGCATTAAAAACTATTATCATGTTAAAGAAATCATATGCCATGGAGGAGGATTGGTTATGCAGTAATCTATTCTTGCAAGCTGATCCTTGGCTGGATGAGGCT
>LPNX010555659.1:68464-105228 GCA_001517045.1 Pseudotsuga menziesii | reverse complement strand
GAGAGAGAGAGAGAGAGAGAGAGAGAGAGAGAGAGAGAGAGAGAGGAAGGTATAGAGAAGGGGGTATAGGGTGTGTGTGTGTGTGATAGAGAGAGAGAGAAAGAGAGAGAGAGACATTGGAGTCGTAAGTGGTATGGGAGGGGGATTAGGACAGGTAGATCCCACTATGATTTATACCTTAAAAGAGAACCACAAAATCTCTCAAAACTGTTCAACTTTGTCCAAAATTCCCAATTGGAATGCCACTATTTAAACAAAACAAAAATAAATTGAAAACATGAAAGTAGTTATTTACTCTACCTGTGTATTGGATGCAGAGTCCCATAGATGTACAACATAATTAGTCAAGCACATGCAATAAAAATATAAATGGACAAAAAGAAGAAAACAATGTGGTTTAGACCTTCCTTAATTTCTATACTCAGATATATATTACGATCACACTTTGTCTCTTAGGAGACAAGTCACTAATGAAACAATGGACAAGCCTGAGAGCTAGATAGATAAATAGTTGTAGGGAAGAGTGAGACAAATACAAAACTCAAGGTATTAATCAAAACAATATAGAAATTAGGATGAACTTTCATTCCCGTTGTTGGAATAAATGACAGTATTTTAGGACAACCATACATCAAGCAAATAGAATCTCCTTTCAAATGTGTAGAGGCAGGAAGCTCCTTCCCGATTAGAAATGTATCAGGAATGGAAATAAAAACAAAAAGGGAATAAAACAAGTCTCATGCTAAGACTTATAATCCATAGTAAAACTTGTATTTTAATTCTGACATATCTGGTCCATAGTTTTTTCCCATATAATGAAAAATATCAGAAAGAAAACAAATACATAAGATGAAAAATAATTTTTCCTGAGAAAATGTATATGCCAACCTAGGTTTGTTTAGAGATATCATTTCAAATTCAACCATTTTTCTTCTAAATGTTGTGGAAATTGAAACCCAGGTGATAGATCAATTGCACTAACAAAATTACTAATAAAACATGCAAATTTACAAATAAAGGAGACTGAAATTTGAGCATAACACTAATCTATATTGAATAAGTGTACAATAGCCAACCTTGTGAAGTCATAGGCTTCTGCAATAAATAATTACATGAGAGATTCGAATGCATAAGGATTCCATTCGAAATAGTCAAAAGCAAGCTTACTAAATCTAGTCAAATACCCCATAGGTGCATAAAGCAGTTTCCAAATCTGGCTAGGAGCTCACGAATTAGCAAAGTCAAGTAGGCAAGCTAATAGGTGATGGAAAGACAACTCATACATGATTTTATTAGGAGAAAAGAATGGAGGATGATGAGGGCAAAAAACAAGTCAACTGCACCTAGTCTTACTTTCCCATTTTGCCATAAAACCAAATAAAGCAGGCAATAAAGTAGAAAAAGAAGACATGTGCTAGGGAGGATCTGGAATAAAGTAGATATGCTAAATATGGATTCAAGGAGGTTTCTCAAGTCCTCCATGACTTATTTTTAGTAATTTTGACTTCTAGGACATGTGGAAGACAACTTGCATAGAGTGGAATATTGGAAACTAGGCAAATAAGACAAAAATGGATTGATTAATGTCTAAGGTAGCTAACTATGGGTTGATTATTCTAAAACACCCCCTTAAGCCCAAATTATGAGTAAATATCAGAAAACTATATGGCCTAGCAACAAGGCTTAGTCACCCTTTACATACTGCATGTCCATTTAACCAAGGAAAGAGGCAAAAACCCAGTGGAAAATTCCTCCCTTAAACATGGACAGTAAAACAAAATTTGAAAATCTTGTCATCAATCATGCTTCACAGCATGATCAGAAATCCATAGCAATGATTTGAGATTTCTTAATGTCTTCTCAAAAAAAAATTTGGTGAAGATGTTAGCTACCTGTTTTGAAGATGCACAAGAGAGTAGGTGAATGGTGCCATCATGCACAAGTTGTCTGATGTAGTGCATATGGATCTCAATGTGTTTGGTTCCCTGTCTCTGAACTAGATCATTGTAGATTTGAATGGTGCTCTGATTATCACAATAGATAATATTTGAGAACTCTGATTCGAAGCCACACTCACCAAGTAACCCCTGCAACCATAAACATTGAGTTGCTGCATTTACAACTCCTTTGTACTCTGCTTCTGTAGATGAGAGTGCAATGGCACTCGATTTCTTCCTTGACCAGCTGATTGGTCCTTCAAAAATCATGAACATGTATCCCAATGTTGAATTTCAATCTGTGTTGTCACCTACCCAATCACTGTCAGTAAACCCAATCAAATCAAGATCATATTTAGCTTTGTAGAAGATACCATGATTTCTTGTTCCCTGAACAAAGTTAAGGATCCTTTTGGCTGCTCTCCAATGGATCTCATGAGGCTGATCCATGTACCTTTAAGCCACACTTACTGCATAATAAATATCAGTTCAAGTGTGTGTAAGGTACATCAAATACCCAATCAGTTGTCTATAGAGTGTACTATCTACCATAGGAGAAGAACCTGCTTCTTCAAGCTTAACTCTTGAAAGGAAGGGAGTCTTGCTTGGCTTGCAATCTTTCATGTTGAACTTGTTTAGAAAATACAAAGCATAATTGGACTAATGCACTTTTATTCCATGTTGGGACTAAGCAATTTCGAGACCAAATTGGCTCAACAACCCCAAATCAGTCATAAAAAATGCATGGTTCATTGCATCCTTCAAGGAGGCAATTTCTTTCTTTGAGCTTCCTGTAATCAGAAGGTCATCCAAATACAATACAATAATCATCAAAGAACCATGAATCAGTTTCAAATAAACATTTGGATCAGACTTTCATCGAAAAAAACTCAATGATAGCAGAAAGCCATCAATCTTGGCATACCAAGCCCTGGGGGCTTGCTTAAGCCCATACAATGATTTCCTTAGCCTGCACACAAAAGATGGATTAGTAACAAAACCTTGAGGCTGATGCATGTAAATATATTTAGTTATATCTCCATTCAGGAAATCACACTTCACATCCATGTGATGTACCTCCCACTGCTTCGAAGCTGCAATGACTAAGGCTAGCCTGATGGAGTCCATCTTTGCCATTGGTGCAAAGATCTCATTGTAGTCAATACCATGTATATGTGAGTAGCCCTTGGATACCAATATTTCCTTATATTTCAAAGGTGAACCATCAGCAGCAAAATTAGTTTTGAAAACCCACTTACATTGAACTAGCTTCCTCCTTGGGGGAAGATCAATCAGCTCCCAAGTGTTGTTCTTTTGGAGTGAGCTGAATTCTTCTTTCATGGATGCTTACAATCTTGGATCATGTGCTGCATATTCATATGTTTGTGGGTCTGATTCAACCATCAGATAGCATTTCTTTGCAAACAAAGGGTCTTTCATGCTCAGGGCACTCTCAAACTGAGATCTAGTCCTCCTAGGATCACTAGGATTTCCAGCTAGTTCCCCAGCTACATGAATGGTCTTTGATGCCCATTTTGGTCTTGTAGGACTATTAGGATATGCAATTAAATCATCATTATCAGACATATCAGAATAAAAAAAATCATTTTTCTCTTCACTTACATTCAATGGTTCTGGTGGTGAATAAGACTCTCCAACTTCAACTGCTACTAAAGGCTCTTCTTGGAACTGAACACTCCTTTCAATGAAGGATTTGTTTGTACTCAAATTGATCAGCTTGTACCCTTTTGAATCTTCAAAGTACCCAAAAAATAGACACTCTTGGCTTTGGGGTTGCAAAGCCTTCCTCTTTTCTGTTGGAATTCTAGCCCAAGCCCTTGAGCCAAAAATCCTGAAATGGGTCACATCTGGCTTGTGCCCACTCCATGCTTCGAAAGGAGTCATCCCATAAAGATGTTTATGAGGCACCCTATTCTGGATATAATATGCATAGTTTTTAGCCTCGGCCCAAAACTTTGGTGGCAAAGTCTTAGCCTCCAACATACAGGTTGCCATCTCTTTCAGTGATCTATTCTTTCTCTTAGCAACACCATTTTGCTGTGGTGTGTAAGGGATTGAATGCTGCATATAAATAATTGCATATTCAAAATATTGAATGAACTTAGACTTGACATACTCACCACCATTGTCAGATCTTAGGATCTTGAGTTTCCTTGTAGACTGGTTTTAAACCAAAGCCTTAAAGACTTTGAAGAGGCCAAAAACTTTAGACTTATGCTTTAGGAAGTAAACCCAACAGTACCTCGAATAGTCATCTATGAAAGTTAATGCATATTTGGCCTGAATCATTGAAATATGAGGGAATGGACTAGAAACATCACTGTGGATCAACTCAAGAGGTGTAGAGGTTCTCTCATGACTAGCTCTCTCAAATTTATGCTCTGGGTGTTTTCCTAGGACACAACCTTGACAGACTCCCTTGGAAAAGTTAATATTTGGTAACCCTATGACCATTTATTTTTCACTTATATCAGAAAGATACTTATATTTAATATGGCCAAATATTTCATGCCAAATCTTGCTTTCCTCATTACCATGAATCAGAAGAGCAGAGGGGTTTGAGTAGGGTAGAAAATGTGAAAACTAGTATACCTTCGAAGTGTGATCTACAACTCCTTTTGCAATGACTTTACCACTCAAGATCTCCATGATCTCATCATCATTAGGGGAGAATATGACCTTCTTTGGAGACCCTATGTGGGTCATCTGATACACTGACAAGAGGTTAGAGGCAAGACATGGAACACATAATACATTGCTGAACTTACCATGGTCAAGATCAATCCTTCCTTTTCCTAATCTGTTAGTGAGAGAGTAATCTCCCAGCACTATTGGTGGAACTTTCAACATGTCAAGAGAGGAGAATGCCTCCTTGATAGAAACCATATGTCTTGAAGCTCCAGAGTCTATGATGAAGCTAGGTGAGCTTGATGTGCCAGCAACCAATGCATGAACTCTCTCTCTGTATTCTAAATATGATCCTCCTTCCCTCTTCTTTGAGCTATCAGGAAGGGAGATGTTATTCTTCTCCAGGAGTTGGGTCAGCATGCCAATTTGCTTCTTCATGAAGGAGATTTCAAGATGAAAGACCTTACTGCAATATGCACACTTCCTCATTTCTCCTTTGTTCTTCTTCTTCTGGAAGTTCTTCTTGGAGACTTGGGGCTCCTCCTAAGACTTGTTCTTGTCTCTCTTTTTCTCAGGTGGCTTCTCAGATTTCTTCTTGCCTTTTGAATCCACTCTCAAATCTCCAGCAACCAGAGCTTGGTCTTTGGAAGGTTTGATGGTGCCCATCATCGCCAGTTTATCTTGTTCTTGTGTGAGGGATTCCATGAACTCTGCAAGCTTAGGCATCTTCCAGGCTCAAGATGTCAACTTAGTGGCATGGAAGGTCAAAACAAACACTGAATAGTTAGGTCCAAGCTTCTAGAGTATGGCCAAAACTATTTGCTCCTCCTTCTTTTCAATTCCACATTGTTTTAGCTGCAAAACAAGGGCTTTAAACTTGGAAAAATAGAGTTGTAGGGATTCGAAGCTGCTGGGACTCAAGGAGATCAATTCATTCTCAATTTGATGTCCTCTCATATCATTTTTCTTACCAAAAATCTCTGCAATCTTCTCCCATACTTCATTTGGTGATGTCAATCCATCAAGATGGAAGAGGAGGTCTCTGGATATGCTCAGACACAAGAGACCATAAGCCTCATCCCTCCTATTGTGCCATTTAATTTTCTATGCAGCTACATTGGGATCTACTTGAGTTTCCATAGTCACCCTGTAGAGACTTTTTTCTCTCAATAGTATCTCCATCTCTACTTTACATTCAAATAAATTAAATGGAGTCAAGATGATCTTCTGAGATTGATTCATAGCTCGAAAATTGTCCCTTCAGTTAGCAGAATAGCTCCCAGTCAAGATGTCAAACCTGCAATAGCAATATGGAAGCAGATAAATCGATCTAAAAAGGCTCTGATACCATGTGGAAATTGAACCCAGGTGATAGATCAATTGTACTCACAAAATTACTAATCAAACATGCAAATTTACACACAAAGGAGACTGAAATTGGAGCATAACACTAATTTGTATTGAATAAGTGTACAATAGCCAACCTTGTGAAGTCATATGCTACTGAAATAAATAATTACATGATATATTCAAATTCATAAGGATTCCATTAGAAATAGTCAAAAGCAGGCTTACTAAATCTAGTCAAATCCCCCATAGGTGCATAAAGTAGTTTCCAAATCTACCTAGGAGCTCACGAATTGGAAAATTCAAGTAGGCAAGATAATAGGTGATGGAAAGAAAACTCATACATGTTTTTATTAGGATAAAATAATTGAGGGTGATAAGGGCAAAAAACAAGTCAACTGCACCTAGTCTTACTTTCCCTTTTTGCCATAAAACCCAGTAAAGCAGGCAATAAAGTAGAAAAAGCAGACATGCGCTAGGGAGGATCTGAAATAAAGCAGATATGCTAAATATGGATTCTAGGAGGTTTCCCAAGTGCTACATGACTCAATTTTAGCAAGTTTGACTTCTAGGACATGTGGAAGACAACTTGCATAGAGTGGAATATTGGAAACTAGGAAAATAAGACAAAAATGGATTAATTAATGTCTAAGATAGCTAACTATGGGTTGATTATTCTAACAAATGTAAGGAAAGAATTTCTCACAATAAATTTTCTTTACCTTAATATCCCTAAGAAGGCTTCCATGTATCCTTTAATTCATCCTAAACCTTGTGCTAGCCTTTCTAACTCTAGATTGTATTTCCCTTTTCAGTTTTTTCATTGTTGGGAAATAATGTTGGCATTTATTCTTACAAGGGAATAGTAAAATAGTCTTTGGACATTGTGAAAATTCATTTACTTTAACTATACAAAAACTATTTAGAAACCTAACATTTACAAGAATCTAAGAAGACAAAATAAAAAACATCAAAAAGAAACCAAACTATAATTTTCCAGATATATTCAACTCCAAATTATGATTCCAACAATCAATGGCAATATGGATTTCTCTATCATTTTCAATGCCCTCCATTTCACCTTACCAAACATGTTTCCTTACTAGAATCCTTCATTTACCATGTCACGTCGTGTCAGGGATGTAATTCTAATCCATGCTAGATTCCTTTCAGATGTTAGAATATTGCCCCTAGTCTTGACTGTGAGACAATGATAATGTTGGGATAAGGATCCTTGCAATGGATATTAGACCATCCTCAACACTACATTATGGATACTCATTACAAAGATTTTATATTTTCATGAGCATATGTTTACATGATTTTAAGAGAAGTATATTTTGGTCCAAAAGACTTATTTCCATGGAAACTATAAGCTACCCAACCAACCAGTGTATAGAATAAAGCAATTCCTCTTGTTTGTTTATTTGATCTAATCTTTATAGCCAATAGTTCCAAGTCAGCAAGGTCAAGAATTTCCATCTGGTTGTTATTCAACAAGTCTAACATGATATGCTTATATAGATTAGCACATGCCATATCATTTTCCACATAATTCATTAACTGTTGAGAATCCAAGAATCCTTTTGGCTTCTCTTTCAACTTCATATACTGATTACCAATCAAGTTCCACTAGATCAAGTAAATGGTATCAAACCAACTTGAATTGTACTTGTGAAACCTAAGAGATGGTCAAATACACAAGATGATGACCAAGTTGCAACAAAATAAAATAATCTTTTGTGGTTGTACAAATTATTTACACTAACTTCTAATAAAATACACCAACGTTTTTTTATTTGCTTTGCATCCTTAAAGGATCATAAACGTGTACACTTTCTGGTGCTTGTTTTCCTAAACTTTATTATATATATTATAGAAACACTACAACAAATTTGAATTTTAGGGGCAGTTGTCTTCTGCCTCCGAAAGTCACTTTTGGGGGCAGGTTTGGCTTTCAAGGCGGTCTTTACAAAACTACCCCTAATAGCACCGATGCTAAAAGTTTTGACTTTTAGGGGCAGTTCTGGAAGAGATCAAAACTGCCCCCAAAAGTGAATTTCAGGGGCAGTTCTTAGAGAGATCAAAACCGCCCCTAAAAGTGAATTTTAGGGGCGGTTCTAAACCCCCCACAAAGGTGACTTTTGGGGGTGGTTCTAAACCCCCCCACAAAAGTGACTTTTGGGGGCGATTCTAAACCCTCCCCCAAAAGTCACTTTTAAGGGAAATTATAAACCCCCCTCATAGACACCTATGAGGGAGGTTCCAAACCCCCCTTGTAGGTACCTACCGGGGTCATTTCAAATCCCCTGCATAGGTACCTATGAGGCGATTCAAAACCTCCCCTAAAACTCTTTACAAACCTTTGGGGGTGGTTATAAACCCCCCTCGTAGGTACCTATGGGGGCATTTCAAACCCTCCCCTTAAAATTCTTTATTACAAAACTTTGGTGGCAGTTCTAAACCCCCCGTGTACCTACTGAGGAGGTTCAAACCCCCCTAAAACTCTTTACAAACCTTTGGGGGTGGTTATAAACCCCCCTCATAAATACCTATGAAGGCGGTTCGAAAACCCCCCTAAAAATCTTTACATACCTTTGGAGGCGGTTATAAACCCCCCTCGTAGGTACATATGGAGGCGGTTTGAAACCCCCCCTAAAACTCTTTCCAAACCTTTGGGGGCAGTTATGAACCACCCTCATATAAAATTATAGGGGGGGTTTGAACCCCCCTCGTAGCCATAATAAATCATAATAAAATATATTTTATTTAAAACATCAATATTGCAATATCATTAGGGAACGAAGGAATAAAACCTTCAACCTCCTACTTGTAAAGTAGGTGCTCTACCATTGAGCTAGAACCCCTTAATAATTGGGGAAAGGGGAAATATTAACAACAAGATTACATCATTTGTAATTCTAAGAAAAGACTAATAATCTAAGTTCATGTTACATGAAAATATCTCTATATATAGACTAACATTGAGAAATTGGATATAATTATTCAAGCCGAATGATATTTCTCACATGCATCTCTATATATCGGTATAGAGATATATATCTATCTCTATATATATCTATACCTCACAAATGAATGTAAATAATGATATTTATAGGAGATAAAAATTTTAAACCAATCACATTAGCAAAAATAACCAATATCTCTCAATTTTAAATTAATTCTCTCTTTGGGCCTAGACATACAGATCTGTTTCATCCAATAATTAGCAGTGCTTAGTAATAATAATGGATGTAGTCCCCAGTCTTTGATCAAAATAAGCTTTCCAGCAAGCCAAATGATATAGTATATGGAGATGCAGATCAATGCAAAGATTTAAGTAAATATAGAAAAACTAGAAGTAGAAGAAGCCTATATAGGGCTAGTAAAGAAGACTAGTGTGAGAAGGCTGGGAAAGGAAAAGAGATCAAGCTCTATCAGAGGAATTCTCTTTTTATTACAATTATTCCAACAATTTTCTGTCTTCTAAGACAACTTCTAATTTAACCAGGGAAGAGGCCAAAGATGCTTCTCCTTATTCAACTTTGGGATATACTATCAGATTTCCAAGAGTTAGAAATCTTACACACATGGACTTGATGAGTTGAGAGGGTGTTTTGATATGGGATTTGGTTTCAACAATGAAGAAATTTCTGAGCTCTCAAATACCTTGTCTACTTTGGATTTATGTTATGCAGTCGACCAAAATTTTCAAGATGACCACCATCGGAAATCCTCTTCCACATCTACTCTTGATAACATGGATTCCCCAAACAATGAAGGCTATGCAAAATCTCCTATTGCCAATGGGAAAATCTCCAGTCCAAATCAGTAATTAAATATTTTCTTCAAGTGGGTACTTTAAATATCCATGTAAATTTAGGATATGTGTTTACTAACTATGTTTTTGGACCACATGGGGTCTACTAGACTCTGACAATTATCATCAAAAGAATTTCTTCTTTCTTTATTGAAAAGTTCGTATATTTTTTTCTTTACCCATCTAAATATCTGGGTGTAGCCAAGAGGTTATATGAAAGACTACAAAACCCAAAGATGCTTAGTTGAAACCAACCTTACTCCAAAATGCATGCCAAAACACAAGAAACCATGATTTATTATGAATAATTACCTTATTTGGTGTGATGGTGATCAGATTATAAAAATGGTGATTATAATAAAGGAAATGAAAGTGATGGAAAAAATAGGTAAAGATAAGTAAGAAGGAGTTGTCTGATAAGTGCAAAATTGACCAAAAATGATACCCAACAAAGAGGTTATTAAAGATAAAAGGAACATTGATTATAATACTTGAATTCAGGGAAATACATCAATTATATTGAAATAACCAGTAGTTCACTTCAGCTTGAATATAACAAAATGAGTGTGGGAAATATCATCTTTCGTAACCCAAAAGGTGTTTACGTACCAGGTATTAAACTGCCACCTAACACCCTTGCCACTTATGTTCCAAAGGGTCCAGTCCTACATCTTGTCTTTTAAATTAACGGATTAATGCTAGAAATATATTATTGAAAAGTGTAGCTCAAGATAAAAGTGAACAGAAATATTCATATTCAGAAAATGATGTTAGGGACCTAGTTATGCAGATCTAAAACATTAACAGTGACTAGATCATAGCACTCTGCCTTGGAGGGTGTTATTTTCTCAACAACAGGATAAGTTGCCTCTAAAATATCAGCATTGGTGAACTCATTTGTGGTAATAAATCTAATATCGAAAGAATCACACTGCACATAATTTCTCAGGTTAAAATCCAGCTCAAAAGTTTTTGCTATTTTCTCTCTTTGTTTTCCAAAAAAGAATCATCCAAATGAAGAACAAAGTGACACATCATATTTTGCAATTGCATGATAAGCTTCCTAAAAAGGAACAACAATTCTAAAATAATCAATTGTGATGAATATGATTTTAAAATCTTATTCTATACTCAGCTTAGTATTCTCTATACTTTATTTTATTTGTCAAAACAGAAAACAAAGAAGCATAAAATGTACTCTTAAATTTTTCCCACAACTTCATACCAACATAGTCAGGCATTACCACAGTATTATGGTTTGGTCAATATCCTTCAATAGTAAATGGTAGGTTTACCTTCAACTCATAAACCATCAAGGTTTTAACATCCCAATAATACTTCAAACTCCAAATATATGTAAAACTACTGCAGATAAAAAATGTAACAATAGCAGCAACCTCGCTAAGAAGAAAAAAACATTAATTTAGCAAAAATATTTATACGATTAAAGTATACGAAGCAAATTTATACCTAGATATGGTTATATTATACTTCATATATTGACAGGGATGCAAAAAAAATAGGAAAGGCATGAAGTAGAGTTGTAAGGGACCATAAAGGCTATATCTTGGCTATACCTTCATGGAGGATATTGGGATAAGTGTTATCAAATAGGAATTAAAGCTTCAATTGTTGGAATAAATACACATCTTAAAATTGGTATCAAAAAATTTGAGGCAGAGAGAGACTCTAAAATCATTATTAATATGATGCAAGAGACTTCATTAGCCTCGGATTGAAAATTAGATAATCAAGTCAACTGGTTAAAAGAAGTTTCTTCAGGTTCAATGAATTTCATATATCATCATCTCAGGCTCTTTGCCAATATGGTAGATGGTTGATTACCCAATCAATCTGTCATCCTAGAAGACTAGAACCTTACTGTGCTTGAAAATCCCTCTATTAAAAAAGAGATAACTTAGAAAGAAGAGATACCATAGCCATCAATGAAAAAATACATTTAGATCCAATTGAAAGGTCCTCTTGATATACCTTTGTTGGCATTGGTTTTTTGAAACCTTATTAGAAGGGGGCATTAGGGGAGTTTTGAGGTAAAAAATGGGCCTCAAAAAAAAATTTGTAGCATTAAAATTAAATTTATAATAACCAATAGGATTCAAGATGATGATGTCAACTATAAGGGTAAAATTTGTAAAAACAAATGGAGGGAAAAAGAAAAAACTATTTTTTCTTAGCGTATTTTTGGGATATATCCTTATGGGTTCACTCAAAATTTGAATTTTGGGACTCATTGGATGCGTATTTTAATCCCTCATCCAACCCATCCCCACACTGCATACTTCTGAGGTACCCATGGCACCCAAAAATGAAAGTGTCAATAAAAAATGTTTTTTATTGAAATTTTTATTTTTGGGTGTCGTGGGTACCTCAAAAGTATGCAGTGTGGGTATGGGTTGGATGCATAATTAAAATATGCATCCAAAATGTCCCCAAACTCGAAATTTGGGTGAACCGATAAGGAGCTATGTCAAAAATACAATAAGAAAAAGTAGTTTTTATTTTTCCTCTCCAAAATTTAGAACTTTTATTTTATTATTATAACACTTTTTTTTATTATTTCCCCTATGAGGCCCATTTTAGACCTCAAAACTCCCCTAATAGTCTCTTCAGTTTCAATCAATGTTTTAAGTAAACGTTAGGATGCCACCAACTCCCTTGTCTTGAGCATTAATTTCTCTAAGTAGGAAATTATAGCGGGAATGTTTTCCATGTTTCTTGTCATTCTGTCCATTTTAGTTCTCTTGTTATGGCCTTAAAGGGTTCCCTCAAACCAGACTGTTAGCAGGTATGACAAGTAACAAGAAATCCGGTTGAGTCGAGAGTATAGAGGAAAGGGGTTGATGGGATGCTAACCCACATTATTGAAGAATTTGAAAAATGGTACAAAGCCACTATAAGGTTGGGTGAAAGTAGTACAAAAGTGAAAGGAGAGTCATCAAAGTGGTTGGACCCCTAGGCCCCAAGCCAGATGAAATTTATATGCAGTAATAGTGAAGTATATGGAGGTTCATCAAGCAACCACAAGTCTCAAAGAATGATTGATGCAGGATGAGGTATAACAAACTTAATCAAATAAAGATCTCAAGAAGTGCCTAGATTCCATGGATACAAAGTTGATGCAAGTGGAGGATGAATTACAAAATAATGGTGCAAGAAATATAGACTGCCACTAAAATAAGTAAGGAATGTAATGGCCCATCAAATATAATTGTATATTTTCTTTGAAAATTGACTACCTGAAGGAAACCTTTGAAAGAGAAAACCTAGACAAGAATGAAAAAAGATAAAATTTCTACAAGATCTTGCAAAATCTTGGCATGCATGCCTCTCTTTTACAAGGATGACAATGTCAGCACAACGAATAGTGAAAATAAAGGCAAGACTAAAAAGGAGTGATATGTCCCCCTTATCTGTTTTGGTTTTTTTCTTAGTAGTTATCTTGGACCCTAACAACAAAAGGTTATTAAACTCCATCCCTATTCTTAATAGTAATAAAATCCAGTTTACTACAGGTTGTAAAACTGCATTTCTACTAAATTATACTTTATCAGCAAGAAAACATGTTAAGAAGCGTATTTTGATGTTGATCAACAATCCCTGGGCAAGAAATGCTTGGAAAAGCTCAGTTACAATAGTTGCCTCATTAGAATTCATAGAAATTTCTATTCACAAGCATTTTTCTTTAATATAAATCATACTTTACAAGGGAAAAGACACAAGGAATGTTCACATCAGTAATCCTTGGGTGTGAAATGCTTTAAAAACCTCTGTTACTATTGCTGCCTCATTAGAATCTAAAGTCATTTCTCACCGTGAACTTTGCTCCTTCACAACTGGGGAACATCTCTTTACTCGACAAAATAAAATGCAATATTAAAAAATTAAAAAACGTGGGCCTTTTCAAAGTTTCAAGAAACTACTATGAATGGCCTTGGACCATCTAAAACTTTGAACCAAACAAGCCTTACCAATATTTAATAAATTGGAATTCTATGAATATATATTGCTAGCCTAAATATAACTGATGAAACATTGGCAATACATAAATAAAAGAAATCAGCCAATGAGGCCTAACAATATAAACTCCCTAAATGATACTAGTTTTCTTAAACCCTCGTGAAGTACATTAGTGTCATATATCCTTGTATCCTGTCTTTCTCCAAGCCCATTCCATGCATTGGCAAGAAATATTTTAAGGTTTCAACTTTCAACAATTCAAAAAAAATATAGTAAATCAAAGAAATTCATATAACTTGGCTAGATAGAGTATCAAAGAACAACCAATGCATCATTTGTTCTCTTACAAATGCAATCTCACCCACTATATCTTTTCAATTCTTCAAGACTTATCCATAGAATATACTAATTTCCAAATGAAAATATTTTAAGTAGAAGCATAAGCAACAAGAAAATCAAAATGCCAGCCGAGCTTTCACAACAATCTTATTTAGATATTCAGCAAAAATCCTTTTTGACAAGCGCTCCCCAAATGAAACTAGATAATCTTTTGTATGAGGTGTCAACTCTTTCATCAAGGAAATTCCATTTAGAAGTTGATCAATCTCCTGCAATAGCTCTGAAATATCATAATAAAGAAGTCAGATCCATCCTTTTATTGTTAGTGAAGATAAATGTGATGGTATAATACAACATTCAAGACTAGAAATGTTTCTAAGGATCTCCCAAATTCAGCATATTAGGTATTACCATTTAACATATATTCTTATGAACCATGGCTCGATATTATAAGCACCCTTGATTTGTCAAAATGAATTTGATCAGGGAAACAACATGGATATTTTTTCCAAACCAGAGCAAAAGGTCTTTAACACACCAAAAGCTATTAAGAAAGATAACAAATTCTTATGAACAAGACCAGACTGAAACGTTTAACGGTCTAGACTCAAGTGCCCATGATTATACTTGTCATTGAAAAATAATGTATAATAAAAATGATCAAGATGTGGAATCCACATCATCAAGAAATTTGAAAATAAGACACCATCTAGTCCTTGGTATATGATGATAATAGGATGCTCCATAACAACCGAGTGCAACCTCTCTTCAACATGCTAAAGCTATTATATGCAGGACATTATATGGGTGCATACATAATTCAAGTCACACAAATTTTTTTGGAAAGAATAATAAATGTTCAATATATTAAAGCCATAACCATCACATTTACATAATCTCAGTGTGCCTACCCAATAAAAAATACCACTCTCTCAAGTTTATAAGTATTTACTATTATATACCAATCTAAATTGGATGTGGTGGTTTAACCACCTAACCCTTTTTTAAGTTATATATTCCTATTATGTGATATGAACACATGATATCAAACACAATAGATCACTAACGAGATACTTAATTGCATAACAGGCATGTACACAAAAACAGAAAAAAGGGGAACTAATGATTCTAGTATTGATCATAGCACTCTTCCTTGGAGGGTGTTTCCATGATTGGTTTGAGGGAGCAATTAGACTTTGAGTCTCATTTGGTCTAGGGAATTCACCATTGGAATGTCTTTTCCACATCATTTCATGGAATCTTTCATGTAGCATCCATATTTTGAGGGAATTTTACCCCATTCTTGGAGAAGTTGTCCACTTTGAGCTACTTGGCATGGTTTCTTGAGGAGATCGTTAAGCCCTAGATCTAGGGTTTCCTGCATTACTCTTGGTAATAATAATGTCTTCTATGGTCATTTCATACCTCGCTAGCCTGTAATCAAACCGATTTCTCGAAATAATGCAGAAACACCTTTTGTTTTGGGTTTTGGACACTAAAGTGCTTTGATTTGATCATGTCACCACAAATCAAAGATAATAAAAAAAGGGAATGTTCCCAGTGTTCTACATTCACCGTAAACTTGTCAACGCAAGTGAATAATTTTAGTAAAATTGGGTTAAGGAGAGATTCATGGACATTTTTAAGTGATAAGGCCCAAAAAATATTACAACTCGGTGGGGTTTAACAAAAGACATGAAACACAAATAAATGCAAAATATATGTTATGTAAGAAAAATCATAACATATATGAAATTCTAAAAAAAGGAAATGAAAATGCATGAATGGGATTCTCTTGGTTTCAAGAATATCTTATTGTCTACTAAACAAGGCCAACCACATGAAGGTTGAAACTCATATAGCCCCTCCCACCTCACATCACTCTCAATTCCCCACACCCAATATATCTACTGTAAAAATAAATGAAAGTTACATGAAACAATAAAGCAGATAAGATCCATGCATAAACAGTAGCAAAACAAAAAATATACACATGAAAGGTAAATCCAAGCAATATCTAAGATATAAATTTTCACAAATACAACTTAAATGAGAAATGATAAATAAATCATGCATGCTACTTACTGAAAAACATCCAACCATGTGCCTTCACAATCTTGTCGAACATAATCCATGCCACCATCACCTATAGCTTCATCATCTTTGCATTTTGTCCCTTCAAAATATGCAACACTTGATAAATATGCATACTCCAATTCACATATATTACAATTTCTTGGTCCCTTCGAGGGGCATGTCAAAAATACACTCCAGTCATTCTCTACCAGATCTTGTACATAAAATACTTTTTTCGATTGTGATGCTAGAATAAATGGATCATCTTACACTCTATCCTTACTCAAGCATCTCTTCAGATTCACCATGGTGAAACCAATTTCATCAACTTTCATTCCATTCTTCTTATGTACATCTATCTAATCACATTTGAACAATGGATACTGCACCAAAAAGTAGTCCAATAACATTATTTCTTGAATCGCTCCATAATATGTTGTCATTTGATGTATAGGGTTTTTATACTTTGCAAGTGATCTCATTAATGTTTGTGCATCTATGCACACACCACTATTTTGGGTGGCCCTAAAATTTTCTATGCTTTTAACATGAAATATACACCCATTGATTAAGTAGCCATCATACTTAGTTGCATATTTACCTAGGCCACATGCCAACCATTTAAGGGTATCAGAAATATTTTCTTTTCCTTCCACCTGTAAAATTTTAAATGTCATTAGAAAACCATGCAATTTCAAACTATATTAAAATAATCTCACCTTCATACATCATAATAGTCTTGATCAGTGAAGTTCAATTAAATCTATTATGAAGAACATATTATTACTTGGTTTCTTAACCAATCACTAAATTGTTGGTTGTGGAGCTTTTGTAGTAAGACTTCATGTTTTTGTGCTTGGATGTTACTATTGGCAATTTTAGTCAAGTGCATTCGAATTTCAAGTAATGTCAATAAACAATTTATGAAAATATTGTGATATATTATAATAAAAAATGATTTCATAAGGATGTGCTTATTACTTACTCTATCCAAGGTTGAATTTCATCTATGTTGTGCAAGACCCATTTGTGGGCTTGTAGAAAACTAGTTTTATCTAATTTAATAGAAGCTCCACTAGATAAGGCTTTCCCATATTGTCCAACCTCTCCTTCTTCATCGTCCCAAGCTTCATTTCTACTAGGCATTCTTTCAATATATTATGATAGCTTCCACATATCCAACACAAAATTTTATGGATTCCTCCACAGTGTAGTTTTTAGCTATGCAGCCTTCGGGCATATTCTTATTTTCCACATAAATTTTGAAAACTCTCATGTTCCTAGAAGAAAAACATAATTTGTAGTCAAATCAAAAGTATGAATAAAGAGTTTCTAGTATTGTATTATTATTATATGCACTTAAAATATTGGAATTTATGTGGATTTGCACTTAATAAAATTTCACTGACCTTTCAAAAGGGTATATCCATCAATATGCAATTGGTCCACAATAACGTAGCTCTTGCACCAGGTCTACAGTAAAATGTATAATTATATCAAAGAATGAAGGGGTGGGATATTTTTCGAGTAAGAACAAAGTTTCCACAACATCATCTTGTAAGTTATCAAGATCTGTTGGATCCACCATTTTTGCACAAATTTGCCTATAAATGAAGCAAAGCTGTTGGTAGGGGTTTTGGGACAAGCCAGATATGCAACATCATGGATGTTGTGCATGAGTAAAATACATTGCATAAGGGGAGAATGACGCGCAAGGCAAAGAATATAATAGTTTGTATATTTTGTGTCACCTTTTAGTACTTTGACCATTTTTTGCGGATATTGGTCACAATTTTGTAGAAGCAGTTAAGAGTTAGTACGGAATTTGTCTAAGTGGACCTTCATGAATGTAAAGGCACAAGCATGTAAATAGAAGTAGAATTGCAAGTGTCGAATAGACTAGGAATGGGGCAATTAGAGAGCACTTGGTTATTTGTAAATGTTTTGAAGAACCTGTTGTTTTGTGCGGAATTAATATGACAAGAGGAAGTTGATCTGAATCGTTGTGTTTTCTATGTTTTGTTGTTTTACTATTTTTTGTGACCCAATGATGAATGTCAAGTGAATTTGTGATATGGATATATGATGTGATGTTTCCTTGTCTTAAATGATGTCTTCTTTTTAGATCTGTTTTGCACAGCAGTATGTTGAATCATGTTATAAGAGAATGATGCGATCTATTTAAGAATAATGATGAATGATTATGTGAGTGCTAATGAGTAATCATATCTACTCTTATCGCGCATAGCTGAGTAAATAGGTAGATGCATATTATCCTCTCCTATACTACAGAAACTTGGTTCCAACAGCTCTCCCTCGAATGCCTCAGGTGAGACCTCATCCACTTAGCGGGTGTTGATGGACGGGGTAAAACCTGTTTGGGCTGGGGTTCAGGGAGATCGTGGCGGCTTGAGGGTTGACAAAGAGGAAACCCTATAGACTGGGTTTTGTTGGATAGGTTTGTGTGCAAAGAATATCATGGAAGTGTTGACTCAATTTTGGGGTAGCGTTGTCCAAGACAAACAACTAGAGCAACTGACAAAGAAGTTGCAGAAAGCAGAGGGCCAACTAGCGACACTAAAGATGACATTAAGAAAAATTCCATCGATTCTTCATATTACATGGTCCACAGAGTTAAAGGAGTTGCAGCAATGAGTTGGAAAGGCTTAGGAGTGAAATTGGAAGCACAATGAATAGTTGGACGAGTTTCGAGAGATTGGAGCTCAATTATCGATGAAATCAGTTACTGTGCTACAAGTAGTGCAGGAAGGAAAGAAGGTTACTGCAAATCTGGTGGAGCACCCACTTAAACAAGATTTTCTAGGAAGTCAGGACATTGATGAGAAAATTCAAGCGCAAGTAAAGGATATCACTCAGCAGTATGACAAATTCAAGCTGAAAATCAATGAGTACACCATGTCCAACTGACGTGCCTCAAGGGTGAGCCACAAGATTGTGTTAGGGGCTTGTTGTCAAGGGTTTGGGGACAAGCTAGCTACACAACATCATGGATGTTGCACAAGAGAAAAAGACACCGCACAAGGGGAGAATGACGCGTAAGGCAGAGAATAGAATATTTTGTACATTTTGTGTCACCTTTTTGTACTTTGACCATATTTTGCGGATATTGGTCACGATTTTGTAGAATGAGTTAAGAGTTAGTTAGGAATTCGTCCAAGTGGTCCTTGAATGTAAAGGTGAAAGCCTATAAATAGAAGTAGAATTGCAAGTGTTGAATAGAATGGGAAGGGGGAAATTAGAGAGCACTTGGTGATTTGTAACTGTTTTGAAGAACCTGATGTTTTGTGTGGAAATAATATGACAAGAGGAAGTTGATCTGAATTGTCGTGTTTTCTATGTTTTTTTTTAAACTATTTTCTATGATGCAATGATGAATTTCAAGTGAATTTGCGATATGGATCTATGATGTGATGTTTCCTTGCCTTAAATGATGTCTTCTTTTTAGATCTATTTTGCACACCATTATGTTGAATTCTATTATAAGAGAATGATGCAATCTATTTAAGAATAAAGATGAATGATTCTGGGAGTGATAATGAGTAATCATATTTTCTCTTATTACACATAGCTGAGTAAATAGGTAGACGCATATTCTCCTCTCTTATACTGTGGAAACTTGGTTCTAACAGTTCTCCCTCGAACGCCTCGAGTGAGACCTCATCTTCTCTATAGGTGTTGCTGGATGGGGAAAAACCTATCTAGGCTGGTGTTCAGGGAGATCACAGTGGTTTGAGGGTTGACAATGTGGAACTCCTTTCGACTGGGTTTTGTTGGCTGGGTTTGTGTCAACAAAAGCCTAGAAATAGTGTATTGAACTACTTTTGGTAGCACATGGCGCAATGCTACTGGAAGGATTTGTTGCATGAGAACAGGGAAATCATGTGCTTCATACTATGAATCTTGACATCTTTCATAGATACATTATTTATAGGGTTTGAAATATATCCATATGGAACTTTTAACGTGAACAAAACACCACAAAGACTCTCTTTCTCCTTTTTTGAAAGAGTGTGTGGTGTGGGTGGAAGAAACATTTTTTTCCCTTTTTGTTGTGTTCATAGTGACCCCCTTATACCCAACTGTTGTAAGTCATCATGAGAATTTGTTCCATCCTTTGATTTATCTTTATATCTAGAAGGGTTCCAAAAATACTTTCGCATACATTTTTTCTACGTGAATTACATCTAAAATGTGACTCACTCGGAGTTTCTTCATCCAACTGTATAAAAAATCAATGAATTATAACATAAAATAAAACCTAAACATTATATTCAAATTAAACACAATGAAATCCTTCAAGCATCATACATTTTAGGCCTTAAGTTAATGTGTGCACATACCACCCAATATGATAAATTGAATAGAATTGACGTTTTCTTCCACCCGACAGTCTTCGAATTTTCACCTTTTAAAAAAATTCTCTTTCTTTTTGTCCTTTTAGTCTTTCCCTATTTCTCTTCCCTTCTTTCTGTTTCTGTAAAAATTTCTTACACTTGTACAATTTTAGGTGCGATGAGATGCTCATACTTCCCATTAAATGGTCCTTTTTGTGAACGATACTTATGATTTGTTGGAAGACATCTCCTATGTCCCATGTACACACACTTCCTACTACATTTGAGATACATTGAATTTGTGTTCCTTCCACATATAGGGCATGCAAAAAACCCTTTAGTCGTGTGACCAAGCATATTTCATAAGCAATAAATTCATGGATTACCCACATCAATATAACCTTCATATTAAATAATGACCTTGAATGAGCACCATATGTCCTTGCCCCTTCATCCCATGTTAGTTTTAGTTCATTTACCAATGGTTCCAAATAAACATCGATGCCATTTCATGGTTGCTTGAGACCACATATTAACAATGAAAAACAAAAGATCATTTTCATGCATAACCATAGTAGAAGGTTAAATGTGACCAGTACTACTAGCCATACACTATGAGTACTACTCAAGTTTCCATAAGGATTAAATCCATCCACTTCCATTGCAAGTCGTACATTGCGAGGATCATTGGAAAAATAAGGCCATTTAGAATCTACAGTTTTCCATGCTAGGCTATCAACTGTGTGGCACATTATTCCATCCTTACTTGCATTCTTGTTATGCCACCTCATTTTCTGTGAAATATATCTAGAGATGTAACAAAAACATAAAGAATCATATATACATTGCAATACTTAGTAGATTAAAGAAGATGATTTTTTAGTAGGTTTGTAGTACATGAAGGTGTATGATATAATGGAATTATAAGAGTTCAAAATCATACATGTACATTCTCTTCAACCTCGCCGCTATAGGGAAATACCTCAACACTTTGTATGGGACAATTGTATGCACCTTTTCAAAATGAGAATCAACCTTCCATCTTGATTTGCCACATGTTGTTCATTCATTTATTTTTTCATATTTTCCCCAATATAAAATGTAATCATTGTGGCATCCATGTATCATTTCATAATCCAACCCCAATGATTTAATCAAACATTTTGCAACGTATGTAGATTCCGGAAGTGTATTTCCTGTTGGAAGCATTTCTCTTTGCAACTTCAACAACTGGGTGAAACTTGCATCAGACCATCCATTTCTCACTTTAAGGTTGTAAAATTTGACTTTGGCCGATAGCTTAGTGAAACTAGTTCAACCTGGGTAGAATGGTTCCATGGCATCTTCAATTAACTTTAGATATTGATTGATATCATTTTTTTCTTCCAATGATGCTACTTGGCCATTTTCACAATTCACATATGGATTTTCATTATAATGTTGATAAGCATAATTCACCATCTCAACCATATGGTCATCAACCATGGTTTCCTTGTTATGATCGTAATTCTCAAGAAATTCAGTTTAATTTGTAAGCAATGTTGCAAACACATCATTATGATTATCATATTGATGTTCAACTATGTGTTCATCACCATGTGTAATTTCTCAAGGAAAATCATGCATCTCTGTTGTGTGGCATTTCTTTCTCTTGTCAAATATATAGTCCTAACTAGGAGCTCTCTCTCGATGGAAAAACCAAGTTTTATATGAGCTCATTATACCATGAATCATCAAGTGGTGTTGTACTTCCTCAAACGTCAATACTGCAACATTGCAACATTTTTTACAAGGGCACCTTGTGGTGTTATTATCCTCTGAATGCCTTCTTGCAAACTCTATGAATTCTTCAACCCCAAATTGATATTCCTTTGACATCCTACATAGAACCAATCTGCACATCACATAAGAAAAACCCACTACAAATTACAATGAATACATATTTTATAAAATATCATATTGAAGAATCAAATATAAAAAGTATACCTCGTTTTCAAATCTGTCCAATGCCTTTTTTTGTCCATTTGAAAATAAAACCAACCCATTGTCTCGAATTGGCTCCTCGAGAGTTGGCCTCTCAATTTCCTACAAATACACGGCTAGCAATATTCATCTAGTACACCCATATTCTTTCCAAAATAGCCTTTACCAGCACATGAAAACCATATATTACACCATACAATCTTCCACCTTATAATAACCAAATCCAAACATCAATTAGATAAGATTTTGGCTGTATATTAAATCCAAGATATTTAAGTTTTTAACCCATTAATATAACTCAAATAATATCACTTCTAGTTGATTTCTCAACTATACCCATACCAATGATCCATGCAATCATATTGTAAGGGATGTATGCCAATGACCTTCATGGTTTCCTAGCACACCATTGATCCAGTTTCAAACCACATTGTATTTCCATTACATATAACAAAACAAACAAAAAGGTGCAAGAATACTTGTAACTCATAATCTGAAACATAAATTAGAACAAGGATCCAAATGCAACTAAGGTTTATCAATATGCTACAAGCCACTAGCTACTATAAACCAACAATAATGGGAAACCATTGGAGGACAAGAAATATCCATAATGGAAAACTAGGTGTGCGTGTTGCAACTTTTTTTATTGTCATGAACTCCTCTTTTGTAGAATCTTAGTTCTAATCCTATATGAAACTTAGGTTTCCTTTGGGTTTAATGTTGAAATGTTGTAATAATACTTGAGGCATGAGTCAATTAATTGGTTTTAATTTATCACTCATGAAATGGAGAATGTCCTCAATCCATGTTGCATCATTACAATATGTCTTCACACAATTAGGAAGGACAATGACATTCCTCAGTTTTCATTGTAGGAAGTGATTTAATCGGTGATACACTAAATCTTCTTGGTTTAGTATATGTTATGAAAATTTCAAAACTCAAGTCTTAAAAGCTATGAGTTGGTCCATTAAACTTCTTGGGGAAGGATTATGTAAGGGTCACTATAAAAAAATTCTGATTTCATGGACAACTAAAAGGGAATGAGAGTTTTGAAATAATCCTACTAGAGTGGAAAAAATGGACAATAGGTGCAAATTAGAATTTATGAACCACAAACATTCAACATGTGGGAGAAAATACTAAGAAGTGGGATAAGTTTGGATAGCAAGCATGGCTTCTTGAGGAAACTGAGATGAGTTAAGATAGAGAATCCATCAAATTTGGTACTTGGTATAGAATTGTAGGGAATTTCACCATAGCTTAAGATCATGTACCCTCTAATTCCACACTCACTTTATTCCATTAAACATATAGATTCTCCTCTACTATCTTATTAATGTTCTATTTCACCCACTTATTTTTAGGTCTAACCAACCCCTTCCTCAAAACTATGTAGAAGTCTTCAAGGTGTCCAAGATAATTACAATAGACACATTGAAATAAAGTTTTCAGTAATCTAAAATATTAGAAAATTCCAATCTCCCCAATAGCAAAATTTCTATCTTAGCACTAATAGCATCAATTTCATCTATGAATATCAGGTCTATATATTGTCGTTCTCAGGTCTGAAATGAACTCTGTGTTTCCCAGGAGGGGATGTTAAGGATTTCTTCATGCCTAGAATTGCTGCTACCTATCCAAAATTCATTGTTTTAGGGATGCTCCTTGTTATTTATACCCAAAACTTCAAAAAGACCGTTTCTTGAGGTTAAATATGTGCCCATAATTACTTCAAGTTGGAAGAGATTATATTTTATCATGAAAAGAGCTCATAATTCCACCTAGAATGACTTAAAGGTTAAATTCACACCCAGACTTGGTTTTTAGGGTTTGAAATTAACTTAAATATGCTTTTTAGGTTTGTTTACTGTTGGAAATATGGATTATAGTTTTCATTAATGTCAAAATAAGTTCAGTGATGAAAAAGGAATAACCAAGGACATGATGGCAGAGTGAACTCAGTGAAAGACAAAGGAAAGACAAAAGGTGAACTCAGTATAAGCCAAAGAAAAGTAAAAGGTAGTGATGGTATGTCATGAATGATGAAATGGAATATATGATGACATATAATAACATAATTGATAGAAAATTGGTAATATACATTTCCTATGATGACACATCATATTATGTGACATCATTCTAGAGAAATATGGCAATTGGTGAAAATCAGGAAATTGACTAAGTATGGATAAATAGTCAAAACTAGTCTAAGAGGGTCTAAGAGAATGACCGCCCTAAATCATGGGTTAGATTAAATTCCAAGAGAACATAGGGGTCTTGTAGACTTGTGTTTTATCTACCTGACAATATATTCATATTGTCTTGGAAGTAAAAGAGGAAGAAGTTATGGACCTGCCAAAACCGTGTTTTAGGCAGATTGGATCAGACTTAGAAATTTGTCTGTGTCATAAGAAAAGGTTGGAAGACTATTTTCAAATTTCCTCCAAAAGATGTGTGTGTATCAGTAAGATATACAGATGACATGATCCTTCTCCTTGGTGAACTGGATATCCGACCATGAATTTAGATTCTCATTTGGTTCTTACACGAGTGAAATATTAATTTGCCAAAACAAGAGAAAAATGTTACTTCGCATGTTAAGATTAAAATTGGATAAGTGTTAAAACAAATAAAAGTGGATGTAGATGTGTTCCACAAAGGATCGATATCAGACGAATGAAAATAGTTCCGCAAACAGATCAACGTTCAAGATCTATCCTGCAATAGATCGATGGTGTGGAAAAAGCGATGCGAGAAAGTCATTGCGGAAATGAAAAAGTGGACAGGAGAAAAGTTCTGCAAAGGACCGAGATCGGACAACTGAGAATAGTTCCGCAAGCAGATCTATGGTTAGGAAAAGAAGTGTGGGTGCAGAAATGTGAAAAGAAAAAAAATGAATTCGTTGAAAAGTTTATTTTTGGATTTCCTTGCGGGAGTGGAATTGTGGGTGCGAAAGTAGGGAAATCAAAATTCGAAGATGTGAAAAGTTAAGTTTTCAACTTCCGCAGTGCAGAAAAAGCATTACAAGAAAGCTGTTGGGGAAGTTGAAAGGCAGAAAGGATTGTGGAAAATTTGAGTTTCCTATTTCCACATCCCGCAATGCGAAAAGGCCACTTCAGAAAGAGGAACTCAGAAAGGAAAGTTCAGAAAGTATAGTGCCCATGGTAATGAAGCTCGTGTTCCAAGAAAGATGAAACCCCCAGATGGAAGGTGAAGCCCCATTTTTGGGAGAAAAACATGCCTAGAAACTAGAGATGATGAAACCTGAAAGAAAGGAAAACCTGCAGCTAGAGATGATAATGCCATCAAGCTTATGAATGGAAGAATCTCAAAGACATGAGAATATCACATAGTTTAATTAATTAATTAATTAAAAATCAGTGATATAACATAAATATAATTTAAATGATCAAATTAAAATATATAAGAAACATAATCATAAATAAATTAACAGAGATTTGAAGGGGTGCGGAGGAGAAATAAATGAATCATGTTTTGAAAAGGCATGTTTGTGAGATGTGACTGTCCAGTTCGAAGAGGTATGTAGAAGAAAGAGTATGTTGGTTTTGAAAAAGGTGTAATGTTTAAGAATAATATATAAATAGAATATTGAAGAGGAAGTGATGTGTCTTTGAGGTCTCTGTGGGTGAATAATAAATATCTAAGTAGAAGACCAGAAGTGAGAGAATGCAAAGTGTATCTCTGCAATCCAGACCCATGTAGCAGCAGGAAAGAAGACCAAGTGAAGAAATCTGGAGACAGATTTTGAAGAAGGTTTAGGAATTTTAATAATAGAAAATTAGGGTGGTGGGGTGGTGCTAGGTCAAGCTACATGCATGTAAGGACGTATTAGCCTCCTTCCAGTAATGGCTGTAGAATCAGGGTATTGGTCTATCGTTGTCTATAGGTGCAGACATAAATCAGGCTATTGGTGTATCCTTATCTGTAGGTGCAGGCAGAAACCAAGGTGTTGGTGCATCCTTCAGTAGTGGTTGAGAAAATTGGGGATTGTGGTATCCAGCAAGTAGGTTCTTGCAAATAACTATTGTATATTGTAAAAGAAATTTTTGCAGATAATAGAAATGTGTTGGTGGTTTACCTTATTAGGGTTCCATGATAAAATTTGTGTTCCTTGTATCTTGTTTATTCAATATTTTGATTAAAGTTTAATAAGTGGTTTAAATGGTAAAAGGTCAACAATACTGATTCACCCCCCCCCCCTCTTAGTATTGACCAACTACTAGCAATTGGTATCAGAGTAGGATCCTTCACTAACAGTTTAGCCACTGGAAGGAATATCCTATTAAAACCCACTGTGGATCAACAAGAGGAGATTTACATAGAAAATGGATCTCCAATTCTTATAAAAGAAGAATAAATATTTTGGACAAAAAGAATGGAAATTTATCTTAAGTAATTGGAACCTGGTGCATGGAATGCAGTGATCATTAATTACATCCCATCAAAGAGAATACAGACACTAATACATATGAGAAAATTTGCAATAGTTTTTCATTATTATTTTCATGTTTTGTTGTCTCAATTGCAACAATAACGGTCACGATGTTTTGTGGCACTTATTTTGTCACTATAATGACGAAATTTATAAGTCGTCGATATAGAGATGAAAACTGGCCGCCATGTGTCTTCTATACAGTGGCCTTGAAATTGATTTTTTTAATTTTTTTTCTATGTTTCGTTGCTCTATAGACAAAATTATCATCCCTATAACAACGAAAATATAGCCAAAAACTACTAGGCAAAATTTTGGTTCCATGAAAAACCGTGGAACAGTTTCGACGAACGTGTGTCTCTCTATCGACAAATTCTGGAATTTGAATAGAAATTTATTCCACGCAAAACCATGGAAAACCAATCTCTATGGACCGAATTTGCAAGTTGAACGATAATTTTTCCATGAAACTATGTCACTATAGCAACGGTATTCGTGGAAAGCCACCCAGGGTTTTGACGGTTTTGTAATACTCACGACGAAATTTCATCGATATTTCGATGAAACCTGGAGGTTTAAAAAAAAAAACCATGGAAAGGCACATTCCTTTCCATCATTTTGGATCTCCAATAAGTGCTTGTGATTGATGTGCAGTCTCCTAGACCTTTTAATTCTGTTTTAGACCATATTTAATCAGTGCTATATAGCAGATTTTTGGAAGGTAATTCTGAGCCACAAACTGGGGCAAAGCTACAATGCGATTTGATGTTTTAGGGACAAGTTTAATACATGTAAATGACAGAAATTTTTAGATCTTATAAAACATAAAATGAAATATGAATTAAGATTTAAAATGGCATAAAGGCTGTGATTAGTGCTTAACAAATTCAAGTTAGGAAAATGGGGTCAATTCAGGATCTCATGGAGGCTTTAGTGATTAAAGAGTAGATAGGGTTGAATGGTTCAAACCCAATCTTCTCCTTAATAACCAGTTTCACTTCAGAAATATTCAATAGGAAAATCCTAAGCTATACATTAGATATTTGTCAAACAAGAGCCATGAGGTGGAAATGTCACCGCAATTCCTAAAACGTATTACTACAAGACAAATGCTATAGAATGGAAATATACCTTCGTTTCAACCCCAACAAAGCTTCCCATGCCAAACCAAGAAATCTATCATAATACACTTGTAATATAACTACAAATGGTAGCTTCCGAGACGGAGGATAAAGGATAATTTCTCTTACTAGGTTTTAAAACTCGAGACTCCTCTTCCCCATGAGAAGGTTGGAAGAAGCTTGGACGACAGGAAAAGCACCTCCGTTTCCACCCAAAAAAGGCTTCTCGTGCAATATTTTGGTTTGGTAGAAAATAAACGGGAACAAAAAATTCCAAAATTTTGGTAGAAAATGAAAAATAAAACACAATTTTGAATAGTAATTTAAAGAAATGATGAAGAAATGGAGCCAAAAGCTGAAAACAAACAATTCTGATAGAGGGAAAGTGGTTAAAAAACAGAGGTGGGAAATGCACAGAGAGAACATTAGAGTGCTAAAAGCAGGGAATGGTACAACAAGACCACAACAAAGATAGTTAAGTCTAATATTCTTATGTTTCTATACAAACATTGGATAGGAAGCATGATGAAGAGGCTAGAAATGAAAATAGCAAAGTTATATTATACGATAGGTACAAGCAAGTCATATAAAATATTAATGCATAGGGAGAATGTAGACAATGCAAGAACCCTTACCTTATCAATCGCCTTGCTCCAGGTCCATTGGCCCATACCGCTTGCAAGGAGTTGTCCTATTAAACGGAAAACCAATGTGTTGGCTGGAAATTAAATTTATAAATTAAATAAATAATCCATTCCTAGACCTATACACAAGTGGTCATTTTGCTAGGGATGGAAAATATCAAAATACTCTATGAAATAAAAAATGGGCATACAATTAAATCGGCTAATGTGGTCTAGAAAGTGTGTTCTTAGGGTAATTCCACCAAGAGATGTGGTTCTGGAGTCACATTCCACATGTCCTGCGAAGGAAATCTACAATCAATCTATCTAGCACACATTTTCCACCAGAATATCAACTTGCATTTAAATGCTATATTACAATACCGTTGCCTCACTGATGTGGAAACTTGTGTTTGTATTCGACAATATTTCTTTAACCATTGTATTAAAATGAAAACAGCACACAAATTTTAAAGTTTAAGACAGAAATATATTAAATACACATATAAATAAGTTTTTACTGGAAATGTGTGGACACTGTTACTACCACCATCCTGTCAAACAATATAAAACAAAAAACAGAGGAAAGAGTCATGTTGTCTTACTATATGAATAAAATGTCACTAAATACTCTGGATAAATCTTTGATATCTATGAAATGTTAACTTTCCAGTAAATAATAGCCCGCACGGGTGTGTCTCATTGGCCATTTAGTTGTTATGAAGTCACTTGTTGTAAATTGGAGGTCACGAGATCAAATCCCACCCGGGTTTACCTATGTCCCATGTCTTGCGGTGGGTGTGGGGAACCTAGGGGTATAGTGGTAGCGGGAATGGATCCCTGGACCTCGTGTCACGTGAGTACCATCCCAGCTCCAGTTGTCGATTCTCCTAGTTACTAAAAAGTAAAAATCCAATTAATAATATTTAGATATGGAAATATTTGTTCTAACATAATGCACTTTGAGGAGCTCATGGAATTATTTTGTAGTGCACAAGCTTGCACTCTATAAAATGTTTCAGACATATAATAGAATAAAATAACAAAATCTTGTAATTTGTGCCATAATCGAGGTAAAACTAATTATTAAAGAAAAATTAAATGCCTAGAAGAAACACGTCTCAGGTTCAAAGTTTCAACACAATCGATTGAACCAGTTTAGATTATAGCTCCTATAAGACTTTGCACACTGTTCCCGACAATTAAATAGAATAAAATTACAAAATCTTCCAAATTGTGCCATAATCCATAAAATTATATGAGAGCATGACTGGCTTGCAGTGCTCAACCCATATGTCTTTTCCCCGAATTTAAAGAGGAGCTTCAGATGCTCCAATAATAGAAAACCCTTACTAGATCCACCGATAATAGAAGGGATGGTAGAACAGCAAAGAAATTATAATTTCAATATGACTGTACTGAATCCATATTGGTTCTAAAATTTGACGTATTTTTCCCAAATTCCTACGCTGCTAGGGTTAATGGGCTTACAGAATTCATTCGGCCCTTTGTTATCCTCTAGATTGTGGTCGGATGGCCTCCCCTGGCAACATTGGTATCCTTTGGACTGCGGCCGGATTGTTTTGTTATCCTCTGGACTACAGCCGGATTGCCTCCATTGGGAACATCGGTATCCTCTGGAATAGTATCCCCTATTCCTCGATTTACCACTGCTCTACTCATCAAATTACCAGTGCTCTAGATGCTACTAATGAACTAGTGTGCGAGAGTGAACTTGTTCGTTGTTGTTTTGCTAATGAGCTAGTGCGCAGGTGTTTTTGAATTCTTCGTTTTTTGTTTGTTTATTTGCATATTTTATATTTTGTTGCATTTTAAATTAATTATAGTTAAACAACTCTATGTTTTTAATTTAGTGCAGTTTAATTTAATTTAATTTAATTTAACTAGGATTTTGTCATAATTGTATTGTTTGCATTGCTTATAGTGAGATCCTATACATCAGTCCCTTCAAGGACAAACATGATGATGATGAGGATGATCATGATGAAGACGATAAAAATGATTTTGATGAGAACAACAACAACGATGATGATCATCATCATCCTTGTCATCATATAACCATCATCTAATTCACTATCTTCATCAATATCATCATCATCATCTTCATAATCATCATCATCGTCGTCGCCATCATTGTCATCATGATCTTCTTCATCATCGTCATCTTCCTTCTCATCATCATCATAATCTTCATCTTCATCATCAATGTCTTTGTTATCACCATCACCATCATATTCATCGTCATCATCATCAACATATTCATCTTCATCATCATATTCATCATCAACGTCAGTGTCATCCAATTCATCAGCATCTCCATTATCATTATCATAATCTTCATCATCATCATCATTTTCATTATCATCATCATCATCTTCATCATCATCATCATATTCGTCATCATCATCATCTTCATCATCGCAATTTTAGGGGGAGCTCAGTGAATGAAGATGTCTACATGATAGGGGGAGCAGATAGTTGAGTGAAAAATTAAGGATTGCTCCTAACACCCATTCCAAGGACTAATCTGACAATTCAATATGATCTAAGGAAGTAGTAAAAAAAATACATCTTATTGGTCCCTGTGAAGCCTCCTGTTCTTAGGTTTGTGCATATGAAGAATCAAGACTTATGGACCTAGTCCGGTGTCTTAAAAGCGAAAGATCCAAACTGAGTAGTTTGGTAGTTCCATAAAATGCATTCTTTATAGGAGTGAATAATCATTCATAACCATTCTATTATAATGTTGGTGAAGCTCAAAACAATTTAGTGAATACCAAGGAAAAGATCTTGTCATCACATCTTCATCATCATCATCATCTTCATCAGCATATTAATCATCATCACCATAACCATAATGATCATATTCATATTCATCATCATCATCATCATCATCATCATAATCATGATCATCATCTTCATCATCCTCATCCTAGTCATCATCATCATCCTCATCATCCTCATCCTCGTCATTATCGTCCTCATCCTCGCCCTCATCATCATCATCATCATTGTTGTCATCTTCATCATGACCACCATCATTATTCATCATCATCATCATCATCATTACCATATTCATCAACATCATCATTATCATCATCATCATCATCATCATCATCATCGTCGTCGTCATCTCCCTCTTCCTAATCAACATCTTCATCATCGTCATCATCATCATTTTCATCATCACCCTCATCATCATCTTCATCATGTTCATCACCGCCACCACCATAATCATCATCTTCATCATCACCATCATCATCATCAACAATAACATCATCATCATCATCATCATCATCATCATCATCATCCTCGTCATGCTCATCCTCATCCTCATCCTCATCCTCATCATCCTCATCATGATCGTCATCATCATCATCATCATTTTCGTCATCATCATCCTCATCCTATTCATCGTCATCATCATCATCATCATCGTCGTCGTCGTCGTCGTCGTCAGTGCATCGTCGTCATCATCATCATTCATCATCATCATCATCATCATCATAATCGTTGTCATCATCATCGTCGTCATCATCATCTTCGTCGTCATCGTCGTCGTCGTCGTCATCATCATCATCATCATTATCATCATCATCGTCGTCGTCATCGCCGTCGTCGTCATCATCTCCCTCTTCCTAATCAACATCTTCATCATTGTCATCATCATCATTTTCATCATCGTCATCTTCATCATGTTCATCATGTTCATCACCACCACCATCATCATCATCTTCATCATCATCATTCAATGTTGATTTATGTTCATCTATGTCTCCTTCCCAAAGGTTTGAAAATGATCTTATTTGAGGAATTTTGCGGGAGTGCCTTTCAGGTTAACTGGTTAAAAAAATTTGCCACCATGGAGCTGTCGGATGGAGAGTGGGTCTTGATCTACGGTGATAGGTATTTTTGTATATTGAAACATGCAGCAGTGGAATAAGGGTAAAGTGTGTTAAATTTCAACGGTTCAGATTCGGGATGGTGAAGATAGACGATGGAAAGCGATTCTGTGGAGCGAAGATGCAAGGAAGGATTTAATTTTGAGATTTGTGGAGTCCATTAAATAGGTGTAATGTTGGAGGGTCGAGATTGGCACAAGGTGAGAACAACGACCCTAAATCATTTTGCACGGTGAACCTGCTCAAAGGGAGAAACTTTTTGAAATTGCGAAAAGGGCTAATCAGCGAGAAAATCGGATGGTTGAGATGAAGGTGGAGATAGATATGTGGTCTCAAACAATTCCGCGAATTGAACTAGCACGGAGAAAGTTACGAATTCGATCCACGGAAAGTGGTAGGGGCTGCGAAGATCTACGGTCGGAACAAGATGTTGGGTAGATCATTAACGAGTGAGAAGAATTCTACGATTAAAAGTTGCTCACTCGTTCAGATGAAAAAGGGTTAGCAGAATGTTAAAGTTCTCAAGGTTGAGTAGTGCCGATGAAGGTATTTTAGAGATCGGCGGTTGATATTGATCTCCACAAATCAAGTTGTGCAGGTTGATAGTGTTGAGTTTTGGGTATGAATATTTGGTGTATCAAGGGCTTAGATCTCAAAGATGAACAGATCTACAGTACTGAGTGCACGGAGAAACATGAGGGTTATGCAACATAAAAAAAACTATAAAAAAATCTAAGTGGAGAAGAATTCCTCACATACGATCTGCCTTCCCGAAGTTAATTGATTTCCCCGACACCATTTGTGATATACCCACAGGATAAATCATCCTGCAACAGTGCCATCTCACCCAAAACCAGATATCTATCGTATTTCTAGTGTGTGAAATCAGAAAGATATCATGAAAATATAAGAAGTGGAACAACGAATCTGATCACCACACGTAGCAGGGGAAATGCAGCGAAAGAATGGTTCTGGTGTCGTTATCACAAGAGCAAAAGGGCCAGAACATGCCCAGTCCATATGCCCTGAAGCGTATGGTTGACCAGGCTACTCGATGATGAAATCTATGAAAATGATGATGGGTCATCCCCTTGTCTAGTTTTCCAATCCTATATAAACACCACCTTTCAGAGCCATTAAGGTGCATAGGATGAGCTAGTGTAGAAGCAAACTCACGATATCATTTTTCCAAGAGGTTCTGAGGATTATGATATGTTTTCAATGGAAATTTGGTTTGAGAAACTTGTTAGTCTAGGTGTGTTTTTGGTTGGTGAGCTTGATTCCAAGCTCATCTATCACCCTAGTTTTTCACACCAGGGAAGCACCAACCATCGAGGAACAGACGTTGTACACCACTTTGAGAGATGCACCTGTTTTATGTGGGAGAAAATGCTCATACTAGAGCATGAAGGGACCAAGGTCTTCATAATAGCTTTCATGCACCCCGTCTGCCAACCTTTTCTGAGGTGGTGAAGAGTACTTGAATGAAAATCCACTGCAGAGCCTTGTTTCTACTAGAAGCAAGGGGGAAGCTGTGAAGAAATCCGAGCATGGAAAGGATATATATAAACTCCATTGCTAGCTTTGAGCCCATGTAGAAAGGTTACTTTGAGCATGGAACAAACACAAAGGGAAAGGACACGTTGTTGACTCGACAGACAGACAAGTGGTCGAGCCCAGTCAGAAATGAGCCACCAGAAGCATCTTGAGACGTCGTTTTCACTACCCATGAGTTCACAACCAGAAATTTCGTGTTGCCATCCAGACTGAGCACGTGCATTTTCTCCATGATGTTTGTTTAAAGATATGTAAACCATGGCAAAAGTACCATGCTCTAGTTGTTAATGTTTGATTATGACTGTAAATAGTTTCAGATCCTATTTCAAGGATTAACAGCGGGATCTGAGACATTATAAAAAGGCTCCCCACCAAGGATCAAATTTGAAGGGAAAGGTCCCATTTCCTTTTGAAGCTTACATTTCATTGAATTAACCACCAATTAGCTTACTTCCTATTGAGTTACAAGTGGTTTCCATTTTCATACATTGATTTTCCCTAATCTTTATCATGATAATGGTGCTTGCGGTTGTTGTTGATATGTATATATTCAATTAGAATTACTCATTGTATATCAAATGGATGTAAGGATGAAAAATAGAACTTGGGGATGCATAACAACAACCCTCATTTTCATAGATAAATTCATAAAAGCCAAAGCCAAAAGCCAAAGAAAATGTTTCAGGGTTACACATTACAATTTACAATTCTCGTAAGGAAAAGAAAATCACTTACTTGAGCCAAATGTAGATGTGGAAGAAATATAGCTAAGACACCACCTCATGAACAAGAATGAATCGTCGCTCTAGCAGCAACCATACCTACAAATTCCCAATTTAGACCAAACCCTAAAATATCCAAGGTAAAAAGCTCTTGAAGAAAAACTACAACAATAGAGTTTACCTCGATTTTCCATGTCAAAATTACGAAGGATTCCATGCAAAAAACAATGAGACCACCCAAATATAAAAAATACACCCTTCCATGAGGAAACTTTTCAGAAAAGTGGTCAAAATTGGTCCCAACAGCCTTAAGAGAATTGGTCCCAACAACCTTAAGAGAATTCCTACCACAATTCCTGGTTTGAGAAGAATTCCCGCACCATGGTACCGTCCTATAGCTAGTTGGTTTGGATACCTATTCATGATTTGATTTTTCTTTAATATTTCTTGAGGAGAAAGATACATGCCTGCCAAAACAGGGTTTTTCACCAGTGGATGTAAAAATGGCTAAGTAGCCTCAGAAAGATGCCCACCCTAAATTATGGGTTTGAGTAAATTCCCATAGCACATGGGGGTCTTGTATATTGGTCTTCAGCCTACCTGACCATGTCTTCAGATTGTCTTGGAAGTGGATGAAGAAAAATTTATGGACCTGCCAAAAGGCTATTTTAGGCAGATTAGACCAAATTGAGAAATTTGTCTAAGTATTGACTTGGTGTTAAATCTACCCAAGTGGCCTTAACGAAATGTCCGACATGCCTCATAGGATGATGTGGAAAATGTATTGAGAATGTGAGTCTCTAGAGTGTTGTATGGAGCATACAACCATGTCACTTGCCTCACCAAACTACAACATATATTTAAGGAAGAATTTGTGGGCTAGCAGCCTTAGCAAAAAATGGTCCCAGCAGCCTTAAGAGAATGTCCGCCACAATTCATGGTTTAAGAAGAATTCCCGCACCATGGTATCGTCCTATAGCTAGTTGTTTTGGCTACCTATTCATGATTTGATTTTTCTTTAATCTTTATTGAGGAGAAAGATACAAGCCTGCCAAAATAGAGTTTTTCACCAGTGGATGCAAAAATGGCTAAGTAGCCTCATAAAGATGCCTACCCTAAATTATGGGTTAAAGTAAATGCCCACATCACATGAGGATCTTATAGATTGGTCTTCAGCCTACCTGACCATGTATTCAGATTGTCTTCTTCAGTTATGGCACTACTACATTTTGACCAAAAATCCGACGGCTGTCATGTCGGATTTTCGACACTTTTCTGTCGCATGTACGACACTTTGATTTTTTTTTAAGCGTCGAAAACTTGTCGTCGGTTAGCCGACACTTAAATAACCGTCGCTTAAGCGACACCTATGTAACCATCGCTTAAATGTAAAGTGTCACTTAAGCGACAGAATATTTTCGATGGTAGGAATATTTTTTTTTAAAATAGCCTTCATAACCGTCGCTTAAGCGACGAATATCAACATAAGCCGTCGGATATGCAACACCTACAACCGTCGGATAAGCGACGGCGATCCAAACAAGGCGTCGAAAAAGCGACGGCGATCCAGAAAAGGCGTCGGAAAAGCGACAGAGGGAAACCGTCGCTTAAGCGACGCCTGTGGAAATTTTTTTTTAAAAAAATATCTCGAAATTGTGTGGGTGTTTCTTCATAAAACTTCTTGCTATCTCTACTTCCCTGAAGTGAGAAAGATTCATGATCGAAACTTTCAAGAACTGGTTATTGTGTCGACCATCCAAATAAATGAACTGACTTGCACAAGCCACATTACAACTTGCCATAGCAAGTTGGGTAATATCTTTAAACCCCACCAGAACAACCAGTTATTTTATGTCACTACTACCACCTTATTTC
>LPNX010555659.1:35477-50138 GCA_001517045.1 Pseudotsuga menziesii | reverse complement strand
AGGGGATGAGTTGTCATATATACCTACCCCATAAAACCCCTAACTCATAATATTTTAACATATCTTATATTTTTGTAGTACATCTCTTAGGAGGCCCATTTTTTACCTCAAATTCTCTCTAATGAAAGATTTGGCCATCTTAACTATAAGTATCTTTCTTATCTAAGTGAAAAATAAATGGTCATAGGGTTACCAAAGATTAATTTTTCCAAGGGAGTCTGTCAAGGTTGTATCCTGGGAAAACACCCAGAGCATAAATTTGAGAGAGCTAGTCATGAGAGAACCTCTGCACCTCTTGAGTTGATCCACAGTGATTTTGCTGGTCTATTTCCTCATATGTCAATGAGTCAAGCCAAATATGCATTGACCTTCATAGATGACTTTTCCATGTATTGTTGGGTTTACTTCCTGAAGCATAAGTCTGAAGTTTTTGGCCTCTTCAAAGTATTTAAGGCTTTGGTTGAAAACCAGTTTGGGAGGAGACTCAAGATCCTCAGATCTGAGAATGGTGGTGAGTATGTCAAGTCTGAGTTCATTCAATATTATGAAGATGTAGGTATTCAGATGCAACATTCAATCCCTTACACACCACAACAAAATGGTGTTGTTGAGAGAAAGAATAGATCACTGAAGGAGATGGCAACCTGTATGATGGAGGCTAAGACTTTGCCACCAAATTTTTGGGTGGAGACTATAAAATGTGCATCCTATATCTAGAATAGGGTGCCTCATAAATAGCTTGATAGTATGACTCCTTTCGAAGCTTGGAGTGGGCACAAGCTAGATGTGACCCATTTCAGGATTTTTGGCTCAAAGGCTTGGGCTAGAATTCCAACTGAAAAGAGAAAGGCTTTGCAGCCCCAAATCCAAGAGTGCCTATTTGTTGGTTATTATAAATATTCAAAAAGACACAAGCTAATCAACTTGAGCACAAACAAATCCTTCATTGAAATGAGTGTTTAGTTCCAAGAAGAGCCTTTAGCAGCAGTTGAAGTTGGAGAGTCTTATTCACCACCAGAACCATTGAATGTAAATCAAGAGACAAATGAGTTTGTTGATTCTGATATGTCTGATAATGACAATTTAATTGCAAATTCTAACAATCCTACAAGACCAAAATGGGCAGCAAAGACCATTCATGCAGATGGGGAACTAGCTGGAAATCCTAGTGATCCTAGGAGGACTAGATCTCAGTTTGAGAGTGCCTTGTGTATGAAAGACCCTTTTTTTGTAGAGAAGCGCTAACTGATGGTTGAATCAAACCCATATACATATGAAGATATAGTACATGATCCAAGATGGAAAACATATATGAAATAAGAATTCAGCTCACTCCAGAAGAACAACACTTGGGAATTGGTTGACCTTCCCCCAAGGAGGAAGCTAGTTCAATGTAAGTGGGTTTCAAAAATAAGTTTGCTTCTGATGGTTCACCTTTGAAATATAAGGCAAGATTGGTAGCCAATGGATATCCACAGGTACATGGTATTGACTACAATGAAACCTTTGCACCAGTGGCAAAGATGGACTCCATTAGGATAGCCTTAGCAATTGCAGCTTCGAAGCAGTGGGAGGTACATCACATGGATGTGAAGTGTGCTTTCCTGAATGAAGATCTCACTAAATATATTTATATGCAGCAAACTCAAGGGTTTATTACTAATCCATCTTTTGTGTGTAGGCTTAATAAATCATTGCATGGGCTTAAGCAAGCCCCCAGGGCTTGGTATGCCAAGATTGATGGCTTTCTGTTGCCATTGAGTTTTGTTCGATGCAAGTCTAAAAACTAATGTTTATTTGAAGCTGATTCATAGTTCTTTGATGATTATTGTCTTGTATGTGGATGACCTTCTGATTATAGGAAGCTCAAAGAAATAAATTTCCTCCTTGAAGGATGCAATGAACCATGCATTTTCTATGACTGATTTGGGGTTGTTGAGCCAATTCTTGGGTCTCAAAATTGCTCAATGCCAACATGGAATAAAGGTACATCAGTCCAAGTATGCTTTAGATTTTCTGAACAAGTTCAACTTGAAATATTGCAAGCCAAGCAAACTCCCTTCCTTTCAGGAGTTAAGCTTGAAGAAGCAGGTTCTTCTCCTATGGTAAATAATACATTGTATAGGCAATTGATTGGGTGTTTATTGTACCTTACACACACTCGACCTGATATTTCTTATGTAGTAAGTGTGGCCTCAAGATACATGGATCAGCCTCATGAGATCCATTGGACAACAGCCAAAAGGATCCTTAACTTTGTTCAAGGAACAAGAACTCATGGGATCTTCTACAAAGTTAAATCTGATCTTGATTTGATTGGATTTACTGACAGTGATTGGGCATGTGACAACACAGATCGAAAGTCAACATCAGGATATGTGTTCATGCTTGTTGAAGGACCAATCAGCTGATCAAGCAAGAAATAGAGTGCCATAGCACTCTCATCTACAGAAGCAGAGTACATAGGAGTTGTAAATACAGAAACTCAATGTTTATGGTTGCAGGGGATACTTGGTGAGTGTGGCTTCAAATCAGAGTTTTCAACTATTATCTATTGTGATAATCAGAACACCATTTGAATCTACAATGATCCAGTTCAGAGACAGAGAACCAAACACATTGAGATCCATATGCACTACATCAGACAGCTTGTGCATGATGGCACCATTCACCTACTCTTCTGTGCATCTTTAGAACAAGTAGTAGACATCTTCACCAAAGTTTTTTGTGAGAAGACATTTAGCAATCTCAAATAACTGTTGGGGATTGCTGATCATGCTGTGAAGCATGATTGATGGCAAGATTTTCAAATTTTGTTTTACTGTCCATGTTTAAGGGAGGATTTTTCCACTGGGTTTTTGCCTCTTTCCTTGGTTAAATGGACATGCAGTATGTAAAGGGTGACTAAGCCTTGTTGTTAGGCCCTATAGTTTTCTAATATTTACTAATAAATTCAGGCTTAAGGGGGGTGTTAGAATAATCAACCCATAGTTACCTACCTTAGACATTAATTAATCCATTTTTTTCTTATTTTCCTAGTTTGCAATATTCCACTCTATGCAAGTTGTCTTCCACATGCCATAGAAGTCAAACATGCTAAAACTAAGTCATGGAACACTTGGGAAACCTCCTGGAATCCATATTTAGCATATATGCTTTATTCTAGATCCTCCCTAGCGCAAATCTGCTTTTTCTGTTAAGTTTCCTGCTTTATTGAGATTTAAGGCAAAAGAGAACGTAAGACTAGGTGTAGTTGACTTTTTTTTTTCCCTCATCATCCTCCATTCTTTTCTCCTAATAAAGCATGTATGAGTTGTATTTCCATGACTTATTATCTTGCCTACTTGAATTTTCCAATTCGTGAGCCTCTAGGTAGATTTGGAAACTGCTTTATGCACCTGTGGGGGATTTGACTAGATTTAGTAAGCCTACTTTTCGACTATTTTGAATGGCATCCTTATGCATTCGAATCTCTCATGTAATTATATATTGCAGCAGCCTATGACTTCACAGGGTTGGCTATTGTAGTGCATATAGGAATTTGTGTACCTTTCTTATGTTATTTAGAGACTAAGAACCATTCTCGGTCTTCAAAACCCAGATTCATTTTTCCCATATCCATTGAATAGACCAAAGATATCTTAGTGTGGAAGTTAGAGCTATGTTTAGCTATGTAAACATGTGTAATTGTATTTTAAATTTTTGGCATTTGATTTTATATTTTCCATTACACATTCACATGGAAAAGCGAAGCTTAAAAATTACATATTACTTCATAACCCATATTGCAACTGAATATGAAGCAAACCCTACCACATAGAATAAGCTAATTAATAGTAAATTACTTCAGATCAAATTGAGTAAAACCAACATAGATCCATCTTAAAAATTGGATTTTCTTACACCTTAAGAAATTGGATCCCTCTTGGTCCTTAATAGATGCCCATGTAAGATAGATCTACCTTGGTTTTATTTTGTTCAATTTTATGTGACTACCTAAATTTTGATAAGTTATAAGCCGACATGAATATTTTTACCTAAATTCAAGTGAAAAATTAGGGTTGATTATTTATAAATGAACAAAATATTCACGTAATGAACCAAAGTGCGATAGCTTGGGGAGTGCCTCTCTTTTATTCTTCACATTGTCGAAGAACTTCGCCATAGAATTTGCTCCTAGACATCGTAATCTAATCTACTCTATATTGGTCCGTTTATAAGTGATCATTTCTTCTTGTTCGTTCGTTTTCTAGCTTTATAGACATTACGTTTATTGTGTGCCTTCTGTGTGACCAATAAAGACCCTTTGTTTGCAGAGAAGTGTTGTCTAATGGTTGAATCAGACCCATAGACATATGAAGATGCAGCACACGATGCAAGATGGAAAACAGACATGAAAGATGAATTCAGCTCACTCCAGAAGAACAATATTTGGGAACTGGTTGACCTTCCCCCAGGGAGGAAGCTAGTTCAATGTAAGTGGGTTTCCAAAACTAAGTTTGTTGCTGATGGTTCACCTTTGGAATATAAGGCAATATTGGTAGCCAAGGGCTACTCACAGGTACATGGTATTGACTACAATGAAACCTTTGCACCAGTGGCAAAGATGGACTCCATTAGGATAGCCTTAGCAATTGCAGCTTCGAAGCAGTGATAGGTACATCACATGGATGTGAAGTGTGCTTTCCTAAATGGAGATCTCACTAAAGAGATTTAAATGCAGCAACCTCAAGGGTTTGTTACTAATCCATCTTTTGTGTGCAGGCTAAAGAAATCATTGTATGGGCTTGGTATGCCAAGATTGATGGCTTTCTGCTGTCATTGAGTTTTGTTCGATGCAAGTCTAATCCTAATGTTTATTTGAAGCTGATTCATGGTTCTTTGATTATTATTATCTTGTATGTCCATGACCATCTAATTACAGGAAGTTCAAAGAAACAAATTGCCTCCTTGAAGGATGCAATGAACCATGCATTTTCTATGACTGATTTGGGGTTGGCTCAGGGTTGTTGAGCCAATTCTTGGGTCTCGAAATTACTAAATCCCAACCTGGAATAAAGGTACATCAGTCCAAATATGCTTTAGATTTGATGAACAAGTTCAACATGAAATATTGCAAGCCAAGAAAGACTCCCTTCCTTTCAGGAGTTAAGCTTGAAGAAGCAGGTTCTTCTCCTATGGTAAATAATACACTGTATAGGCAATTGATTGGGTGTTTGTTGTACCTTACACACACTTGACATGATATTTATTATGCAGTAAGTGTGGCCTCAAGATACATGGACCAGCCTCATGAGATCCATTGGAGAGCAACCAAAAGGATCCTTAACTTTGTTCAAGGAACAAGAACTCATGGGATCTTCTACAAAGCTAAATCTGATCTTGATTTGATTGGGTTTACTGATGGTGATTGGGCAGGTGACAACATAGATCAAAAGTCAACATCAGGATATGTGTTCATGCTTGCTGAAGGACAAATCAGCTGGTCAAGCAAGAAACAGAGTGCCATAGCACTCTCATCTACAGAAGCAGAGTACAAAGGAGTTGTAAATGCAGAAACTCAATGTTTGTGGTTGCAGGGGATACATGGTGAGTGTGGCTTTGAATTAGAGTTTTCAACTATTATCTATTGTGATAATCAGATCACCATTTGTATCTCCAATGATCCAGTTCAGAGACAGAGAACCAAACACATTGAGATCCATATGCACTACATCAGACAGCTTGTGCATGATGGCACTATTCACCTACTCTTCTGTGCATCTTCAGAACAAGTAGCAGACATCTTCACCAAAGTTTTTTGTGAGAAGACATTCAGCAATCTCAAATCACTGCTGGGGATTGTTGATCATGCTGTGAAGCATGATTGATGACAAGATTTTCAAATGTTGTTTTACTTTCCATGTTTAAGGGAGGATTTTCCCACTGGGTTTTTGCCTCTTTCCTTGATTAAATGGACATGCAGTATGTAAAGGGTACTAAGCCTTGTTGCTAGACCCTATAGTTCTCTGATATTTACTCATAAAGTCAGGCTTAAGGGGGGGTGTTAAAATAATCAACCCATAGTTACCTACCTTAGACATTAATTAATCCATTTTTGTCTTATTTTCCTAGTTTCCAACATTCCACTCTATGCAAGTTGTATTCCACATGCCATAGAAGTAAAACTTGCTAAAACTGAGTCATGGAGTGCTTGGGAAACCTCCTGGAATCCATATTTAGCATATCTTCTTTATTCCAGATCCTCCCGAGTCCCTATCGCATATCTGCTTTTTCTGCTAAGTTTCCTGCTTATTGAGATTTATGGCGAAAGGGAATGTAAGACTAGGTGTAGTTGACTTGTTTTTTTCCCTCATCATCCTCCATTATTTTCTCCTAATAAAAGTATGTATGAGTTTTCTTTCCATGACTTATTATCTTGCCTACTTGACTTTGCCAATTCGTGAGCCTCTAGGTAGATTTGGAAACTGCTTTATGCACCAATGGGGAATTTTACTAGATTTAGTAAGGCTACTTTTTCACTATTTCGAATAGCATCCTTATACATTTGAATCTCTCATGTAATTATATATTACAGCAGCCTATGACTTCACAAGGTTAGCTATTGTACACTTATTCAATACAGATTAGTGTTACGTTGCAATTTCAGTCTCCTTTGTTTGTAATTTTGCATGTTTGATTAGCAATTTTGTGAGTGCAATTATTCTATCACTTGGGTTCAATTTCCACACATTTTTCTGGAGCAGTACAAATATGGTTGAGAGGCACTTTTGGCATATCGATATCTTCTTCCTGAAAGACTTTTTGGTCAGGCTAATTATATGGTTGGATGACCCATACAAGTCTCTAGAGATCTACACTCTCATAATATTTTTATCATTATCCTATGAGCCATGTTGAGCATTTCCCTAAGGCCAGTTAGGCATATTTTACCAATAATTCCATACTTCGACAATTTTTTATCTTCTACTAGGCTTGGTCTAATTTCCCTAAACCACAGTTTTGGCAGGTCCATAAATTCTTCTTTAGGGCCTCTTTAGAAAAACTGAGACCATGGTTGAGTAGAAAAAACAACAGCCTACAATATCTCCATGTGGTGCAGATTTTTTCTTCAACAAACCATTTGTGGCAGGAATCCTCTTAAGGCTACTTGGACCAATAGTCCTGCACTTAGCCAATTTCCTGATTTTCACTAATTTGTTGTATTTCTCCAGAACAATTTCATAATGCAACAATGATTTCAACTTCATGCCACATCGTCATATATGCCATGCCATGCCATGCATGCATCATCCTTAGTGCGGGAATCAACCTTAATGCGAGCGTCACTTAGCCCCTTTATAACACTTGGCCATATTTTCTGTCTTTAGTGTGCAAAATAATGTTTTTCTTCTATTTTTCCAAGTTGATATTTTCCTTATTTGGTCACCATAAGAAAAACCAAGAGCATGGCTAGATATCCATTTCAACAATGAACAGGACCACATCATCTGATGATTTTTATCATCAATGGAACACCCCCTTGCGACATTTCCAAGTGGTCTCTCAAACACTTTGTCTAACACTTAACTAGTTCTCTTCAAACCCTAGGTCACCAAGGTGATTTCATTTTTCCTTCAAACTTGGAAAGTGAGATTCCAAATGGGTATAGTTCAACAAGGTGAATCCAGAAAAACCACTTTCATCTTATGTAGCTTCTTTCCCTCTCCTCAGCAATCATTTTTCTAGAGCAGTGCAAATATGGCTAAGAGGCACTTTTGGCATATTGATATCTTCTTCCTGAAAGACTTTTCGGTTAGGATAATTATATGATTGGATGCACCATACAAGTTTCTAGAGATCTACACTCTCATAATATTTTTATCATCATCCTATGAGATGTGGCGGGCATTTCCCTAAGGCCAGTTAGGCATATTTTACCAAAAATTCCATACTTGGACAATTTTTTATCTTCTCCTATGCTTGGTCTAATTTCCCTAAACCACAATTTTGGCAGGTCCATAAATTATTCTTCAGGGTCTCTTTGGAAAAACTGAGACCATGGTTGAGTAGAAAAAACAACAGCCTACAATATTCCCATGTGGTGCGGGCATTTTGTTCAACAAATCATTTGTGGCGGGCATCCTCTTAAGGCTACTTGGACCAATGTTCCTGCACTTAGCCAATTTCCCAATTTTCACTAATTTGTCGTATTTCTCGAGAACGATGTCATAATGCAACAATGATTTCAACTTCATGCCACATCATCATATATGCCATGCGTGCATCATCCTTAGTGTGGGAATCAACCTTAATGCGGACATCACTTAGCCCCTTTACCGAGTGTCAAATACGTCCAAGAGACTGCACATCATCCTTAGTGTGGGAATCAACCTTAATGCAGACATCACTTAGCCCCAAGTACACATGATGTATGTCAGAGGCTCCACTCGACGTAGCGACAAGGGGGCAGACTGAAGAAGGGCACATGCATATTGACAGCTCACCATAACAGATGCCGGCACCTCCTCCTGCAATGGAGCCGCATAAGGATATTGAAACTGCTCTCTCCGGTGAAGATGACGGCTACTTCAAGCCATGTCCCATTGTCAAAGAACCATGGTGAAAGCTGTAATGTCCCAATATTTTCTAAAATCTTATGTGTTTTGTTTTTCTCTTTTCTGTTAGCTTTGTTAGTATGCCAACTAAATCTGATAGTTTTGACAGGGAAGACTTGGTTTCCCTCACAAAGGGAAATTTATGGATAGATGCAACAATTTTATGTATGTGCCCTAATATTAAAGATACACGTCTCAAACACTATGCATGTAATATTTTGTGTACTTTAATATAATTTTATGCTACTTACAAAAAAAAGGTTTGTACTAAAACTTAGATTCCCCTTTTTGAGCTCTTTCCTGGGTTCCTTTTCTAGCTTGCCTCTATATTATGATTTCTACTCTAATCCAATATCTAAGCCAGAGCCTCCAAAATCATCAGAAGGTGCAAACTTTCTCTCCAGAGATACGGTGAAGATATACCTGTTGCATGAGATATTAGTGACTTGTATTTCTAGCTTTTCAAATCCTTGCTCATAATCACCTACAAATTTTTTGCTATACGTGTCCACCATGTTTAGGGTTTGAGGAATTGTTCCACCACTAAATCTTGCAATTTCCCACAAAAACCCAAAGAAACTTCCCTCATAACAATATGTTTCATAACTTTCCATGTATATTCCATTGGAACAGTTTGTCACAATGGATTTTACAACTTAATTATTTGTATTAGCATATTTATGTTGAATGCTAAATAAATTGGAACCAAAAGAAAAATAACTAGAGAAAATATATACACAATCAACATAAGATTTACCCTGGGATAACCCATTATGAGGAAAATCCAAGCCATAAATTGCTATTACAGGATCTCCTACTCCCTTTGTTTTACTCTAATATATACTCCCTTATTATTACTCAACTATGGAACAATACAATAATATCATAAGAATGGAGCCCCCTCTTCTCCTAATGCCTCGGTATTTAATGTAACCTCATAGTCATATAGGGTTATTTTTAGGTTTTTCCCATTCATTGATTCTTGATTAGGGTTAGGGTTTTTTACCTTCTAAAATGTCCTTGAATTTCCACACGTAACCAATTTTTCATGTGTGAGAAATGAGAGATCACAAGGAATCGACATGGTATCATGGTGGTCAACTAGATAGTTTATCTTACAAAAGGCATAACTTCTTCATATGGACTTCGATTAAGATGAATCTTGCACCACTGGAAAGGAATCTAAGTGCGGAATTCTGTTAAGGGATTTGTGTAAGTGATGATCTTTTGAACCCAAAAAACACCATGTAAGCCCTCAAATAGGCCTCGTAAGGTTCTAAACCCCAAATATACAAAGTGAGAGTTGTCCTTGAACTGGGCACATCAAATCAATTCACCCATCTTTCGATCCAAAAATAAATAAAATAAATGAAAAAATATGTATTGATCCATTTTGGATCATACTCGGAAGTGAAAGAACCCACTAGGAGTGTGTGTTTCATATTTGTTGTCTTTCTTCACTATTTCTTAGGGTTATAAGGTTCATTTCTTATGTAAGGTCCTTGTTTTTCCTTTTGTCCATCGTTTAATACCCTAGAGCCATCTTTGCTATCTCAAACAAATTAATGAAGCTCATATCCTAGTTAGAGGGTAAAGACAACATATAGAGGTCCTATGTGGCATTTTAGTGCAAATTTCATGATGCTTGAGCTTGAGAACTGTTTTTAAATTCCTAAGGCCCTTGATATCCTTCTTTGACCATTATTTACACCTAAATAACCATCAACCATAGAAAAGTAATCATAATGTCTCTTTAAAAAACACGTATGTTGTATAGATCCCCCCAAAAAAGATTTGGTTTATAGGTATAAATGTATTTCATGGTGATTGAGAGAAGTAATATTCATTTAATGCCCCTTTTACACTCCTACGATCCTCATTAGACCTTCATACATATTCTTGGTTCACAACTAACCTAGTCGTGGTTACCATGTACTAATTTTTGAGGTTAGTAATACCATGCATAGTTCAGATGTGCTGGTTTGAGGATTTTTCCATGGAATCCTAGGAAGTAAGGGTCGGGGATTGAGGCTCTTTTTTTCTTCCCCTAGTATGTTCAAGGACTCAAGACCCATCCAAAGTGCCCAAAATATCGTAATGGAAGATGAATTAAAATCAAATGCCAAAGACACCCTAAAGAGGTATTGTGTCATGGTTTATAAGTTTCGTTCATAATTACTACTATAAAAAAGGTTCAATTAGAGAGGAAAGCTAGTGTTTCCCTACCTACCACGTTTATCCCTCAACAACCATTTCCATTGCTTAGAACCTACTCATTGCACGTATATCAACTCCGAAGTCCAAAAACCAGCTATAAAGGGATCCTCAAAATTTAAAAAACATCATAATCCACTTTTTTTCATTCACTGATGATTGTCAAGGATAAATGACCCATCCATGTTGCTTAGACATTATAATGGCATCCATATCCAATTCAAGTGTCAAAAACCCCTGTAGAGGTGTGACTCCATGCCATTTTACATAGTCCTTGATTATGAGAAGACTTGTGTAGTGCATAAAGGAATTTGTGTACCTTTCTTATGCTATTTAGAGACTAAGAGCCATTCTCGGTCTTCAAAACCCAGATTCATTTTTCCCATATCCATTGAATAGACCAAAGATATCTTAGCATGGAGGTTAGAGCTATGTTTAGCTATGTAAACATGTGTAATTGTATTTTAAATTTTTGGCATTTGATTTTATATTTTCCATTACACAATCACATGGAAAAGCTAAGCTTAAAAATTACATATTACTTCATAACCCATATTGCAACTGAATATGAAGCAAACCCTACCACATAGAATAAGCTAATTAATATTAAATTACTTTAGATCAAATTGAGTAAAACCAATATAGATCCATCTTAAAAATCCGATTTTCTTACACCTTAAGAAATTGGATCCCTCTTGGTCCTTAATAGATGCCCATGTAAGATAGATCTACCTTGGTTTTAATCTGTTTAATTTTATGTGACTACCTAAATTTTGATAAGTTATAAGCCAACATGAATACTTTTACCTAAATGCAAGTGAAAAATTCAGGTTGATTATTTATAAATGAACAAAATATTCATGTAATGCACCAAAGTGTGATAGCTTGGGGAGTGCCTGTATTTTATTCTTCGAAGAACTTCGCCATAGAATTTGCTCCTAGACATCGTAATCTAATCTACTCTATATTGGTCCGTTTGTAAGTGATCATTTCTTCTTGTTAGTTCGTGTTCTAGTTTATAGCCGTTACGTTTATTGTGTGCCTTCTGTGTGACCAAACTACTGGACTTGCTTTTGAAATATAGGTCTTTTAAGTGAACAAGATGACAGGCAATAACAAGAAGGGCATGCAGAAGAATTTCGAGGCTACTATTTTGCAATTGAAAAAACAAATCGAAGCGAGATCTACAGAATTAAAGGAAACCAATAAAAATGGAAAGTTGGAAAAGGATATGCTTTTATCACAAATTGCTGCAGCCGAAAAGAAGACTGCCGAGATCAGTAGAAGTAGCCAAATGGCACAGGAAGCTTTTAATGCCGAGAAGGAGAACCTGTTGGGCAGGCTTGCAGAGCTTCAAACAAACCTCGAGTTGACGGTTAGCGAGAAAGAGTCACTGAGCGAGACAAATAGAGAACTAAGTACTGAAACGAAATCTTTAAAGGCCCATTTGAATGAGTACAGTAAAAAATTGGCTAGCATGGAAGCTGAAAACCAGGCGTTGGAAGCTGTGTCTGTAAGAGGAGCAGAGAGGTTGGAGGATTTACTTAAACAAAATGCCAAGGTGGAAGAAGAGCATGGAATGAAGTATAGGGAATACCAAGCTGCGATTTCTCAAGCAGGTAAACAATTGTTTGAAGCCCAAGAAAGATTCAATACCGAAATTTCTGCCAAAGACGATGAGTGTAAAGCAGTGAATCTTGATAAAAAGAATCTGGAGGCTACTATTTTGAATCTCAAAAATCAAATTGAAGCGAGGTCTGCAGAATTACAGGCAAACATTAAAGGTAGCAAATTGGAAAAGGATGTTCTTTTATCACAGATTGTAGCTGCCAAAAGCGAGACTGCCGAAATCACTAGAAGCAGCCAAATGACACAGGAAGCTCTTATTGTGGAGAAGGAGAACCTGTTCAGCAAGCTTGCAGAGCTTCACAGAAACCTCGACTTGACGGTTAACGAGAAAGGGTCACTGAGCGAGACAAATAGAGAACTAAGTACTGAAACGGAATCTTTAAAGGCCCATTTGAATGAGTACAGTAAAAAATTGGCTAGCATGGAAGTTGAAAAGCAGGCGTTGGAAGCTGTGTCTGTAAGAGGAGCAGAGAGGTTGGAGGATTTACTTGAACAAAATGCAAAAATGGAAGAGGAGCATGGAATGAAGTATAGGGAATACCAAGCTGCGATTTCTCAAGCAGGTAAACAATTGCTTGAAGCGCAAGAAAGATTTAATACCGAAATTTCTGCCAAAGAAGATGAGTGTAAATCAGTGAATCTTGATAAAAAGAATCTGGAGGCCACTATTTTGAATCTCAAAAATCAAATTGAAGCGAGGTCTGCAGAATTAGAGGCAAACATTAAAGGTAGGAAATTGGAAAAGGATGTTCTTTTATCACATATTGTAGCCGCGAAAAGCGAGACCAGCAAAAAATTGGCTGGCATGGAAGCTGAAAAGCAGGCGTTGGAAGCTGTGTCTGTAAGAGGAGCAGAGAGGTTGGAGGATTTACTTAAACAAAATGCAAAGATGGAAGAAGAGCTTGATCTGAAGGATAGGGAATACCAAGCTGCGATTTCTCAAGCAGGTAAACAATTGCTTGAAGCCCAGGAAAGATTCAATACCGACATTTCTGACAAAGAAGATGAGTGTAAAGCAGTGAATCTTGATAAAAAGAATCTGCAGGCTACTATTTTGAATCTCAAAAATCAAATGGAAGCGAGGTCTGCAGAATTAGAGGCTACTATTTTGAATCTCAAAAATCAAATTGAAGCGAGGTCTGCAGATTTAGAGGCAAACGTTAAAGGTAGCAAATTGGAAAAGGATGTTCTTTTATCACAAATTGTAGCTGCCAAAAGCGAGACTGCCGAAATCACTAGAAGCAGCCAAATGACACAGGAAGCTCTTATTGCGGAGAAGGAGAACCTGTTCAACAAGCTTGCAGAGCTTCACAGAAACCTCGACTTGACGGTTAGCGAGAAAGGGTCACTGAGCGAGACAAATAGAGAACTAAGTACTGAAACGGAATCTTCAAAGGCCCATTTGAATGAGTACAGTAAAAAATTGGCTAGCATGGAAGTTGAAAAGCAGGCGTTGGAAGCTGTGTCTGTAAGAGGACCAGAGAGGTTGGAGGATTTACTTGAACAAAATGCAAAGACGGAAGAAGAGCATGGAATGAAGTATAGGGAATACCAAGCTGCGATTTCTCAAGCAGGTAAACAATTGCTTGAAGCGCAAGAAAGATTCAATACCGAAATTTCTGCCAAAGAAGATGAGTGTAAATCCGTGAATCTTGATAAAAAGAATCTGGAGGCCACTATTTTGAATCTCAAAAATCAAATTGAAACGAGGTCTGCAGAATTAGAGGCAAACATTAAAGGTAGGAAATTGGAAAAGGATGTTCTTTTATCACATATTGTAGCCGCGAAAAGCGAGACTGTTGAAATCACTAGAAGCAGCCAAATGGCACAGGAAGCTTTTATGGCCGAGAAGGAGAACCTGTTGAGCATGCTCGCAGAGCTACAAACAAACCTCGACTTGACTGTGAGCGAGAAAGGGTCACTGAGCGAGACAAATAGAGAACTAAGTACTGAAGCGGAGTCTTTAAAGGCCCATTTGAATGAGTACAGCAAAAAATTGGCTGGCATGGAAGCTGAAAAGCAGGCGTTGGAAGCTGTGTCTGTAAGAGGAGCAGAGAGGTTGGAGGATTTACTTAAACAAAATGCAAAGATGGAAGAAGAGCTTGATATGAAGTATAGGGAATACCAAGCTGCGATTTCTCAAGCAGGTAAACAATTGCTTGAAGCCCAAGAAAGATTCAATACCGAAATTTCTGCCAAAGAAGATGAGTGTAAAGCAGTA
>LPNX010555659.1:19325-34821 GCA_001517045.1 Pseudotsuga menziesii | reverse complement strand
TAAAGGTTGGAAACTGGAAAATGATGTTCTTTTATCACAGATTGCAGCAGCCAAAATGGAGACTGCAGAGATCACTAGAAGTAGCCAAATGGCAGAGAATGTTTTTAATGCCGAGAAGGAGAACCTGTTGAGCAGGTTTGCAGAGCTACAGACAAACATCGAGTTGATGGCTACCGAGAAAGGGTCACTCAGCAAGACTAACAAAGAGCTAAAGACTGAAGCGGAGTTTTTGAAGGCCCAGTTGAATGAGTACAGTGAAAAAGTTGTTAGCATGGAAGATGAAAAGCAGGCTTTGGAAGCTGTGTCTGTAAGCAAGGCAGAGAGGTTGGACGCTTTACTTGAACAAAATGCAACGATGGAAAAAGAAATTAATAGCCTTCGACAGCAGGTGGATGAAAATGTCAAGCGACAGTCTCATGTGATTCAGCAGTACAAGGTCGAAAACAAATCTCTGAAACAACAGAATGAAATATTAGAAAAGGAGGTTCGTAGTACCAGTTGTTTGCTTAAATCTCTGAAACTACAGAATGAAATATTTGGAAAGGAAGTTCGTAGTACCAGTTGTTTGCTTGAAATAAGGGATAAAAGTATTGACAAAAGGATAGTTGAAAATGCCAAACTTAGCAACCAGGTGGAAGAGTTGAGTAAAACAATTGTAGAGTTGCAGAAAGCAAATGCCAACGTAGTGCAGGAAAAGGACGAATCACTTCATACAGAGTCTGTCAATAAATATAAAGTGATAGATTCAGAGAAACACTGTGAATTTTTCAAGAAAAAAGAGGAACAGGCAAAGACAATTAACTCAGCTCAGTGCGAGGAGAAATTAATTCTCTTAAAGATAAGAAAAGTTGGCTTTCTCGAGATCTCAAGGGGGCAACCAAAAAACATGAAGATCTTCCAGAAATATGTGTACAGAGTCCGCATCCAACCATAGCACAGGGGAAAACGACTGAGTTAGTTGACAATGTAAAGCCTGTGGACCTGCAGAAAAAACCTAAACCGACCATTGTGAATAGAAAAGAAAATCGCAACAATGTCAATGAAAATCCAAAACCATCGGATGCGAATGAAAGGCAAAGTATGCATCAAAAGAGAAATCCCAATGGCCCGCCCCAAAGCAAAGCACAAAATAAGCCGCCATTCAAGTTATGAAGCGACTGAATTGTTTTGTTCAAAACGATAAGTACGTTATATTTACCCGTGTGTGTTGTGTTGTAAGGTTGTGGGATGCCTGTGTGGAATAAATGTCACGGTTTTCTTTCTAAATTGTTGCAAGAAGTGAAATTTGGTAAAATCTTTTTTCAATTATAAGTGTGGGTTGTTTGTAATAAATTATCTGTGATTCTTTTACAATGATTTGTAACTATTTACATTATTTTATTTTATAGTAAATTGTATAGTAAATTTTTTTTATTAGTTTATGTAAGATTCTAAAATTTAAATGATATTAAAATGAAATGAAAAATTCAATTTTCAATTGTAGATTGTTTGTAAACTATATGCAATCTTTTTATATTTGTGTTAATTGTATTTTTTAAGTATAAAAAACATATCTTATAATTAAAAATTGATATTTTAACTATATTGTGTATTTTATATAAAAACATATATATATATATATGTTACAATTATGCACAAGATACAGAGTAATGACAATTAATATACACAAGGCAACATAATTATTAAGATTGTTGTTGCGAGGTACTCACACAGGGTATTTGGTTGATGAGTAGCTGTTGAACATGACACACTGTAATACTCTTGTGAGTGTCACATGGATGGCATCGCATGCAAACAAATCTTTCCACGATGATAAGGAGAACAATACTCTACATGTAGTGTGGTATTTAATGCGACGGTCTGGATCTCAGCCTGTTTGAGATCCAACAACCCACAGTGTGACGACCGTCGCATTATTTTTGGCTTGATAATACCGTCATGCAATGCCATCACCAATTCTTCTTCCCATCATCACACATGCATCGTAAGGACCTCATACATCCATCCTTCGGTGATGTAACAAAATCATACATACATACATCCTTCCTTCATTCCCTTTTAAATTTGAATTCACTTAAAATTTGAAATTTGAGTTTGAAATTTAATATGAATATAGAAAGGGCAGATTCGGAAATATTGAGCAGCTTCCCAAGACTTTATCTCTATTAATCCATCTGATGTGTTTAATGCTTATCTGACAAGCTAAAGGCCATCCGGATCAATGTTATGGGCACCAACGATGATGAGCTTTTGCTTGTGAATTCCCCCCTGTAGATGCATTTTTTACTATAATGTTCTTCATCTTGAAGCCAATGAATTAGATACAAAAAAGAAGAGATTTATTTTTTACTTATTTACGGAGTAAGCTATCTATCCAACCATTTGCACCGGGGCCCACTCCACGCCCTGTAGTGATTTTGCTTCTTGCATTTTGATAAGTAAAAACTTATTGCTACTTGAAAACTAAGAAAAACCAAGCAAATATTTATTTTACCACTTTGAAATGAAGATGAAATAAACTAGTAAAGATAAATCTTTAAATCCGATGTTATAAACATCATTTACTCAAATCATAATTTCCAGTTTAATTTATTTTCCTAATTTATAAGACTTATCTGTTACATCAATCTAGCATTTTTGGTTTTGTGCTTGGCATACTGAGCATTTCATGTATATTAGTTGGTTACATAACCATGATATGATCATATGAACCACAATCCCAACTGATTTATAGTAATAAAGGTGTGCATAACGGATACCATTGGATCATATGCATATCATAAAGATTATGATTAAGATTATCACAATTTGCTCAATGAACCAAGAATTATATTCATTTCAAAGTGGTAAAAATAAATCTTTACTAGGTTTTGTTAAATTTAAGAGACACATTCAGATAATCAGACATTTAATAACAACATTAGAACACCAACATTTCATGTGGTAAAACCCCAACATGGGGAAACATCCACAGGCAAAGTATTGAAGCTCATTAATGGAGAAAGAGAGATTACAAGACGGTCTCAACCTCACAGACAACTTTCTACATTGTGCATCCCAACCATGCACTATATACTTCATGAATTTAGTTACATGAGTAAACCGTTGCCGGTTATGCCCGTTATGAGAAACTTCCCGTAAACATCCATAATGAGAAAACTCCCATAAACAAATTAGATTAGTTGTCATTTAACAATCTCCACCTTGACATCACAATTTACAAGTACCTTGCCCAAGACTATTTATCACCTTTTATTCAAACCAAGAGAAGCTACACACCAACGTAACTTCTCTAACAATATAGGTTTTGTGAACATATCTACACTATTTTCTTAAGTATGGACCTTTTTCAGATCTACTCCACCTTCACTAATGACTTGTCTTAAAAAATGATATTTTACATCAATATGTTTAGTCTTACTATGATAAACAGGATTTGTAGCCAAATGATTAGCACTTTGACTGTCACAGAAGACAGGCACACCATTCTGCAACCTTCAAATTTCTCTAAGCAAACCTCTCAGCCAAATTGCCTCTTTGCAAGCATGTGAGGCAGCAATGTATTCAGTCTTTGTCGTGGATAAAGCAACTGTGTCTTGAAGCTTTGACATCCAACTTATAGCTCCACCTGCAAGAGTAAAGACATAACTAGAAGTAGACCTTCTCTTGTCCAAATCACCTACGAAATCTGAATCAACAAAACTGCACACATAATCATTGTTACTATTAAAAGTGATACAATAGTCACTTGTGCCTCTTAAGTACTGAAGCACCCATTTCACTGCATTCCAATGTTCTTTTCCTGGATTTTCCATGTACCTAACAACACCTACTGCATGTGAAATATCAGTTCTAGTACACACCATTGCATACATCAAACATCCTACTGAATTGGCATATGGTACATGAGACATATAATCCTTTTCTTCAGCACTACTAGGACATAAACTTGAAGAAAGTTTAAAATGAGAAGCCAAAGGAACATTCACAGGCTTTGCCTTATTCATTTCGAATCTTTCAAGTATTTTCTCAACATACTTCTCCTGTGAAAAACAAAGCTTACCATTTTTCCGGTCTCTGTGTATCTCAATACCCAAAATTTCTTTTGCAGCTCCAAGATCCTTCATTTCAAAATTCCTAGCCATCTGGGCCTTCAACCTATTAATCTCATCCATGATTATGCTCACAATAAGCATATCATCAACATACAATACTAAGATAATGAATATATCATTCAATTTTTTTAAATATAAACAATGATCATACTCACTCCTAGTATATCCTTGGATCACCATGAAAGAATCAAACTTCTTGTACCATTTCCTGGGCGACTGTTTCAGGCCATACAATTATTTCTTGAGCTTGCAAACTAATCTACCTTTCTGATGCTATACAAAACCTTCTGGTTGTTCCATATAAATCTCCTCATCTAAATCTCCATATAAGAAAGTTGTTTCAACATCTAGTTGCTCTAACTCCAAATCAAGTAATGCAACTAATGCTAACACAACATAGATAGATACAAGCTTAACAACTGGTGAAAAAATCTCATGATAATCTATACCTTCCATCTGAGAGTATCCTTTTGCAACCAATCTGGCTTTGTATCTTTCAACCTTACCATCAACTCATTTTTTTCAATTTGAAGACCCATTTACACCCAACCATTTTTCTATCTTTGAGGAGTTTAACCAATTCCCATGTCTTGTTTTTCTCCAGAGAATCAATTTCTTCTTTCATTGCCACCTTCCACTTTGCATTGTCAATACAATCAATGGCTTCCTGAAAACAAGAAGGTTCTCCATCATCAGTAAATAAAACAGATGAAACAAAATCAATATACCTCTTAGGAGGTTTTCTCTCCCTTAATGATCTTCTTGGTGTAGGCTATGGGGTTTCCACAATTTCTTGAATTTCTTCTCTTCTATGACTTCCCTCTCACCAGAAAATTCTTCTTGTTTCTTCGAGTCATTAGAAGATCGGTTCTCCAACTGAATTAGTTGTTTTGATATTGCATATTCCTGTTCCACATCAACTCTTACACTTTCGGATTTAATTGGAGAAGATTCATCAAAAATTACATCTCTGCTAATGACAATTTTGTGGGAAGTAGGATCCCACAACTTATATCCTTTCATAACATCATCATAACCAACAAAGATGCACTTCCTTGATCTAGGGTCTAACTTAGAACGCTGATTTTTAGGGGTAAGTACATAAGCTTCACAACCAAAGATTTTCAAATTGGAATAATCATAGAAGTGATTTGTCCATACCTCTTCCAGAATTTTACAATCTATTGCCATTGAAGGTGACCGATTTATAAGATAACAAGCAGTAGAAACTACTTTTGCCCACAACTCTTGCCCCAAATTAGCATTACTTAGCATGCTTCTTGCTCTATCTAGAAGAGTCATGTTCATGCATTTTGCAACACCATTTTGTTGAGGAGTGTATACATTTATTTTGTGTCCAACAATCCCTTCATCTTTACAATATATTTCAAACTCCAAAGAAGTAAATTCACCTCCATTATCTGTCCTTAAACACTTGATTGTCCTACCAGTTCTTTTTTCAACCATCACTTTAAATTGTTTAAACGTATTAAACACATTAGCTTTTGTTTTAAGGACATAGACCCAAAGCTTTTTAGAAAAGTCATCTACAAATAATACATAATATTTTGCTCCTCCATATGAAATGGTAGGAGACGGACCCCATACATCAAAATGAACATAGTCAAGTACACCTTTACTTACATGACTACCTGCATTAAACTTTTGTCTACACTGCTTTCCATATATACAATGTTTACAAAACATAAAATTCAGATTTTTCAAGTTTGGAAGCAATTTATGATTCATTAATACCTGAAGCCCTTTTTCACTCATATGACCAAGACGTTGATGCCATAGTTGAGTGGGTCTTGATTCTTCTTCAGATACTAATGCAGTACCATTAACTTGCGTTCTTCCAACTAGTTTGTAAAGGTTTCTTGTCCTATGTTCCTTCATTACCACTAAAGCACCCTTGCAAACTTTTAGAGTTCCATCAAAACCTGTAAACTTATGACCACAAGCATCCAATACTCCCAAAGAAATTAAATTTTTCTTTAACTCAGGTACATGTCTAACATTTGTAAGTGTTCTTATTACCCCATCAAACATCTTAATTTTAACACTTCCAAACCCAACAGTTTTACATGAATCATTGTATCTTAAAAGAACTATTCCATCATTAACTATTTGATAGGAGGAAAACCAATCTTTATGAGGACAGATATGGTGCGAAGCACCACAATCTAATAACCACTCCTCATTACATTCAGAAATATTACAAATAGACAAGACCTCATCAATCATACCTGAATCAGAAGACTTAACTGAGTTTGCCTTTAACTTGGAGTCATCCTTCTTGGATTCTTGTCTCTTCCAACAGTCTTTCTTGAGATGACCAGTTTTGTTGCAATACCAACATTTTAATTTACTCTTTCTGCCCTTCGACTTAGACCTGGAAGTACCTCTTGACTTTTCTCCTTTCTCCCTGGAATGACCTCTAACAACCAAAGCTTTTGGCGAAGAGGTTTCAAGACTGGTTTTCTTCCTTAATTCCTCAGACAATAATGCTCCAACAACATTGTCAAATCCTAAATTATCGGTTGCACTAAGGCTAATGGAAGAAATTACTTGACCCCAAGACTCAGGTAAAGTACATAAAAGATTCACTGCTTTATCTTCATCATCAATTTTAACATCCATGCTACTCAACTGGCAAATAAGAGTGTTAAAAACATTTAAATGATCTGTAATTTTCGTACCTTCTTTCATTCTCATACCATACAATTGACGCTTCAAGTAAATTCTGTTTGTTGCTAATTTGGTCATATACAGACTTTCTAGTTTGTTCCACAAGCTTGTTGCTGATGTTTCTCCAATAATGTTAAATAACACATCATCCGCAAGACATAAACGGATTATGCTTAGTGCTTTGGAATTTAGATCCTCCCATTCACCATCTGTTATGGTGAAAGGTTTTTTTCTTTTCCTGTCTAAAGCTCTCTGTAACCCCTACTAAACTTATAGTAAATCCTGCATTTTTAACTTCCATAGTTCAAAATTGTTTTTACCATTGAATTTTTCAATCCCAAACTTTGTGCTAGACATTTTGATTTTTTTTTAAATTCAGCCCAAAATAAATAGCACCTAAAAAATAAGCAGCACTTTATTCCTTCTTAGCCCAAATAAAAATCTCTCAGCTCAAATAAACAATACTATAATTCTGGCTTGAATATATATATATATTCAAACTAATATCCAAAATTGATAACGACAACGTTACCACTCTCTCAAAGCAGCAATAGGCTAGTGATTTACTCCAAAATGCACAGTCCATATGCAGCAGTGCAAGTGCATAGTCCAGCCCACACACAGCACCCTTCCACACGTTCTTCTAGGTAGTTTGGAGATGGGGAGATTGGGACAGTTGTGTTTCCCAGGAAGCAGCAAACAACCAATAAACAACACGACTCTTCTCCACGTATAGGAGTTTCTTTTTATAGCAGAGTTCTCTCCAAATCTAAACAGTCACGCAGTCTTCACGGTTTCAGATAGTCACGTGGTATTCACTTTTCACCTCTCCCCACACACAGCAACAACGCTGTGATTGGCAGAGAGTTCACTCCACAATGGATTCCAGGCACCTCTGCCATTCGCCATTCTCCACCAGACAGCTTCAAGCTCCTCCAGACAAAGGTCTGAGTATAGCTTTCTTCATGGCTCCACCCGCTTCTTCTTTTGATTTTACCACACTGTCTCTTCCAGCACTCAGGCTCTGATACCACTTGTTAAATTTAAGAGACACATTAAGATAATCAAACAATTAATAATAGCATTAGAACACCAACATTTCATGTGGTAAAACCCCAACATGGGGAAACATCCACGGGCAAAGTATTGAAGCTCATTAATGGAGAAAGAGAGATTACAAGACAGTCTCAACCTCACAGACAACTTTCTACATTGTGCATCCCAACCATGCACTATATACTTCATGAATTTAGTTACATGAGTAAACCATTACTAGTTATGCCCGTTATGAGAAACTTCCAGTAAACATCCGTAATGAGAAAAGTCCCATAAACAAATTAGATTAGTTGTCATTTAACAGGTTTTTTCTAAGTTTCCAAGTAGTAATAAGTTTTTAGTTATCAACATGCAAGAAGCAAAACCCAGTGAATCTCTTTGTCTTACAAAAAGGTAACGGAGAAAACTATCACTACACGGTGTGGAGTGGGCCCCGGTGCAAATGGTCTGATAGATAGCTTACTCCCTTATTTACTTGTGAGAATTTTCATCCACTCTATTTTCTCAAAAGTATCTTTAACACTCTTATATTTCCTTTCATATTTTGATTAAGGTACAAGACGCATTTCAAACATAATATGATAACATCTGTAATCTTCGTGGACACACCAAATAACGACTGTTCTGAATGAGTTGTTTCCTTTGTCTAAATCTTTAATCCAAGTTCTTCGGTGCAAGGCTGAGCTCAAGAACAGAGATGAACGATTCGACGTCATAATAGGAAACCTTGGAGATCCTATGGAAGGAGTTCTTGTTATCAATTGTACACAAAATCTTTCTATGAGATTGTTCTAAAGCCAAACCTGAGCCACATAGGAGTGTTCGTTACTTGGGTATAACATCACAATAAAATCGCTCAAATTATTATAGAAACTATTTCTTGACAGTCATCTTTTGATGCCTCACATCGTACATCAATTGACAAGATAAAGAATAAGTTGATAATAATACGACATGCTTTTAGCAGTACTGTAGTTCTAGGAGTCTCACCCATAATTGCAGCCAACTTCAGTCCCGGGCTTGAGTTTCATAGACAGTTCTATTCATTTAGTTTAAAGTTCTTAAAAATATCAAGTTAGAGGAGTGATTGATCTCCTCACTCACTGAAGCTTATGAAATCAAAGTGGCCAGAGTGGCTCGACTAGGCATATCAACTCATCCTTCTACCTAACGGCTATCATATGTTTCAATTTCGTGTTATAGTGGGAAATAGAACAACACTGTTAAAGTATTATTGTGATAATAAATTTAAGCTTTCGTGGAGTGAAAGAAGATAATGTTATGCTCAACCATTAAAGATTCTAGTACTAATTTGGCATCTTAAGAAAACATACTTCGTTTCCATTATAATATAAATGTCTATAAATCAATTTCCTATTGCTATATAATTTTGATCTTTCTTTGCAACTACTCTGATAGTGACTATTTTTCACAAGCTAAACCATTGTATTGATACTCAAACTTTTCAATAAAAATGTCAACCTTGTTATATTGTATGCCCAATAAACCTAACTTTGTGATGTGTGTATTTTTAAAAAGGCATTCATCTATCATATTTAGATTGTTATATTAAAACAATGTAATGGTTACTCCCAATGTAAGAGCGAATTGGTTGCTTCTAAGCTGAAGAAAGAGTTCCCAATCTTCTGAGATTCCATATTGATGTCAATAACGAGTCCGAGCATTTCAATTCTTGGCCTATGTGATCAAAGAACCTAGATGACCATTCCGTAATTTCAAATTTAGGATGTTTTCGAGATAAATTTGAATATCAAGTCTTTAAATTATAAGAGTTCAATTTAAAGGCATCACATATCTATTAAAAAATCGCATATATTAGTTTATCTTTACCTTCTCCACAGTAGTTAGTTTGTAATGAAATATGAGTATTTAATAAATGATAAAGCATTAAAAAAAGTATTTTTAATTGTTTTTTTACATGGTTTTTTCGAAATGGGCTTTCTGAAATTTATATCAACTCGTTATATCTAGGCCAGAAATCCTTAGGAATTTGATGCAAGAAACCCCTAAAGTTTGAATATCTATGAACTCTACTCTAGTGAAAATGATGGATGGGTTTATAACCTCTTCTCTCAAGAAAACCTTTGTCTTGACGTGATGGGACTCAAGACTCGTATAAATGAGAATCATCCCTACTTTAAGTGATAACAGGAAGAAACATACCTCAAGGCAATACCCACATGCACTAATGCAAACCTTCCTTATAAAATTATGTGGAGAAATGTTGGCATGTAGTAATAATTAGTTGATGTGGGATGTGTGTGGGATTTAACACAAAAATCTCTCCCAAACTTAAAATATTACAAGTGTTCTCCATGTTCTTCTATTTTGGTTTTAAAGAACTTGATAAAACCCAAGGTTGTTAAACAATTTGACGTTGTTTAGTGACATTTGGATTAGTCTTCCATAATTTGGATTATATGGAATCCTTTGAGTAGCTAGAACTCAATTGAGGAATCTCCTACTATTATTAGCTACAATCAAGGGAGAGAGCAGGGGGAGGGCGGGGGGGTGCTAGGTTTACTCAAACTGAGAGAGAGAAAGAGGCGGTGTTAGGGATTTGATGGAGAGAGAAGGTTCGGTTTAGGTTTAGGTGGAGAGAGAGAGAGAGAGGGGTTAGTAAGGGTTAGGGGGGAGTGAGAGCGACAAACATGAGGGGGGTTAGAGGTAAGGGAGGTGTAATAACCCAAAATTTCATAAAAATTTAAAATTTTTAAAGTGACATAAAATGTCTTAAGTTGCAACTTAGTAACTGCTAGCGGTTAGCGGAAAATGAAACAATTTAACAAAATTTAAGGGTTTGTTTCAATAAAAGAAATCTGTACATAAATGATGTAATCTTAACACCTGTGTTACTTTTATTAATGACTTAGCAGCTTTAATTTTCAATAAGTGAGAAAGAGGACTTGTATTTAGTTGTTGCTAGATATACTGATGATTTACTTTTGTCAAGTAGGTGAGAAATCTTGTTTGAGATCGGGGATTACTTAGCGTTCTGCTAACTCAAATGGACTGCTGGTTCTTACAGGTTTAGCAGGTAAGCGTAAGATCATGTAGGTGTTTAGTTTAAATTACATCGAGAAAAGTACTTTCCTATCATGTTAAGATGCTTGTATAAAAAAAGGATTATTTAAGTTGCTAGTCTCCGAGGAGGTAAAGTAAATTTCTTTTGTTTTTCTGAATCTATTACAATATTTATATCTAAAGCCATATTGACCTTTCATCATAATAAAATCAATGTTTTTAAAAGAGCAAGTTCTTACCAAGGTTCCTTCAGTCGTATGATGATTATCTTTTAAAAGTTTATAGTACATGGTCATTTATAAATTCCCATAGTGAGCATAGAGCTCATGGTTTTGGTTCATGTTTACTTCGATTGATTAGTGATCTCACAGCTATTTTTATTTCAATACTCAAGTGTCCTTCTCTTTATGCATGAACATGTTCCTATGTTTTTCGATTGTAAAGTTTACAATGAGTGATTACCTTCTTATGAGAAATTCTCCAAATAATGTTAGTCTTTAGTTTTCTTGAAGACTCCCTCATTTATCAGCATCAAGATTTTATGTGGAGAAGTTTAAGGCTTTTCCAGTTTACAAAAGGTCATAAACTAAATCATATCTATACCCTATTTTCTTTTACTAGTTCTAAAACAATACCACACTTGTTCGATTTGCTTGCAAGCATGAATATCTTCTTGGATCAATTAGTAGCCAAGTTGTGTTCATAGTATTCAAATTATAACCATGATACAATTATTATTTCAATGTTATAATAACTATGTTAACTTATAAACTAACATTATTAAGTTATAACAATTAAGTTAACTTATGTCCTAAGGTAGTATTACCTACCTAGCAACTACTATAATGTAGTCGAAACGATGGCAAACAAACCTTATAAGTTTTTGATCCAATACTATACTAGTTTCCATGGCATAATATATTCGATAGCATGATTGTTATTATTAGCAATCATATGAACTAGTTTATTATAATCGATGGCATGTTTTTACTATTGGCAATCATATGTTATAAGGTAATGGCAATGATAGATTTTTAAAACATTTGTGCAACGCTGACAATAGAACTCGACCCACACTTGTTGAGATTTTTGGAAGGACATGTGGACAGGGCTTCCTCCATTCGTTGGTTGACTTATATTGCTGTAGACCCTACTCTTTTGCATTTTTGGACCGAGGGTTCTCCTCCTTGCTAGCCGAGTTGTAAGCTTGCGGCCATGAGAGGCCTGCAACCTCCTTTATCATTCGGCATTTAGCCTACAATGCTGTAATGTGAAACTTTGGTATCGTGGTTTATGGTTTTAGCTTCTCCTGTAAGTGAAGAATACACTGTAAGAGTGGTTGCGGGCTTCTCCCAGTAGCTCAAAGCCTGTAATGGTCTTACTCCTATAACTGTTCACCCATTTCTTTTGCATTGTGACTTGAGTTGGTTTCCTTGCTATCCCTGCCATAGAGTTGGCTTCAAGGGTTCTTGATTTTTGGTTTGATGCCATCGAGCTAGTGTGGCCATTTCTTCTCGGCTTCGACTTTTAGTTCACAGGTAAGCTTTTTCGTACCTCATTTTCTCTTTACATTTGATTTACCTTACTAGGGTTTTTACCATTTAAGCAAACAGAGTTTAAATGTTGTTTTAAATTGGTTTTGCAGGATCCTGCTACTAGCTCTAGGCTATGGGTGGAAAAGTAAGCTCATGCATTAGTCTTTTCATGGGCTTCCATCTGGTAAGCCCCGGTCCCATCGAGGGTTCTCCTTCATGCGGTTTGGGTTGTTGGAAGTGGTTCCTGTGGGTGGATACATGGCTTCAGTTCTCTGTTGGTTATGATTTTTAGTTTGTTTAAAGTATGTCCAAGTTTTATTTTAAAAACCCTCATGATACTTTGTGCTGGTAACACAGGCTCTTGAAGCCGTGATGTAAATAAGGTTTTGATATGAATTTTTGGCCTTACGGCTTAAGTAATGTAAATGATTTTGTTTATGTTTTTTTTAAAAGAGCCCAACTCTGAGCTCAGAGATGCTTATCGACCTCTGTCTAGTGTTACTCCAGTTTTACAGTGAGCTTAGTAAAATAGAAGACTGTGAAAACGGTCGGGTTGTAAAGTGAGCTGGGTTTTACTTCTCTTGTCAGTAATGTATCTTGTTATAGTTTAATATAAAAGACTTTTATGCATATTCGGTTTTAATAGCAGGCTTGGGTTTCGGCCCTTCGACTCTACAGGCTATAAGCCTATCCTTGAATAAGGATTTTATATTTGCGAATGGTTAACTATTATTGGTTTAATTTGTCCATAATTTACATATGTATTGTTTTCACTAATATTCTATATTATAATGATTTTTAAAGCACTGTTTATGAGATGATATTTAATTCTAGAACTTGGCTTTTTAAGGGTTAAATTACTGTATAACCCTACAGTTTTATAATGTCCTTCTTTATACTTAAAGCATTCTTAACTCTGTTAAAAATAGGATAATGGATGATAGTATTACTTACAGTTATTAGTTTGATGCTAGCTTTGTTTATTTAATAATTCTTACACAAATTTTACAGTTCCGTTTCTAGTTTTTAGTTAAGAAATAAATAGGGTTTTTAATGCAGCATACTTGAAACTTAGGATATTATTATCTTTCAGTATTTTCTGTAGTTTCAAAAGATTATAGAAGACTCCTTTTGGTCTTAGATAAAGACACACAGTGTCTGGAATTTCAATGTTTATAAACTATTTTACAAATTTCTTTTCACATGGTTTTAAATGCTAATATACTTACTTTACTTATGTTAAACCATAATATCTATATTTTATCAGAATACTAATACTGAAATTTTTATAATAATATTATTACTGTTCTCTTTCATACCTATTTTTTTGTTTGTTTAGTTTAGCTAAAGTAAATAAATACAAACAATATTTAGTACTACTATTTAGTAAAATTCATAAACAAATGAAGTAAACTTTAATTACTATTCTCATTCAAGTAAAAGAATCATCTCATTGACCTAAGTAACCCAACTATACTAGAGTACTACCTAAGTCAATTTGGAAAAATACAATTTGGGAATTTTAATTCTATTTGTTTCACTTTTCACATAATAATTTCTATTTCTAATATAATCTATAATTTTACTGAATCCAACATTACTCAGTCATTCTTCCTACATAAACCCTAAAATACTAACATGCCTGTAGTATAAAACTAAGAAATATTTCATTGAAGACAATAAACAAATAAAATAGAACCTGTTGATGACAAGACGACAACAACTTAAGGAGGCTGTTCCTCCCAACCAAACTCCTGGAGAGCGCTCAAACAACACTTCCTCAGGACCCCCGAGCTTGTTCCTGGTCTTCTTGGTTGAGAATTGGGTGGAGAATACAACTGTAAGAACTCTGTCATCTGACTGGTCCAATTACCTCAGTAATCAAAATCTGCTCTCAGCAGTATGAACTTCAGCTTAGAAGCTGCAACTAGTTCAGTCTCAGCAGTTAACCCCTCAAACACACTTCAGTAATCCCCTCCATTGAATTTATCTTGAGTAAATTCATTCACCCTGAATGATCACCTCTCCAGAATGAGCAGCCTCAGCTCTCTTTAGTGGGAAATTTTATAGAGATGCCTAGGTCTTCTGGGTTAGTTTTCATTTAATGAGCCACCTACTATGATTCCACTTTCTTAGGGAATAATGACCACAAATATAGGGAAGTTGCCACCTGGAATAGTTGGAAGTGGTTTGAGGATGCTGCCACTTGTTAGTTTGCACTCCACCCAGTCTCCTCCACCAATTAACTAGTAAACACTCTTTTAACAGCTTCCCTAAGTTGTTGTCTCATCATTTATTTATTTATAAATAAAATAATCTGAATTTACATTAAATATGCTTGACCCCACTGGGTCATCAATTACAACTTAGCATAAAATTTAACACAATGTTCCTCAAATATCATTAAATTGTTTTTGCAAATTGGGGCATGTGACAGGAGGAGTAGGGGGGCCAGAGAGAGATAACAGGGGGTTTTTAGGGGGTTAGGAGAGAGAGAGAGGGTTAGGAGTTAGGGATTTTGTATGTAAACATAACACGTGCATGATATTCCTTTAAAAAAAGAGTGTGTGATTTTCATTTATAAAGCATGCAGACAATTTGGAGTATTAAAATGCTAGCACAATAACTAAAAACATTGAATTTAGTTTAAGCAAAAGGGTTGAGAGGGAGTTGGGGGGATGCGAGGGGTGGGGGTTAGGGGTAGGTGGAGGAAAAGAGAGAGAGAGAGAGAGAGAGAGAGAGAGAGAGAGATCCAGGGGGTGAGAAGGGGATTGTTTGGGTCATTAGGGGTAGAGGGGACAAGAGGGGTTAGGGGAGATAAAGTGATATAAATTGGGGTGAGGGGTAGCGGTTTAGGGAGGATTAAGGAAATTAGAGAGAAGAGGTAGAATAGTGTCAAGGCAAAGAGAAGGGAGACACAAAAATATTATGGAGGGGTGGTAAGTGGTAAGGGAAGGGGATTATGAGAGATAAAGATAGATAGAGAGAGAGAGAGGGGTAGGGGTAGGGAGAGTATTAGAGAGAGAGTGGTGGAGGGGGTGGTTGTGGGTAGGA
>LPNX010555659.1:9122-19239 GCA_001517045.1 Pseudotsuga menziesii | reverse complement strand
CACCAACAAAAGACCCACAGTGTTGGCCCTTTCAGCAACAACCTGCGAACAGGTTGCAGTCTCACCCGAAACAACTATGGGGTGCCGCAGAATCAGGTTTTTGCAAGCGAAAGAGGGATATTACTGTACCTTTAGTCTTACAAATAATAATAATAAATAGCTTCAACATTCACTTAATTATCTTCGTGGTTTATATAAACATACAGTTACTTGCTCAACCTTTAACTGGGAATTCACAACGAAGTTATTATTTAACAACTTATCTTACTTTATCCTTTATCTACTTAACAGATGCATAAACAGAATAAAAACAAACAATAGAACCACCACGACACAAGATATACGTGGTTCACCCCCAGTGTAGGGGCTACGTCCACAGAATTGTGTTTATATTCAACTCTTTACAAAAACCACAGTTCTGATCTGCGCACTCAGCTGCAGATCTCTTCAATCCCCCAAAGCTATGCACTTAGCTGCAAATCTCTGCGCACTCAGCTGTAGATCTTCTCAATCACCAAAAAACCTCTGCACACACAACTGCAGAGGTCGTCCACGCACACAGCTGGGACTTAACCTTTCTTACAAAAACCCTCTTTGCACACAGCTGCAGAGGTCGTCCACACACATAGCTAGGACTTAACCTTTCTTACAAAACATAGGCCTTAGCTTCACATCACATCATCATACCTCAAAATCCTAACCTGACTCCTTTACATAAGTGCCTATTTATACTAGTGCACTATTACAATACCATGAGTTTAAACCATGGGCTTAAAAACCATGAGTTCAAACCATGGGTTATTTACAAAAAGAGGGGCTTTGACCCAACCCCGACACCCCTAAGACTATTTCGTGCCGCAACTCCGCTTACAAGATTTGTACCAAAACCGTGGAGTTGCCAAAATAGAGGACCTTGAAGGTTGAGCCCCAATAGGCCCCTAAGACTCACTAGTGTCTCGTCCCGAGACACTCTGCTGCTTTTTCGGAGGGAGAATATTGTTGGAGAAGATAGTGAACTGCTTGTTGAGGCTGCGCAAGATGTCTTTAGTTGCTTGCTCCTTTTCTACTATCTCCTGCATTGCTGCTGTAGATGCTTCACTGGCCTTTTCCTGTGCAAATGCATCATACTCCTTCAAAACTTTGAGCTGGCTATCCATAGTAGTGCTCAGCTCCAAGGCCTCATTAATAAGAGGCTGCACAGAGTTTACCAACAGTGTTTCTTTCCTTCTACACGCCTCAATTTATTGCTGGAGCTCATTGCTCTGCTTTACCTTAAGCATCTTCTGTATAGGAGGCAATGTCTTAATCTATGCTTTCACTGCATCCAGCTCTGTTTACCGCTGGTTGATGGTCTCTTGCAGTTTTGCGACTTCTGGGTTCTCCTGTAAGTTTTCCCAGGCCTCGATGCTTTCCTCTAGTAGCTTTGCTGCACTACTTACCAAATCTGAGATCTTCATGGCGGAGGCTTGAATGTCTCTGTGACGCTGCTACTTGACTTCTGGTGGACTCTCAGGAGTGATGCGAAGTTGAAGCTCTGCAATCTGAGCCTCATGTTCGACTCTCATTTTCTTGATCTGGCTGTGAGACTATTATGCGTATTCCTTCAACTTGACTATCGTTTGCTGTGGTTCTTCTTCAGCCTGCATGTCGAAGTCAGGGAGACTTCGACATGCCTCATCCAATACCCACGCCAGTTCAGCCTGCTTGATTTCTGCTTCCCTCTTATTTTGCTCTGCTGCTTCCAATTGGGTTGCGAAGCTCTCATTCTGCTTCATGGCATTTTCTAACTGCACTTGGGAGTAGTTATCTCATGCTTGGATCTCCCTTATGATCACCAATTAACAAAGGTGTAGCTCCGGCATCGATAACTTGGTGTAATCTATTCCAACTGTCATGCTCATCTGCGAGCGAGATGTTGCATCAATTATGATGAGGGATGCACTTGGAACTTGTCCTCTGTTATCTCTATCTTTCCATTTTCTTATGTCTGGCTGCGTGCTTAATGGAGCACTACTCACTGCAGCGCCAGTCGTTGATCTTTCTGCTAAGTCCTTCAGTTCTATAATTCTTTGGGCTATGCCAGTGAGCGCATCAAGGTGTGTAGCTGCGAACTCTAACCATTTTTTTGTTAATTCTTCTGTGGACTTTGTCAGGGCCTTGTCAAGCTCTTCAGCCGTCAAAGCGGGTTCTTCGTCAATATTCTTCCCTTTTGATGCCTTCTCTTTCTTTCTGGGCTGAGGTTTAGTCACTTCCTCTGCTTCTGGTGACTTGCGCTTGTCTGGCCAATTGGGGTCAAAGATTGTTTTAAACGACTCTTCTTCTTCTTCACCCATTCCATCCTCGCCACCCTGGTCACCTTCGCTCTTCTGTGACTCGCTTTGTCCTTCACTTTCCTCTAGTGGGTCTTACTGCTGCGTCTGACTAGGACCTGCACCCACATCTGTCACTGGAGGGATTGATATGTTGGGATTTGTCCCTGCATCATTCATCCATTCAGCCGGCCAATTCTTGACTACCGCGAGGATTTCTTCCTCGTTCACCATGTATGGTATCTTCGACCATCTATGCTTGGTATCTGCGCGGGCCTAGATGAAGACATGATGCATGTCAGCCCTGAAGTTGGCCACTCCTACATACTGAGAAAAGAGCTCATTACTGAGCTGCAGCGTCTTCAAAATCGCATATGAGATACTCATCAAGTAGAAGGTGAACATGTAGTTCTTCATCTGCTGGAAGGCTTTATCCTGTGACACCCACAGAGAGGTGTACCTTGCTGCGCCAGGAATGTACAGAGGCACATCAACAAATTGTGCCCCGGTAGGTTCTTTCCATCCTACCAGTGCAATAAGCACTAACAACCATGAATAGTGAAAGGGTCTACCTTTCTCCTACGCATCTCAGACATATTCAAGAAATTCCTTGGCAATGTACGCTGCCCAATTGTAACTGTAGCCTTCGGCACAGTTCGTGGCAATACTGACAATTGGGGCAGATACTTCATTTGGTCTGCACTTCCGCATTAACTTGCATGCTAGTAGCTCTGCGGTGAAGTGAATGTTTTGATGCCGGATGGTCGAGGTTTGATACCCTCGCTTTCCTTTCGTCAGCCCAAAGCGTTCCTTCATGCTCTATGCCAGCTTTGTGTCTTCATGCTTTCCCACGAACTCAATGCTAGGATCAGGCCCTTCCTTTGGCAAGTCTGTGATCTTATGGATCAGTTGTCCATCAATAGGAACGCGCTGGCTTCCTATCCATAGGTTCCCATCATGCACCAATGCCAATAGCTGCTTGACCACTATGGTCACCTGTGTGCTATGACCGAAGTGGGGGACATTGAGCATTTTCAACAGGCTAGCTTTCTCCAAGCCGGTAGTCCACTGTTTCACTTCCAGTAGCGTTGTACTGGTCTCCACATAATGGATAGAATGCAAGTATTTCTCGGCTATGAACTGAGGGAATTTCCCATGATCATTCATATCGTGGTCTGCATACTTAAGCTGATCGATTTTCCTTGTCATAGCTCTGACCAACTGCACACCCTGTGGCAGGGAAGGGGTGCGTAACGTGAACTTGGCTGTCCGCCGAGGCGGCTGAACTCCGGGTCGCACAGGAGGAAGATATGGTGGACACTACGGTGCAACATTCTCATCCTCACCAGGGTCTTTGAATTCTTTGGGAGGATTCATGACAGGATCCTCTGGTGTCTTTCCTGATGGTTGGTTCCTTTCTTTGTTCCGCTTAGAACAAACTTCTACCCTAAACTTCTTCCTGGTTGATCGTGTCTGCATTGGTTGACTCGGCGTTGTGGGATTCTCTTCATGGGGTGCAGATGCAGGTGGATTGCTCATAAGGTTCTGCAGACTCCTCTCTCTGAATTCACTCAACAATTCCTGGACTTCGTGAACAGATGTCATGGACTGAACTGTAAAACTGAAGAAAATGCGTAATGCGAACTTCGCAGGCCTGGGTGTCTTCTTATAGATTCCAATGATCAAATCTACCATAACTGTGCATTGAAGACACCAAATCTGACAGAGCAGTTGTAGATCTTGTCCAAATGGCGCTAGATTCCTTAAAATCTCATCATAACAGGTAGTTAATGCATTTAACGTACCGGCGCCGCCCAATCTAATTTTTTCCAACGGTCGCATTTTGAGGTTCGACACACTTTTCCTGTTCAGCACAGCTAGTAACTTTGGCTACACCACAAATAAGGACCTTTGACACAGTACATACCTTCGACTTATCATGGCACCAATTTCTACAGATCTTCGAGCTGCGACCCTCGACAGTATTTCTTCGCAGTGTCCTTCTGACTTAGGAGTATTAATGTTGCGTGGGCCTTCATCTTCATCAATGGTGAGGTTATAACATTCTACTACATTAGCTTCTTGTTCCTTCCAATCAATTTGGTACTCGGATATTTATTTATCATCAAACACCTTAGTATTGATCAGCCTAACAGCTGTGTCCAAAGCAGGGAAAACCTCATTAATAGAAAATGTAAGCACAAAACTATCAACAAGACTATGCCAACTTACAGTACCATGGCGAAGCTCCACCTCTGCATACCAACTCTTTGCTACAGGTTCCAAAGTGTGTACAAACCTATGTACCCATTCTTCACAAGGTACATGCTTCCATGCTTCACAACATTGCTCCAAGTGTTCCTAAGGGCTAGTCTTACCATTAAATCTGCTGCACACCTCCTGAGGTTGATCTGTGAATCTCAGGTGAAGAAAATTTTGACAAGCTTCCCAACTTTGAATACACTTCTTATGACCATTCCACCATCTGGAAGCTGTGGCTTTGAAGGCTGCATCTAGAGTCTCCATTTTCTGTGAATCTGGTACCTGCCTTGAGAATTGCACAATAAACTCTTCTGGGTCTATCAAGCCATCAAAGGTAGGTAAGGCTCTTGTCTGGGAGCTAAGCCATCTAAGAGACTTGGTAATTCTTGCACATCAATGTCCATGTAGCTCATATAGTCGATTCTGCCAATTCTTTAGGCCGTCATCTGAATCAGTCATGCAAGAACTGTCACACTGCCAATCCATTATTCCTTCAGTAGTAGGGTTAACATAGTCTTCTTCTTTAGCTGTGATATTGTAAATATGATCTAAAACATCTTGATCTTCCTCTCTTATTGGTTCTGTGTACCTTTCTCCTTAATAAGGGTCCAATGGTACTATGACTCTCAAGCCTTTCCCCTCAAAATTCATCTGTCTCTTCTTAAGGTTGATTACTGCATCGTTGTCTATTGCCCATTCAATTCCTAGCAATGCTGGATAGGGGTTGCTATCATCAATTATTTCAATGACTTCAAAATCTGCTAGGGTACTGACTCCATCAATATCTACTGGTACACTAGGGAGTCTACCCAAAGGCACAATCTTCTATTGATTGGCTAATCTCAACTGTATAGGGGACCATTCAAGGATAGGTTTTCTCATTTGTTCCCAAGTCTGCTTAGTGAGGACATTCACTTCTGATCCCAGGTCTAAAATGATATCAGTCATATCATATTCTCCTATCTAAGCATGCAACCTCATTTCTCTGCCAGTCCTTCTAACTCTATTAACATTTTTTCCTTTATCAGAGCTTCGCTGAGATTTGCAAGACTGAAGAACTTTCTGTAACTCGTTCAAATCATTCTTGTTTCTTAATAGCTTCATACAACTCTGTAAAAAGGATGTTAATGCACTTACTTGATCCGGTGAAGCTTCTTGTAACTGCAATTGCTTTTGATGCTGTTGCGTAGTTGCTCTTAATGTTCTCGGATTAGCAAAGTCTTTTTTAGCTTCCCTAAATGTTTCTTTTTCTCTTCCAACATCAAAGGATGGAATTTTCTCTGGAGTCTTGCGGACCCAAGCCTCGACAGATTGTTTCTCCGTATTATCTACTTGCGTTGTGGCTCCACTCCTTGTAACAACATTGAGAGCTGGGGCATGTCTTTTCTCTACATCAATCATCTAAACATTCTGAGTAGGAGCACCATTTCTTTCTTGTATCTTAGCTATCAACTGTGGACATTGCTCAATCACATGATCGACTGCTCTGCAATATCGACATGTTGTAGTTGGGTTCTGACAGTCTCTAGCTACATGGCCTACTTGATTACAGTTATAGCATATAAACTGGCTTCAACCTCTTCCAGGCATACCACCACGACCTCTAAAATTACCTCAACCTGGGTTACCACCACGGTAGCCATATCCATCATTGCCTTGTGCCTCGTTTTGCACCCTATAAGAATCATAGGTTCGTTCTCTCATGAGGTCAAAGCTGCGACATTCATCCTCATCGTGTCCTACTGACTTACAGAACTTGCAGTAGGGATTCTTAGGTACTTGCACATATCTTTGTAGCATATATCAATATTTAGGTCAATCCTGGCCAGCTATTCTACAGATCTCACAATATAGGACAGCAGGGTTAAACGGGTTTGGTGCACCAGTATTCAGATAATTTCTTACTGCAGGGCACTGTTCTCTATCATGACCTTCTATCTTGCATCGAGTACACCACACCTCTTCCCGAATGGATTTTCCTTTCTTCATGTCGCGAAGCTCCAAAGCCATTTCTGCCAACTGCGCCTGTATCTGGGCTATGCTAGAATTATCTCCGATAGGTGCGGTTTCAAGTTTCATGGCAATTTCCAATGCCTCATGCTGATCAGCAAACTTCTGTTGCATAAGTGGAGTCCTGATATGAGGCAACAGTGCGGTAATGAACCATTCCTTGTGTTGTTCTGGTCCAATAGTGAAGCTAACTTGATCCAACAGAACCTGAAACCTCTGATCAAAGTCCCAAACTGATTCACCTCGCTTCTGCTAAATTTCCTTTAGTTCAGTTATAGACCGCGACTCTGATTTAGGCTTCTTAAATTCTTTAATCATTGCTGTCTTAATATCAGCCAAGACATAGTTCTGAGTACTGGAAAACTTCATAAACCAGGTCAAATCTCGGTCTCTAAAAGATCTGACTAGCTGCGCTGTTCTTGTATTTTGATCCATAATGTTCTTAGCAGTCCAAACAGCTTCACATAAGAACCAAAACTGCTCTGGATCCTATGATCCAGTTCCTCTAAAGACTGGGAGCTTGATATCATCATTTATGTGGGCCATAGCAGATCGAGGGGGGGAAGGAGGGGGACTGACAACAGTGGGAGGGGAACTTACTGAAGTAGACTGACCTGCGACAGGACTACTAGGGTTAGGGTTACTTTCAAATTGCGACGGGTTCTCAGGGGTAACAGGTCTTTGCTGCGGAGGTACAGGAGGGTTTCGAACAAAAAGGGTTTCTTCAGAGTCAGATTCTTCTGGACTTAGCAGGGTATAAAAAGTATTATAGCCTAGGGTATAGGATCCAAGATCTCTCTTGTATGTTTTACCGCTTCGAAGCAAACCACTTTGCTTGTCGAAGTCACTTTCACTTTCAAACATAGGTTAGTAGCACCTAATCTAGCAATCTGATTCAATAAGCAATATGCGTTTTTCAGCCAAGAGCATTTCAATTGTCAAACTGAATGAATTCAAGTACTTACCCCTTGGTCCTTTGAAAAACTGTCTTTTTGCTTTGCTAAAAGAAGTATGTCTATCGATGGCGAACTCCATCACAAATGCTTCAAGGGTTTGCATTGTCCAGAAATCAACAACTCTTGATATCGTGTTGTTCGCCCTTTTCAATATCTTAATTCTTTCCGAGGTCCAGGAAGGAAACTTATCTTCTTTGAAGTGTGTCTTACGTTCTGTCAACATGGATAACCACTAGTGCAACTCTACGTGGATACTAGCAAAGAAAATTTCATGAATATCAGAAAAAACGTACCTTTGTAAGAATTCGTCTGAGCTACGACGAGGATCTTTATTTTCTTGTTCAGCAAATTTCAGATAGGTATCTTCGATCCAATCACTGATTTCCTTTACTGAGGGCCTCCAAAACATATCCCTCTAGGTACGACGTAAATCCCTCTTAAGCAGATATTGAGTTCAATCGGCAAAGGAACCAATTTGTTGGGCTTTGGGCAGACCCAGGTTTTATACTTTTATCTTCACACTAACAAAAGACCCACAGTGTTGGCCCTTTCAGCAAAAACTTGCGAACAGGTTGTAGTCTCACCCAAAACAGCTATGGGGTGCCACAGAATCAGGTTTCTACAAGCGAAAGAGGGATATTACTGTACCTTTAGTCTTACAAATAATAATAATAAATAGCTTCAAAATTCACTTAATTAGCTTTGCGGTTTATATAAACATACAGTTACTTGCTCAACCCTTAACTGGGAATTCACAACGAAGTTATTATTTAACAACTTATGTTACTTTATCCTTTATCTACTTAACAGATGCATAAACAGAATAAAAACAAACAACAGAACCACCACGACAGAAGATATATGTGGTTCACCCCCAGTGTAGGGGCTATGTCCACAGAACTGTGTTTATATTGAACTCTTTAAAAAAACCACAGTTCTAATTTGTGCACTCAGCTATAGATCTCTTCAATCCCCCAAATCTGTGCACTTAGCTACAGATCTCTACGCACTCAGCTGCAGATCTTCTCAATCACCAAAAACCCTCCGCGCACACAGCTGCAGAGGTCGTCCACGCACACAGCTGGGACTTAACCTTTCTTACAAAAACCCTCTGCACACACAGCTACAGAGGTTGTCCACGCACACAGCTGGGACTTAACCTTTCTTACGAAACATAGGCCTTAGCTTCGCATCACATCATCATACCTCAAAAGCCTAACCTGACTCCTTTACATAAGTGCCTATTTATACAAGTGCACTATTACAATACCATGAGCTTAAACCATGGGCTTAAAAACCATGAGTTCAAACCATGGGTTATTTACAAAAAGAGGGGCTTCGACCCAACCCCGACACCCCTAAGACTATTTTGTACCGCAACTCCGCTTACAAGCTTCGTACCAAAACCGCGGAGTTGCCAAAATAGAGGACCTTGAAGGTCGAGCCCCAACAAAATTTGCTTGCATTAATTAAGCGCATGATTTCACCAAACAAATAATTTTGTTTAGCTCAATTTTCTTTCGATATTCTGCCAATTTTTTACAATTTCATGTAAAATCCCTTCTTTTGATCTAATTCAAGGTTTAAATTGGTTTTTTAAATGTGGGAGTTGGGATTTATTATGATGGAATTAAAGTTTAGTGTCCAATTTTAAAGGTGGGTTTGACAGAGAGAGAGAGAGGGAAGGAGTGTTAGGGAGAGAGGGGAAGAGCGAGAGACTAGGGTTGGGTGGAGAGGAAGAGAGAGGGGAGGTGGTTAGGGATAGAGAGAAAGATTTGGGGGGTTTAGAGAGAGATAGAGAGAAATAAGGGGTTGAGAGAGAAATTAAATACACTTGCATATACACAAGTGTATATGCCTAGTGTACAATTCAGTATATACACTAGTATATATAGTTTAGAATATAAACTAAATAAACATGTCTAATGTAGTATACACTAGTATATATGCCTAGTATAGAATTTACTCCGATGTATATAACTAACATATACAACTAGTATATATAACTAATGTATAGAATATACACTAGTATATACACTTATTGTATATGTCTAATATATATACAATAGTAGTCCATACATACACATACATTGTATACACTACTTTATATACCTATGAACTGGGTATATAACTACATACACATACAATGTATATTCACTAGTGTATATAACTAGTATATACACTAGATATGTGTATGGAATATACACTAGTGTATATATACTAGGTATATGCAATAGTACATACACTAATTATATACACTAGTGTTGTATGTATACTATATGTATGTGATATGTATACACTAGTGTATATACTAGGCATATACACTAGTGTATATTCCATATACATATTTAGTGTATATTCTAGCGTATATACTAGTTATATACACTATCGTATATACTATATTGTACGCTAATGTATTATATTCTAGTGCATGTACACTAATGTATACCTAGCTTGTAGAATTTACCCTAGAGATGAAGATGCAAATTACGTTGAATTATACAATTGAATTATCGAAAGAGGTTAGTTATTTTGGCTCAGGATACCAATCATGAGAATGCAAATCAAATCATTAGTCTC
>LPNX010555626.1:128211-147238 GCA_001517045.1 Pseudotsuga menziesii | reverse complement strand
ATGCAAATATTTATTCGCAATGTTTTTTGGATTCATATTGCTTTCACCTCGCGTACGTTTACTGTAACTACTTTATCCGTTTCCCTACGTTTCACATATTGCTGTTAATCGATTTGACTATTTTATGAGATTTCAAAAAAGGTTTTAATGTGAATGACGTTAATGTCAATTCGTGCAGAACTTTGCACTTTAAGTTTTACTAGATGTCTTCAGCTTCGCGGACTCTACAGATGAACCTTTTCAAAATATTTTATGAAACTTCAAACACGAGGAAGTCCCATCTCAATACTTGCTTTTAATATATATGCTCACCTTACCTATAACTTTTATTTGTTACTGTTCCAATCATCCATTTTTCTATCTCGCTACATTGCCTACAACTCGCTTTTCTCGTAGCTGGGACTTACTTTCCTGATATTTGAACTCATATCCACCACAAAGGTCGTATTTGATTGTCCTTGCGGGAGTGACTAACTCTTGCTGTTCTACTAATATTTATGTTAGTTTATTTCTCTGTTAGGTTGCGAGCATGTCTGTTTGGGAGAACTGTACTGTAAGTGGGTTGTTGCAGCGAAGGGCGGTTAGGGAGCGACATTGCTAGATGCTGCTGGATAAGAGGGAGCAAAGCGAGACCTCGCCTCCTCCTCCTCTTCGACCACTGAAAGAGCTGGAGATGTTTAGATGATTATCTTCACCAGTCCACCCAGGTTCGAATTCCATAGATATTGACATGTTCTTGACGATTAATTCCCCTCCTAGTCGTTCACAGCATGGCTGGGAAACCTGCTTTATAAAAGCTAAGAAAACAACTAGAAAGACCGAGAGAAAAAAGTCATTTTGACAAAGTTTAAGTGGAAAAACTGAGGAAATCTAAGAACTTGGTCGATACGCAAAGTAAAATCCTATATTTGACTGAGGCTGTCTGCCATTCATTTATTAGAAATTTTGTTCACGCATTGCCCAACAGGAAATGATCACTCCGTGAAATTAGCATGTTATAAACTCCAGCGATGCAATCTGTCATGAGAAAATCAGGGAGGATTTAAGTCTAAAAATTCAAAAAAGGCATACACATGACGTATGCGCATACCTCACCAGATTACTGCCACTTGGCAATGGGATAAAAATTTGATTTTTTTAATTTTGAATTATGATGTCATCTTGCCACATGTCGACTGAAATCCAGATACCAAACCCCAATGTTGAAATCATCGCCTCTCAACCAATCAGCTGTTTAGAAAATTAGATTTTTAACAAAATTAAAAAAAATATTTTGCAAACGCCAAAGTCATACTTAGGAAAACAGGTTTGATTTTTTAAAGCTGCGCCAAAAAACACCAGGTAATCCCCAAAGTCAACGGGGTTTGAAATCGAACGATTGCAATATACCAGCCGGAGGCAGGTATAAAAATTGTGGTTTAATGGGTAGGTAGGTAAGAGAGAAAAAAAAAAAGTAGAATCAAATTTTATTAGAATTTTAGTAACATTAAAAATAGTTTTTAATTTTTATTTTGTTAGTATTTAAATGTTTTACTTATTTTTGGATGTAATAATTAAATATATTTATTTTTAAAATATTATTTAATAACATTAAAAATACTAAATATATTTTATTTAGTATTTCAATATAAGTCCATTTAAAATTAAATATTATTTAATTTTCTTTTTAAAAAAATGATTAATAAATGTTTTTAGTATTTCAAAATGCTTCCACTACAATTTTAATTAATGCAAAGGTTATGTTTTAGAGGAGTTGAAAGTAGTGATCAAATAAAATATTCTATATTTATTAGTTAAAGTTTATTTATCTTATTTCGAGGTGATCTTTTCAAGAACTTAACCAAGGTGAGGTTGATATGGAGTTAGCTATTGTCAAATAAAAATATGACACATAAGCATTATGTGTCCAACTCAACCATAATGGTTGACCAAAGATATTGAAATTCTATTGCTTTAAAAATTCAACTCAATCCAGCTCATCCATGGCACAGTTTTTTATAAGGCCCATTTTAGACCCCAAATTTCCTCTAATGGCAAGGACAGAGTTGAACAGCTCTGCCCATTTGGACAGATGTATGTTCTGTACACACTAGTCCATACATGATTACCTTTATATATTACATAATTAGTACAGAGTAATAGAAGTACAACTTAGCTTATGTGCTTGTTTCATATTACACATGATAAACAAGGGTAACCATTCTATTATCTTCAATGATTCCACCTATTGTATTTACGTAATCTCTAATCTCATAATTACAATGGTAGTAAGCTAATGTAATACAAGTGATTCCACTACTAGTTATGAAGGTTACACTTATATAGTTTCCCTAATCAATATAGGTTAGTTATAAGCACAACATAAGCTCATAGAATAGAGTGTATTCAAAGCTTATATCGGTATAAGTAACATAGTGTTCAATATAGTTGTGTTTAATATGAAGAGTTACAAGCCTATTCAAGCTTACATGGTTAGAATCCATGACCTAAACTATTCCCGTAGATAACATGTGGTTAACAAATCTAGTACAAACGAGAAACAAGCTTAAGTGTTCATAGTTAAGAATAGTGTAATAGAACGCCATAAGTAGTAGTATTATGAATAATATACAAATATATGAAATTGTAATCATACTAGTCTTAAAGCTTATGCTTGGTGAAATCCCGATTATTATAGATAGAACCGTTCTAAGAGGGGATAGGATAGGATCCGTTCTCCCTAAAGGGCCGCCATTGTATAGTTTAATTTTGAATAAAATACCAGTTTCACCCGATTCCAACCGATACAAATGGTCAGGGCCTATAGTACACTTCCCCAGTTTTACAACAACCTCAAAAGAAAACTCTCGGCCTCTACGTGCCCATAAATAGCATATTGTAGCTGATATACAGTTCAATTTCTGCCAATTTGGATAGAGTTGAACAGCTCTGTCCATTTGGACATAGCTGATTGCAAAAAAAATTAAAAGAACATATGAAGCACTATTGCTATAAGATCTTAGATTTTGAATTTGGCTTTAAGTGTAATACTTATTTTAAATGATTTTAATTAAACAAAATTTAACATAAAACTTGAAATTTGTTAATGTTTTTTCTTTTTCTATATTTTTTAATTAGCTTATTCTTATTCTCTATGTACATGAAATTTTATAGAATATTTAGACAACTTTGTTTAAAAAAAAATCCATAACTTTTTAATTAGCTTATTCTTATTCTCTATGTACATGAAAATTTATAGAATATTTAGACAGCCCTGTCCAAAAGAATCCATGGTTATGTAGGCTTAAATAACTCCACCAGAGAAAAGATCCATGGTTGGGGTGTCCAAATGGACAGAGATGGGGGTGTCATAAAATTTGATGTTTTATTTCATGGAAACTAAGGGAACTAGGGAGTTAATGGACCACAGAGCAGGGGGTGTTTCTACGTAGGGTAAGGTATTTGTGGGAGGGACGTAACTTCATATAAATATATACTTTATGGGGTTTTGGTGGGTTATGCAGTGATTAATTCATGTCACCATTAATGCAGCTACAGTATGTAGCATCTCTAAATGACATTTAAGACTACACAGGTTACAGCTTTGTCCAAATGGACAGAGCTAATCAGCTCTGTACAAATGGACAGAGCTGATCAAGTCCCTAAGTAAACAATTTGTTTCTGTATGTTTTTTCGTTGGTAGGGGAAATGATTTCAAAACCTTTTCATTTTACTCCTTGCCTGAGTTACAACTTCAGTTGTAGTGTAATAACTATATAGTTTTGTCCATAAGCTCTACTACTTGCTTTACTCCATACAACTACTGGCTGAAGGATAAGTCCCATGGCACTTTATGACTATCTTAGTCCATGATGCATTGCATTAAGTTCCATTGCGATTTCATGCTTTTCCAAAACATAGAGAGAAAAGGTTAGATAGATAAAGGCAAGTTTAAAGAAATAATTGCTTTATCTTCTTATGGGGATGGAAACCAAAAAAACCAGAAGTGTAATGTAAAATGATAGGGATAGGCTGGACTAATGGGGGGAATCCATAGGTGTATGTAGTCAGTCCCTAGACACTTTCCTTAGTCCAAGTTGAAATCTATATGTCCTTGCCATTTGATGTGATAAATCCATGAAATCACAACAACTAATTGATAGCTGTCAGTTGGTTCACTGCCCTTACTCTTCATTGCTTTATACAACCAGAGGCACTAGGATATATAATTCATTGTAAACACTCCAGATCCCAGAAGAAGGGAAGTGGAAGTATTTAAAGATGAGAAATGAAGAGAAGGCAAGGAATGCCAGATATCTATTACGAGATTATGTCAGTTCGATAGAGACTACGATGTAGAATAATCTAGAAATACTTTCTCCCTGTGAAATTTAGGGATGAGCTAGCTGATTCACCTACGATATAAGTTCAGTTCAAGAAATAAAATCTCTATCTATATTTAATAGTGATGCTCTCACTAACAACTCTATAACGACTAGGTAGCTAGTAGCGAGCAGTAGTGTATGTCTGTAGAGTAGGTAAGTACTTGCACTTGCCTTAGACTATATTTTATACTTAGCAAAACGTATTTCATGCACATGCAGTTAAAGGAATATTAGATAATATTAGTGATATCTAGGTCCTTATTGAAATATTACTTTTTATAGTTGCTAGGTCTTTGAAGTTGATTAATTAACATGTAGAAGGTTAGGCCCTTAGTGATTGAGGCATTACAGCTCTCAAACTTCAGGCCTGGATATTTAGGCCTAACACACTATCTCCCCGCATTTTCCACCTCTCGACTTGCAAAATTATTTAATGGATCAGCATGTTTGGCTTCAAATTAATCTACGTTTCAACCTTTGGCCTCTGAACCAAAACAAGTTTATGGCATGTGCCGAGGTCAAAACGTTAAACAACATGCATAGTAACCATCATATACCAGTGTGTTTAGTGGATTCAGGGATCTTCCTTATCATGAAGAAGCCTCATCGTATTTATATATGTTATTTCTCCATACCACCTTTGTTTTTCTATTTATATTACATTGAAAGCTTAGTTTTAATAGTAGCTAACTCTTTGAAGTTGATAAATTTACATGTAGAAATTGGTATTTGTGTAAACTTGTAGATATCATATCCAATGGAAAGAGAGCAGCCTTTGAGATAGAAGCGTAGGAGGTCATCACATTCTTCGAGAGTTGGTGTCCGAAATGAAAATTGAATATTATCGACTTCACCTCAGGACTCAAGCTTATTGTATAGTTCACATTCATCTGATCATCGACGTGGCGATAGTGGTAGAGATGATTCCCCCTTATCATCTATGGGTGAACATGGATCTCGACCTTCTATATGGGAGACAAGTGTGGAAGCAGAGCAAGGTTCATAAGAGGCTCTTCATCTTACATAAGGTGGCGAAGGTCGAGCAAGGACACAATATGTCCAGCTAGCTGAGGGTTGTACGCCCATTATGACCTATCCATCAGATTTACCGGAAGAGATTCCATGGGAAAGTGGTCTTCAACAAACGACTCTTGAAAGTTGTAGGGATCACTATGACAAGATGCAAAATGATCTTTCTATTTTGGATCTCACTCCAGAGAACAAACAAAGTATAGAGATGGTTTTGTAATCTTTACAAAAATTCATTCAGGTATATGAGGATCTTGGACCAACAATAGATGTGATGGGGCCCGGACATTTGCAGGAAAAAACAGTAAGGGATTATCCCCAGTCAACGTTCCCAACTAGCCTGTGACTGTTTGGTGTAGGGAATCCATCCGGCTTGCAGTCCAGCTACCGTAGGTCAAGTACCAAAACAAAGGATTTTACCGGTTACGGCCCGGTTCACCGAGTTTTTGTATTTTGACTTAAATTATGAAATGCACGTGCCTGATTAGCAATGCAGAGTGATAAAGATGCAAAGAGCATTCACAATGTGATGCGCAGTTTCTTACCTCTCGTCTTAGAACTCACAAGCATCTAAATCATACAAACAGTAATAAAATAAAACTAACTAAACTATCTCTAGAGAGCTGGATTAATTCATGAGTAATGCAATACTGTTAAGGTGTTATGGCAAATCACAGATAGTTGTTTTTATAACCAAACATATAAACAGAAGTAAAAGTGTACATGACAAGATAGCTCATCAACAATTAAAACATCCCATTACTCATAGTGGATGCACACCATAAAAATACTGAAGAATCTTCAGACAAGAACATAGGTTCAAGAAATTAGAACACTCTTACAGCTAATGAAACGCAGCTGAAAACAAAATAGTTCACATTCAACATTGCTCATTTAAACGCATTGATCCATTCCACATAGCACTTTCTCCAACAAGTAAAGTTTTCACTTTCTGGTTTGTAAAACGAAGTAGTTCCTCTTACAAGAAAAAGGTTTACAAGTTTGCCAGGGAAAAATCCCCTCTAACTTCTAGCTTTCAAATATTTAAACAAAATCAACCGACCGCTTGGGTTCCCCCCAAATGCGTGACTCTTCGGTTCTTCGGGCGTTTCATATCCCTCCTTTTCATTTTTTCTGCGCAATCTCATTATCAGCTGAGTCACTAACGGACCTTTCAAATATGTGCCTTTGTTGCTTTCCTTTTTGTCTTTTACTTTACCCTCACCCTTTAAGATCCTATCTCCAATTAGTACCATCGCGCCGCGATGATATGAACCGTCTTTTGGGTTTTCCTGCAATTAACCAGCATGCATCATTCACCAGGTTGTATTCCAAAATAAACGTCAAATTATACTAACTGAAATGGTGAATCCACAGAAAATGGCCAGGTGCACCAGTTGATCTGGGAATCTTAACAAACGTTGCCACTACTACTCCGTTCACCTAAAGGCTCGACAGACATCACCATCGTCGGACAACAGAAAACTCGACGGTGGCTCAAAATACCTACCCACAGCCGCAACGGCGGAAAAGAAAAGGTTAAGGACATGCGACCCACGGGCGGGAAAGTTCCCCAATCGAAAGTCGGAAGATATTGACATCGGAATCCAAAAGCCTTGCGTAGTCGCAACGACGGAATAAGATAAAACTATGGGCACGCGATACACATTGAAGAGCGGAGTGCTTTACACATCGGGGGCTAAGTCGCTTTGGAAGCCGCAACGGCGGATGAGGAAAGGGCAACAGTCACCGATCAAACATAGTATGACACCCGAAAAAAAAAATTAAGTGTTTAAAAACTGTTAGAAAATCAGCACCGGCTAAAACCCGCTTTACTTCCGAAATGGCGGCCTTGAAGAACAAAGATCTGATTTATCATTTGCTAGCCAACCAGCTAAAATTTGCGACCAATCACAAAATTCAAACATAGGCAACCTCTGGAACAGGATGAAAATCAATCTGTAAAATCATTCGAAAATAAAACCCAACCAATAAGTTCCAGGATCCTACGATTTAAGAACAACGCAAAATCATGAGGAGGGGCCCAAAATTTAAGAAATTTGGGGAGAATTGTTGCAGCCACAATAATTGGCAATTACCTAGTGAACCTAGATCTCTGGGAGATTCTTCTTTGAGTGGCAGACTGTTTAACAACGAATGAATTTGTCTTCCAGCTACCTGGATTTCTCAAATGACGGAATTGTGTGCCTTTAATCATTGATGATAGTCCAATTTGGGAGAGTGGAAACCCAAATTTTCAAATCCAAATAACTCTGTTGAAGCTAGAGGATGAGTTTCATTATTACTTTTGTCTTCAGGTAGCAGATAGCTTGGACACCACAGGGTTGTAGCATATGGTAAACAGAAATATTCGTTTGTTCCTCATTCCCATGCCACTTTAGCACTTTTTGTGCTTCTAGACTTTTGTCCCCTTTTATATGAGTCCTCTTGCATGCCTCCTTACTGAATTTTAATCCAGGATCCTCTATCCCATAGTGTCCTTTTGTGTGAGCGATGTACTTCATGTTTCAGCTCACGGACGGAGAGGATCTTATGGCAATTTAGTACTTATGATTCAACGTCTGCTTTGATGTATGATGCTTTCATAGGAGTTGTTGACTCTTATTTGCCTTTTGGCATTTGTTTCTTGGCATGGGATCATTTATATTTAATATACTGTTCACCTTGCTCCTTTCCATGGATCCTTTGTTGTCGCTCCTTAGAACATTTTAAGTGTGACGTGGATGAAGCCTCAACATAGTATTCCAGACTCTTCGGATCCGGTTTATTTCACAAGGGTTAAGTAGGACTTCAATGCACACAGAGCTTATTTGAGAAAACTGCTAAACTGGAAGAAGTTATTTTAGCAACACACAGTCTGAGACCCAAAAATGTTGATCATTCCCAAACATTTTGATGTTCTCCACGCAACTGCGGGTTTGTTCCCTTTATTGGAATCAAGAAAAATCAAACTAAGCAAACTGAAAAACATGACTCAAAAGACAGCCAAACAGATTATTTATATACAAGACAGAAGAACTCAACGAAACTCAGGAAAAATAAGGCTTGAGAACCAAACCATTCACTGGTAAGTTCTATTCCCACCCCTGTAGATCTTGCAACTTATAAGTAGAAGGGCCAAGCTTTGCTACAATCTGAAAAGGGCCTACCCACAACTGCTGGAATTTAGTGTGCTTTCCTTTCTCATCATGGGGGTGATCCCATTTGAGGACTAAGTCTCCTACTTCAAAGTCTTTTGTTCCAGCTTTATGTTTGTCAAACCACCTCTTTACTAACTCTTGCTGTTGCTTAAAGAGTTCCCTGGCTTTAGATCTAGCCTCTTATGCTTTCAGAAGATTGCATATCCTCATCTACAAAACTTCATTCTCCGACCCTCTGGACTCTTGAGCTATTATGGAAGAGGGTAGCATGATGTTGGGGGGAAGAATGGCTTCTTTACCATACACAAGGGTATACGGTGACACTCCTATCGCAGACTTGGGGGTGACTCTATCGACCCAAAGGGCGTTTGGTAGCGCTGAGTGCCAGCTCCTCTGGTTTTCTATCACAGTCTTCTTTAAGATCCTAATCAGATTTTTGTTAGTGGATTCAGCCAGGCCATTTCCTTGTGGATAGTAATTAGCAGAATAATGCAATTTTATCCCTTTATGATGAGCAAAAGCAGTTAATTTAATTGATGAAAAATACGTAGCATTATCAAAAACTAATGAAACTGGAACTCCAAACCTGGTCATGATGTGGTCCTGCAGGAAACTGATGACCTCGTCTTGATTTATCTTGCGCAGCAGAATTGCTTCGACCCAGCGAGTGAAATAATTGGTCGTGGTCAGAATGTACTTGTGTTGTAGGGAGGAATTTGGTTTTATTTCTCCAATAATATCCAACCCCCATTGCTCGAATGGTTCCATGATCATCACAGGCTTTAGGGGTGCTGCTGCTTTAGGCTGTCTCCCACTACACCTTTGGCAAATATCACACTTCCTGACATGTGTGTGTGCATCTTTGAAGAGCGTAGGCCAATAGTAACCTACCCTGAGGATTTTGTGGGCTGTAGTATCTCCTGAATAATGTCCCCCAGCAGGACCGTCATGCAATTCTGACATTACTTTCTTTGCATCTTCCTTTTCTAAGCATCTGAGAAGAACCCCGTCATAATTCTTCCTGAATAATACTCCTTCAAAAAGTTGATAGGAGGCTGATTTAAGACGCAGCGCTCTTCTTTGCTTGGAACTCCAATGTTCTGGCAACAATCCTGCCTACAGGTAATGCACAAGGTCTCTATACCAAGACTCGGGAACTGTAAACAAAGGACATACCTCCATTACATGTAATTCGGCTTCATCTTCCCAGGCGTGTTCTTCATTTTTTTCATTTTCAGTCATCTGTTTGCACAACCCTTGTCCTTTAAATATAGACGCTGGCTTGAATTCAAGGTCGTACTCTTGAAGAGCTGTTACCCAGTTGCCTCTTCTTTCTCCTAACTCCTTCTGTACAAGAAGAGACCTTACAGTTGGGTAGGGGACGATCACCTTGGTTCTATTTTTTAAAATATAAGGCCTGAATTGCTTTACTGCTTTGAATACAGTGTAAGCTTGTTTATCAATAGCTGGGTAGTTCAATTCGGCCCCCTGTAGACCAGTACTCATAAAGGATATTGGGAATTCATCCCCCCCATCTTCCTTTTGGGTGAGCACAGCTGCTAGTGAATCATCGGATGCAAAGGTATACAAGATAAAATCTTTGTCGAAATCTGGGCTTTTCAGGGAGGGTGCGTGTGCAACAGTAGTTTTGATTTTGCTGAATGCGCTCTTCTCAATTTCAGTCTACTTGAACAGTGCATTTTGCTTTACCATCTACTGCAACGGCTTGACAATCTGGGAAAAATCAGGCACAAATATTCACACGAAGTTTATCGTTCCCATAAATGATTCTGTAGGCAAAGGTTCCCCATTTGGTCCTGAACGTTGTCTTCAATCTGTCTTCTTCGGCTACTAATACTTGATTGTAGCCAGAGAAACCATCTAATAACGAAAATAGTTCAGAACTTGAGACCATTTGTAGCAATTGCTCCATGGGTGGCACAGGATAGTTATCTTTATTGGAAGCGCGGTTTAGATTTCTGAAATCCACGCATAATCTGATTTCTCCAGATTTTTTTCTCACTGGTACCAGATTTGATACCCACTCCGAGTGTCTGACCTTAAAAATGATTCTAGCATCCAATAATTTCTTCACTTCACTCTGAATCAGCGGTTCCAATTTTGGATGCATTTTCCTTAAAGGTTGCTGATACGGCTTGATGCCGGCTTTGATGGGGACAACATGCTTAATGATGCTGGTGTCGTATGTTTTCAGATCTTCGTATGTCCAGGAAAAAACATCTTTATATTGTCTAAACAGAGTGACGAACTTATCTCTTTCCGCTGGTGAACAACATTTGCCAAGGTTCACAAATTTAGGACTCACCTAAGTCCCTAAATTTATCAGCTCGAACTATAGAGATGAGCCGTGAGTCTTCACGTTGGCTGGTCTTCTGAACTTTTCATTTAAATCGAACATTCTTTCCAATGTTCTAACTCCTTTAGGGATGAAATTGTCATATTTCATCTTAGCCTGATGTTCTTCATCATCTATAATCGCCCCTTTGAACACCTCGTCATTTGTTAATCATTCTATTATCTGCTGATCATCGTCGAACACTCGCAAGTTGGTGATCATATCCAGTACTGAGGGCCTGAAAAGTAATTCGACGGAGCATCGATTATTCGTGGGTACGATCCTAGTGGCTGATGTGGCCAACAAGTCAGCTGCTGCATTTTTAAGTCTTGGAATTGAAATAATATTGAATGCATTAAAACATTTAAGCAGGCCCCATACCTCATTTTGGTAAGCTTTCAAGTCAGGGGAAACACAATGTATTTGATTCCGGATTTGTTTCACAATAATTTCAGAATCCCCAAAAACTCTTAGATTACTTACCTTTAATTCAATCACTTTCCTCAAACCCTGCACCAGTGCTTCGTACTCAGCTATATTATTAGTACAATCAAACTCTAATCTACATGAAAGAAAATGTTTATTCTTATGGGGGTCGATCAGGACACAGCCAGCCCCTGACCCCTCTAATGTCTTAGAGCCATCAAAAAACAAAGTCCAAAAATCACTAACTACTGAATGTGAATCTATTCCTATTGCTAAGTCTACTATTTTACAGTCAACCTCATCAGCCTATGAGAATCGAAGGAGATCATGTTGAGTGTCTGATGTGTTACTGGCTTCTTCTGCTTGGTAATTTCATGGTTCCAATTCAATAAAATAGTTTCCCAATACAGAATCCACTGGTTCATTCTTCTCCTCCAGTCGAGTGACATTGTATTTCATGTGAGGCTCTTTTAAGATCTTGATCTGATTCGGACTTCCTTTGTATGGGAGCCACAGATGCGACCAATCCAAGGCAAAATATCCATTTAGTTTGGCTAACCAATCTCTGCTCAGGACAAGACCGTAAGCGTCTGGTATATCAACCACCACGATACTAATGACTTGGCACACTTTATCATTGGATTCCAGATGGACTAGGACGTCTTCCATCTCACCAATCACCTTGACATCTGTCCTTTCCAACTGAACAACCCTCCACGTGGATGGCTTAGGCTGGCCATTTATCTTTTTACAGACGGATATTGGCATTACATTAACCGATGCCCCTGAGTCTACCAGACAATTGTGCATGTTATGATTGAAAATTTCAAACGTGAGGAGGAAAGGTGGGTGTTTTCTTTTAGACTTACCTCCAACGCTGGTTTCGCCGATTTCTTCTTCTTCCTGAGGTTGATTGTCAGTGGGCAACTTCTCATCCGATGCTTCAAGTGCTTTCAATAGTCTTCCTTTTTGCTGCGGCACTTTACACATTTCGAATAGTGGAACATTCGCTTTTACCTTCTTTAAATCCTCCACGATGTCATAATCCATCGGCTGCTCAATGGGATGAGGTTTATCAACATTCATCTTTCCTTCCTTTGGCCTAGCCAACGTATTATTCCGCTTTGGACCTTGGATGGTAATAGTGAATTCTGGAATCTTATCGGCTAAGGATTATTTTGAAATTTATTTACATTTCTTTGCAGCCTTTTGATCTTTGGTAGAATGAGACTGTTTTCTTTAATTGGCCCTTGGCTCCTTGTTGCCACGTTGGTTTCTGTGACGTCCTTGTAGCCCTGATTCTTTTCCTCTTCAGCATCAAATAATGAAACAGAATCCCACAAAACCATGGTTTCCTCTTCTTGTTCCTTTGTTGATGTAGTATTCTCTTTTATCTCTTCATCTCCATCTTCTGTTAATCTAGAATCCAACAGTTGATTCATGACCAACGTCATCGAATTTATCCATTGAGGACAATTCTTTTCAGAATGTGGCTGTTGGTGGAAAGTGCAAAAATTGTCCATGCCTACCTCTGTTAAATTCATCGATGCAGTATTGTGAGGAGGAGGTTGAGACTGATTGTTATCCTCTCTTTTATTATAATATGGCTTATAAAACTTTTGTGTTTCCTTCTCTTTCTCCAAATCTATGATTTTGTTGGAAAGCTTCTGCATCATTTTTGCCATATTTTCATAATCTGGCGATTTCTCTTCCTTAGGCTTAGTAAACAATAAGGATTTCCTTCCTGCACCTTTCTCTCCTGACTGTTCTGGATAATCTTCAATACTTTCTCTTTCAAGTTCCACTACATCTGCCTCTTCATAGGTTTCCATCAAAGTAGGCTTGGCCCTACCTTTGGCAAACATGGCCAAATCAGGGCCTAAAGCTGAAGTATAATATTCAATTAGAACTTTGTCTGATGTTTTATCCGTTTCAGAAAAATTCTTGAGATAGGCTGCAAACCTTTGTGTGAAACTGTGCACCTTTTCCTTTCTTTCTTTTTTCAAGGTGCATAGCCCTTTCATGAGGGCTGCATGAGTTTTCTGAGTTGCATACTTACTTCTGAAAATTATTTCGAAGGTATCCCAATCAGGGATAGAGTTAGCAGACAACCCAAAGTACCATGATGCTGCAGCTCCTTTAAGGGTATGCATGAACAGTCTGTAGACTACATCTTCATACTCGCCAGCCCTTAATCCTTCAATTGCCAAGTAAAAACTTTGTAGGTGATCATCTACTAGTATTTTCTCATTTGGGTCGAACTTGGGAAACATCTTGTCAAAGGCTTGAGGTAGGTCGTGTAATGGAGGTGTCAGGTTTAACGGTGATCTGGCTCTCCAAGCAGGTGGTGGGTTTGGTGGGTTAGGTGGTGGATTAGCGTTCACTCCTGCCATGAGTCTAGGTGGAGAGTGAGGAGGTGAGCCAATAGGAGTGCGAGCAGGAGAACTGTGAGGGCTATTTGGGCCTTCTTGGTTCAAAGGTAGTACAACTTCCTGTAAGGTTGTTTCTATAAGTTCTTCCCAGTCTCCAACCAACACTGAGTCTTCTACTATAGGACGATCTTTCCTTTTATATTCTCTTCTAGGCAATTCAGGGATGATTGGCAATCCTCCAATCTTCTTTACATATGCCCATGGTGTGTCTTCTCAGATCATTAAAAACTTCGTTGCCAACAGAATATAGATGTTCTCTTTCTTTAGGAATTGGATTATGAAGCCCACTGCTTTCAGAACTGTTACCAGTGGAATAATCTCAGGAAAACGGGTTTCCTCGGCCATCCATGCACTGGCGGCCCTCCTTCTAGCGCCAAAACTGTTGGGGCCCGGAAATTCGTAGGCAACAACGGTAAGGGATTCTCCCCAGTCAACGTTCCCAACTATCCCGTGACTGTTTGGTGTAGGGAATCCGTCTGGCTTGCGGTCCGACTACCGTAGGTCAAGTAACAAAACAAAGGGTTTTACCGGTTACGGCCCGGTCCACCAAGTTTTTGTATTTTGACTTAAATTATGAAATGCATGTGCCTAATTAACAATGCAGAGTGATAAAGATGCAAAGAGCATTCACAATGTGATGCGTGGGTTCTTACCTCTCGTCTTAGAACTCACAAGCATCTAAATCATACAAACAGTAATAAAATAAAACTAACTAAACTATCTCTAGAGAGCTGGATTAATTCATGAGTAATGCAATACTGTTCAGGTGTTATGGCAAATCACAGATAGCTATTTTTATAACCAAACATATAAACAGAAGTAAAAGTGTACATGACAAGATAGCTCATCAACAATTAAAACATCCCATTACTCATAGTGAATGCACACCATAAAAATACTGAAGAATCTTCAGACAAGAACATAGGTCCAAGAAATTAGAACACTCTTACAACTAATGAGACACAGCTGAAAACAAAATAGTTCACATTCAACATTGCTCATTTAAACGCATTGATCCATTCCACATATCACTTTCTCCAACAGGTAAAGTTTTCACTTTCTGGTTTGTAAAACGAAGTAGTTCCTCTTACAAGCAAAAGGTTTACAAGTTTTCCAGGGAAAAAGCCCCTCTAACTTCTAGCTTTCAAATATTTAAACAAAATCAGCCGACCGCTTGGGCTCCCCCCAAACGTGTGACTCTTCGGTTCTTCGGGCATTTCATATCCCTCCTTTTCATTTTTTCTGTGCAAGCTCATTATCAGCTGAGTCATTGGCGGACCTTTCAGATCTGTGCCTTTGTTGCTTTCGATTTTGTCTTTTACTTTACCTGCGCCCTTTGAGATCATATCTCCAATCAGTACCTTCGCGCCACAGCAATATGAACCGTCTTTTGGGTTTTCCTGCAATTAACCAGCGTGCATCATTCACTGGGTTGTATTCCAAAATAAATGTCAAATTATACTAACTGAAACGGAGAATCCACAGGAAATGGCCAGGTGCACCAGTTGATCTGAGAATCTTAACAAACGCTGCCACTACTACTCCATTCACCTACAGGCTCGATAGACATCACCACCACCGGACAACAGAAAACTCGACGGCGGCTCAAAATACCTACCCACAGCCGCAACGGCGAAAAAGAAAAGGTTAAGGACATGCGACCCGTGGGCGGGAAAGTTCCCCAATCGGAAGTCGGAAGATATTGACATCGGAAGCCAAAAACCTTGCATAGCCACAATGGCGGAAGAAGAGAAAACTATGGGCACGTGATGCACATCGGAGAGTGGAGCGCTTTACCGTCGGGGGCTAAGTCGCTTTGGAAGCCGCAACGGCGGATGAGAAAAGGGCAACAGTCGCCGATCAAACATAGTATGACGCCCAAAAAAAATTAAGTGTTTAAAAACTGTTAGAAAATCAGCACTGGCTAAAACCCGCTTTACTTCTGGAACGGCGGCCTTGAAGAACAAAGATCTGATTTATCATTTGCTAGCCAACCAACTCAAATTTGCGACCAATCACAAAATTCAAACATAGGCAACCTCTGGAACAGGCTGAAAATCAATCTGTAAAATCATTCGAAAATAAAACCCGACCAATAAGTTCCAGGATCCTATGATTTAAGAACAACGCTAAATCATGAGGAGGGGCCCAGAATTTAAGAAATTTGGGGAGAATTGTTGCAGCCGCAACAAGATGGTTTTGTTGCCTTGATGAAAAGAAGAAAGGTAGAAGTGATGGGTCTAGACAAGTGGGTCGTTGTGAAGGAGAGGGTGACTAGAGAACAGGCCAATTCAATGTTCAACTTCAAAGAGGGCCTAAAGCAGAAAGCATTGAAAGTGCAATATTTTAATCACCCTGAACTTGCACATTTTTTATATGATCGGTTTCTTGCAGCCTATGGTCGGTTTCCATGGAACGATGAGGTTCCTAATTATTTTGCTAGGTTTTTTTTATGCTGAATTGTTTTTAGGAATGAATCCAGACTATACTGGTATTCATTCCGAGTTTTATGGAGTTGGAAAAGGGAGGATATGCAATCGAAAAGGAGCCCTTAGAGATCGTAGTACTCTTCGACCTCCACCTCCGATATCTCGTCCACCTAGGCTTGTGACTTACAAATCATAGATGGAGCCCACATCACAAGTTGGGACAACTACAAGGCATAATGTTGCCAAAGGTTTGACTTCGGCATTTGTAGGAGTTGATGTTGGATTGAGTTGAGAGAAGGCTCGAGCCATTATTCAGCAAAATTGTGTTTACAAAACAAGTGATGAGTTAGATTGTATGGGCATTGAAGATATAAAGTCCTATGCAAAGCTTTGTCATAATATAGCTTCGGATAGAATATCTAATGACACGTCAAGCATAGGAGAGGTCTGTGTACTTCCAATCTATTATTTTTTTTATTCATTTTGAATTAAGCTTTTTTTTACATTATATCTATGTATGATAAATTACTTTTTGATGTATAGTAATAAATACGTTATGTAAATGTTTATTGTTTTCAGTTTTCTCGATTGTTAAATGAACATAATTTTAGAGTCTTCACTAGTCAAAATGCTGGAAATGTAGAAGAGCATATTGGAGAGGTATATTTAAAATTTACACATTTATATTTATGTTTGAAAGATTTTTTTTTGTTTTTTAATTTAACTATGTATCTTATTGTTAATTTGACTTATTTATTCATGTTTCATTAGATTCGAACTTTTTAGATGATTTTCCATCTATTGTCAGCTAATGTTTTGTTTTTTTTGTTTTTTGAGTTAATTGGTAAGCTTAATATTTTTTACTTTTACTATGATTTATTTGTTAACAAAATTTAAATTTTAAGGGAAGAGAACATATTGAAATTGGAGGTGAAGATATAGGTTCTTTGATGGATGTGGATATTGGCATCAAGATAATTTTGTTCATAATTGAATTGTTCTTTAATATATATGTTTAAATAGTTTAAATAATGTTTGACATTTGTAAATTGCTTTTATATATGTTGAAGCTTGGGTCTCTTCGATCTTTTCAAGGCAAAGGAAAGACTCCACTGGACAATAATGTTGGAATTGTAAGTTTAATATTTTTTTTTTGAATTTAATTTAAAATAGTCTAAATAATTTGTAAGATTTATAAATTGTTTTTATATATGTTGTAGCTTGGGTCTACTCCACCTTTTAGAGGCAAAGAGAAGACTCCATTGGATGATAGAGAATTGGAGATAATTTTGTTAATAATTGAATTGTTCTTTGATATATTAGTTTAATGTTTTAATGTTTTTATTTTGGTTTAAAGTTCTTTAAATAATTTATGCTATTCATAATCTGTTTTTATACATGTTGCAAATTGTTACGAGTCCAAGGGAAACGAGTCCAAGGGAAGACCCTGTTCGAGGATAATGGTGGACTTCTATTTAGAGAATTATTTATATTATTATTTTTACGTAGATATATATGTTGTAGTTGATTTGGACATGGAGGAGCTTAATTTTTGGATTATATACATGTACTTTGAACTCACATGTACATAATTTTTGGATTATATACATGTACATTGAACTCACATGTACATGATTTTTTTTTGGATTATATACATGTACATTGAATTCACATGTTCATGATTGTTTTTTTTTATTATATAAATGTGCATTGACTTTAGATATTGTTTTTGGGATTATATACATGTATATGTAAAGGTTATGAATGTAGGAAGTTTTGATAGGTGCAAATATATGAATGTATGTAATTTATTAAATTTATGTATGTTTCTTGTTGAGAAGTTGAGAGTGATAGAAATGTTATGAAATTTTGATAGGTGCAATCTAATGTTAAGAATGAATATATGGAGAATGTTAATGTTAGAAGTGAATGTGGGAATAGGGGAATGTTAGGAGTGAATGTGGGAATGTTAGGAGTGAATGTTTTGATAAGTGCAATGTTAGTAGTGAATGTTAGGAGTGAATGTGGAAATAGGGGAATGTTAGGAATGAATGCTTTGATAGGTGCAATCTAATGTTAAGAATGAATATGGAAATGTTAATATTAGGAATGTTAGGAATGTTAGGAAGTTTTGATAGGTGCAATGTTAGGAGTGAATGTGGGAATGGAGGAATGTTAGGAGTGAATGTTTTGATAGGTGCAATATTAGGAGTGAATGTTTTGATAGTTGCAATGTTATGAGTGAATGCTAGGAGTGAATGTGGAAATAGGGGAATGTTAGGAATGAATGCTTTGATAGGTGCAATCTAATGTTAAGAATGAATATATGGTGAATGAATATGAAAATGTTAATGTTAGGAATGTTAGGAAGTTTTGATAGGTGCAATGTTAGGGGTGAATATGGGAATGGAGAAATGTTAGGAGTGAATGTTTTGATAGGTGCAATGTTAGAAGTGAATGTGGGAATGAGGGAATGTTAGGAGTGAATGTTTTGATAGGTGCAATATTAGGAGTAAATGTTTTGATAGGTGCAATGTTAGGAGTGAATGTGGAAATAGGGGAATGTTAGGAATGAATGCTTTGATAAGTGCAATCTAATGTTAAGAATGAATGTATGGTGAATGAATATGGAAATGTTAATGTTAGGAATGTTAGGAAGTTAATGTTTGGAATGTTAGGAAGTTTTGATAGGTACAATGTTAGGGGTCACTACAACAAAAACTAGATTTAGCGTCAAATTTAGCGCCGGATTTTAGTGTAATTTTTTCCCAACTGTGGTGAACAATCCGGCGCTAAACCTGGCACTATTGTACATTTTCGTAAAACGTCG
>LPNX010555626.1:83292-120486 GCA_001517045.1 Pseudotsuga menziesii | reverse complement strand
AACAATATCCAGATGATACAAAGAGTTTACAATAAAGACTACACAATTTATGTGAACTTGATGAGAAGCAACTAACAGCATACTGGATGACTAAGGTAGCCTATCAAAGAAGAAAACATTAGCATTATCTACTTAAAGAGGGTGAATTGAATTTAGGAATGTTAGCATTAAAGTATACCAAAAATGTGAACAAAAGAGGTGGAAATTAACATTAACATGAAGTATCCCTACAAAACCCAAGAGATCTTGGAAAATGGGGCCATTATATTCCCTAACTTGGATACCACAATGCATCAAGATAAATGTCAATGCATCCAAACTTATGATACATTATAGAAAAAAAAATTAAGGCCAATTGTATCCATATTACTGAAGGAAAAAGGAATTGCATGGATAATCTATGAAATCAAAAATTGCAAAAGTGCCCATTGGCACTAAGGCGACGTGAGCTGTGTATATAGACACCAAAAAATAAGTTTTTTAAGAGCGCATGATAACATCTTTGGGAAACTATAAGAGGAATGCCTATCAACACCTAGGATGGGCACGAGGCATTTTAAAATTTTAGATGGTGTCACAATTCTGATGGGCATGCATGTATGTGATGGAGGGGACTAAGTCATTTGAATCCTTGCAACTCATTTCATATTTGAGTCTAATAACAATCCACCTTTTAAATTGAACCAAAATACCAAAAGAAGTTTATTAATGGCTAGATTTCAGAAAGTTATAGGTGTGAGTAGTTAAGTTCTTAAGTGAGAAAGTTATAGGTGTGAGTAGTTAAGTGAGAAAGTTATAGGTGTGAGTGGTAGTTAAGTTAGATTTTATTGAAAATATATCATTTTTTTTTTGTAAATAGTAAGAGGTGCTCAATTGTTAAAATTATAAAAAAATTGAAAGAACAATTTTATTTTTTACATTATTTTTGGTGAAAGGGTTTAGTTAATTTAAACTTGTCAATTGAAATACAATTATTTATAGTACCCTTCATCTTTGAAGGGCTCCATGAATAAATGCCCTTCGAATTGAAATTAACACCCACCCTTCAAATTTGTTCACTGCTACCAATTCTGAAAGAGGAGAAGATTAGGTACATCAAATTGGAAATTAAGAACTCGAGCCAAAACCCTAACAATGAAAAATGGATGGAGGGGTTATCCATACTCCTTTTTACAAGTGTTTGTTCACGAGACTACTTGGATAATCCTTTTTCCAAGTTAGCATCACATATTTAGCTTGTATTTGAGCAATTTTTGAAGCAATTTCATAGTTCTTGGGTTATGCACAAATTTTAATTAAAAAAAGGTGATCAAATTCAATGAAAAAAGCCCATTTCTGAAGCAATTTCAGAGTTCTCGGGCTAAATTTTTATCATTTGAATATCAATTAAACGCAGAAACAATAAATTGAAAAAGTTTGGGATGGACATAGATTGAAACATACCTTGTGCCATTGAAGCTTTGAACACGGTGAGCTTGAGTGAAATGTAATCTTAGAAGGGCATCTATCATATGGTAATGAAAGGGGAAGATTGTTCTACATTGGCACCCACCAGCATTCAAATTAGAATCATACTAGATCAAGGGTAAGAATGATAGATCAAAGGAAAGAATGATCAGATCCAAAAAAGAAAACATCATGTATTAGATGGATCTTCAACATGTCAAAGGAATACACATGGATTCACAGAATGGACTGCCACATTGGTGCATTTGTAGTGTTAACCGAGCAAGAGCCGGCTCAGGTTGTTTATTTCAAGGAGACATATTTTACACCATCAAAACATTACAAATGAAACATTCAAAAGAATACCAATGAGTCATTAGAGACCGCTACACTGAAGGAATTGAGATCATTATTCTTTATTGATTAAATTTCCTAGGATATCACTACCTAACTTGCCAGAAGATTTTATTAGTTTATTTTTTCTTTTTTTTATATTGTAATTTGATTTTAATTTTAATTTAGTTTGATTATAGTTTAATTTTATTCTTTCAGTTTTGTTAACTTGATTTTGTTTTAGATTTAGTTTATTTATAGTTTGTTTGTTATTATTGCATATTTCCAAGGAGTGAGATTGAGGATATTTCTCTAATCATTTCGTAGATGTGGATACGACGCCCTGACAGAAATCAACTTATTCAAGTGTTGAAGAAGATGGAGAGATATCGATAGTTTTCAAGTAGAGATTGATCGACCTGTTCAATTTTGGAAAAGGGAAGCACTTTGTCATTAGAAGGAGTTACCTCTTCATTTACATATAAAAACCTATGCTGATTATGTTTGGGGGATTGGTTGGTTGGCATTATTTTCAATGTACTCAAGAACTAATCGAGAGGAAGAGACATTGATACACAGAAATATTTTTCTCCTGCAAAGTTGTTGATTTCGTGTGTTTATGAATGAGATCGGCTCTCTCTGTCTGCCTTTCTTCAATTATGTTTCAGAACTCTGTAATGTTTTTGTAAATGCTTTCATAGCCAGTGGATGGACTTTCACAAATTGTTATGAGCATTGATTTTGTTAAGTAAAATGTTTTATTTTGTGCAATTCAATGTTAGTTAAATTGGAATATTTTTCATTCATTTATGTTTGTTATGAAGTGTGACAAAGCCCAAGTTTAGAAATCTATGGTAAGAAGTCTAAACTCTAATCCGATTGAATAATAGTTGGAGTTTTTCGAGGAGTCTGAGTGAAAGGTTGGGGATTATTCGACTGTCCCAAGTGTCAACCTATAATTTGATGCAAATCCGTTGTATGTGAATCATTGTTGTTGGGTTCCTGGATGAAATCAATTACCTATAGAAACTTTATAGGTCAAAGACACAAAATATATCCAAGCAAACTGTAGTTCCAATCTGGAGGCTTTGGGAATGATATGAAGTAGAAATTGAACAGAGTCCAAAGCACAGAAAAAATCCCTTGCATCCATGATCGTGACTTAGAGGCATGGTGAATAAGTTTATGAGTGAGGATTCGAGCCTAGAGGATGTTTAGTGGAAGTCTAGTAAAGAAACCCATAATTCATGAGTTGAAGAACTAGCGTTATTCCTCTTCACAAATGAACTGAGGAGCATTTTAGGTAAAGAGCAAAGAACTCATGCTGTTCATTGTGATGTTGAGTGGAACACGGAACCTATAATATGTGTTGAAGGGATACAAACCCTAAAGGTCGTTGGGTTGTAGTATTACTGCAGAGAGAGCATCCAGGTGCAGATTGATGGATTGAAACCTTAACTTACAGCTTGATGATGAGAATAAGCCACAGTCAGCTAGTGACATGTGGCATAAAATTTGAGTTGGCAGAGGTTAAGAGAAGGGTAGACTGAATCAAGATCAAGAGATGGTTTATAAACCCATCTAAATCCTCCTTTACTAACCTCAGCCCTCAAGCCACCTCTCTCAAGTCACAACCATGGAGTCAAGCTTAAAACTTAGAATCCATGTCCTACCTCTATCACTGGTAGTGTTGTTCACTCAAACAAACCAAAGAAGGCACCAAGAGTGACTTGCTTATGTATTATTGAAGAGGGGTTTAATTATAGGATTATTTTAGGATTTTGGACCTATAATATATTGGCATTTAACATTTTAGCGGGGGAGTTTGGCACATTAAATCATTAGATAACCTACCAAATTTTGGGTTGAAGCATTCTCAACTTAGTAGGCAGCTTGTACAAACTCCCAATGAGGAAACTCCAATAACTGCATTCCTAGGCCCCTGGAAATTTGTATTAATGTTCCCAAGCTCCTAGTACCATTATTATTATTTCCGAGAGGCACATCTTAGACAATAAATCCTAGAAGTGCCGAAAGAAGCAATGTCTTTCAAGTTGAGCAAGGTAAATGTGTCCCTTGTTAGGTTGGCACTAGAAAGCATGTCTCAAATTGAACGAAGGCCTTGAGAAGGGAAACCTCAAGTACATGTAAGCCATGGTGTTATCACTCCAAGAAACTACTTAGTGGTTATGGCTAAGTATGCTTGGCAACTTAAGAAATAAATGTTTTCCAACAGGTGGATCAATGGGATACCAAGAAAGCACAATGAAAGGATTAACTCATCAGAACATCTTAATGAACCAGTGCTTTTAGAGACTGCCAATCAGATACAATATAACAGAAAGGTATGAAGAATATCATTTAGATAACCAAGTACATGTAATGCAGGGTTTAAATAACCAAGTACATTTGGATGCAGGGTCATACTAAACAATAAAGAAATCCTTCATTCAAGTTCATGAGCATAAAGCTGAGCTAAACTTAAACAGAGTACATAATAAAAAGATAGATGAATGGTCTGATGACAGTAGCAAAAGAAGGCTGTGATTGTATTAGGATAAGCAATCAGTACATAGGCCAAATTCTCTCCAAGATTGAACCTCTCTCTCAGTCTGAGTTCTTAGGCTTTATAGCCTTTACAAACAGTCTTCAGATCCTCAAAACATGGATCTGTTAAGCTAAAAATAGTAACTAGAACAGAAATTGCAAAATGATAGGGAATGATCCCTCATCATAAGGAAATGTTAATATGTTGGTCCCATTCTCATGTTGATAGTTGGTGAAGTGGATCCAAGCCTCCCAAGACTTCTGGGATCGATTTGATATAGATAAGAATCAATCTTGATAATGTGGCAATCGATTCCTGAAATATTGCCTTTCAAAGTAAACTCTAAAGAAGAGATCCTAAAATTAAAACTATATCTAAACCAATTCTTCGACAGCTGCTCTGTTTGAAAGATATCTATAAATCTGGATGTAATCTTTTCATCAATCAACTGCCATGTAGAATTTGTTACCTGAAATTCTGGAAAGTTGGGATACTCTGCCCTTCAGATCTGGGATAAACTGCCACTTGTCTTTCAAAAAGTTCCTAGAAGTTCTCTTTGAATTCCTTAACTTTTGGGAAGTTCCTTTGACTCGTGCTAATGCTACACCCATAATTATACTCAAGGCATTTGCATCTTGATCTGTTCTTAATTATAGCATCTGCAAACATCATATGCGTACATCTGGTCTCTAGGTTATTGATCTGGTATCTGAAACTGACAATAGGTGTGGTATGATGTGTCAACCTGGATTGTGACTTCATCCACGGCTTGAATCAAGACAACGATTAGAGGCCAGATATCTTCGATCAATCAAATTTTCCAAAATGCAAAGACTTTCACCACGCCCAGGACACCTGCAGTCGGTCTTGGGGTTCGACTCAGCGGGGTTTTATTTATATATCAATTTATGAATTGACATGTGGACTGGAATTCGATGATTGATATGTAGCTTGACATTTGGCACATCCAAGACTCACAGAAAATAAAAATTTTAACACATTCTATCACCCAAAATGACGATGCCCTTTTTGGGAGATAACACATGGTAATCCCAATCTCCTCCGATTGTAAGTGGAAAGTGGTAGCCATGCTATAAAAGGATAACCTAAAATAATCTTCCTTGTTTGGAACCAAAGAAAGGGCAATGCCAAAAGTGTAGCTTTGTGTAATATTCTGAAAAATAGCAAGAAAATAGATACAAGCCTCGAGGAAGGAAAACATTAAATACATAGAAATTTTTAATGGGCACATAAAGGAAACATCATGTATCAAGAGTCATAAAGAGTTTCAAGAAAGAAGTGTACCTCCAATTTAATGAAAAAGATCATATATTGAAATTCCAAATATAACCTGGGCATTCTTTGAACTAATGATGAGGTAATTCTTATGGTTTCTTCTATGTGTTTCTTATCGCAATAACAAAGGATTCATTCATGTTATAAAGAGTTCAAGCTGAATATGAAAGAAATTATGACATGTTAGAACTCAAATATGTTTTATCCAAGAATGTTTGATGATTCTGATGGGGTACTAGTGTCATATTTATATACATTGGTACAATAGAGATGACAACAAATATTGCACAAGACCTTCTAAGAGATGCTGATCAATATATTTTAGAAGGCCTCAAACATTTGTGTGAATATTCTATTGCATAGGTATTCTTTTATTTCATTGCGGTTTTTCCTTTTTGTTATGATATTGTCCAGCCCCAGCACTGAGATCTCTATTTTCTGTTTAGGACCTTACTTTAGAGAATTTTGCAAGTATATATGATCTTGTTGAGTCATAACATGCGACTTCTTTTGTTGGGAGAAAGAAAATTGGAACAATTTCAATATTATGTTTCCCTTGTGGTTTGAATTTTGTACTTTGGTGGGGTGTTTTAGAATAATCCCACTTGTTATGCATGCTTTAAATGGTAAACATATCCCATATGCTTTAAATGATGAGGATGATGAACTAGATGACAATGACAATGACAATGATGGTGTTTTTGATGATGACGATGATGGAAATGATGATGATCATCATCATCATCGCCATCTTTGTCATTGTCATCATGATTATCATAATATTCATCATCAGCAGCATAATCATCATCCATGTCATCATCATCGCCATTGTCCTTGACATCATCATCATCATGATTATTGACATTTTCATCAGTTATTCGTCATTACCTTTGGCATAAGAAATAACATCTACCCAAAATATGTGATTAGTGGAAAAGGGTCATGGATGACACACACGATTTATGCATGACAAATAACAACTTATTTTTTAATATGTTCAACATCATCATTCTCATTGTATTCATCATCATTCTCATTGGCATCATCACCATCATCATCATTCATTTCATTGCCATCATAACCATCGGCAATGTCATCATTGCCATTATCTTCATCATCATCATCATCATCATCATAATCGTCATCATCATCATCATTGTCATTGTTCTCCTCATTATCAACAACATTATCATCATCATCATAACCATCCTCAATACCATAATCATAATCCTCATTTTCATCTTCAACGTCTGGGTGTAAAACTTGATGCAAAAGTGGATAAAAACATGGATGCAAAAAAGGATGCAAACATGGATGCAACAAAAGTAGGCGCAAAAGTGGGTGCACCAAAAATGGATGCAAAAGGTGATGCGAAAAATGATGCAATCATGGAAGGAAAACATGATGAAAAAATTGGTGCAAAAGTGGATACAACCATGGATGTAAAATTGGATACAAAATTGGATGCGAAAGTGGATGCAACAAAAGTAGATGCAAAAGTAGTCGTAACACCCAACACAAAACCCGGTGCAAAAGTGGATACAACCATGGATGTAAAATTGGATACAAAATTGGATGCGAAAGTGGATGCAACAAAAGTAGATGCAAAAGTAGTCGTAACACCCAACACAAAACCCGGTGCAAAAGTGGATGCAAAATTGGATGCATAAAGGGATGCAATAACTGATGTAAAATTGGATGCAAAAAAAGATGCAAACGTGGATGCACAAGTTGAAGCAAAAGTGGGTGTAAAAGTAAGCGCAAAAATGGGTGTGAATTGGGACGCGACAAAAGTAGATGCAAAAGTGGATGCAATAGTAGATGCAAAAAAGATGTAAACATGGATGCAAAATGGGATGCAAAAAGGGATGAAAATGTGGGTGCAAAAGTGGATGAAAAAATGGATGCAAAAATGGCTGAAACAAAACGAAATGCAAAACTAGACTCAAAACAGGACGTAAAATTTGATGCAAAACTTGGCATATGAAGGGATGCAAAAAAAGTAGCAGAAGTGGATGCAAAAGTGGATGTAAAAAAGGATGAAAAAGTGGATGAAAACAAGGGCGTAAAAGTTGAGGCAAACATGGGCGTAAAAGGGGGCGCAACAACAGTAGATGTACAAACTAGGCACAAAATTAGGTGCAAAATTAGGTGCAAAACTAGGCTCAAAACCTGTCGCAAAACCTAATGCAAAACCTAGCGCATAACCAGGTGCAAATTACACCGTAATTTGCGCCAGATTTAGAAAAAGGACGCAAAAAACGCCTAAAATAGCACCAACCCGTGAAATTGCGTCATTTTGTCCAAAAAATGAAGAAAAATACACTGAAAGATGGTTTAGACGCAAAAAAGGATGCAAAAAGAGACGCTAAATCCAGTTTTTGTTGTAGTGGGTGAATGTGGGAATGGGGGAATGTTAAGAGTGAATGTTTTGATAAGTGCGATGTTAGGAATGAATGTGGGAATGGGAGAATGTTAGGAGTGAATGTTTTGATAGGTGCAATGTTAGGAGTGAATGTGAAAATAGGGAAATGCTAGGAATGAATTCTTTGATAAGTGCAATCTAATGTTAAGAATGAATATATGGGGAATGAATATGGAAATGTTAATGTTAGGAATGTTAGGAAGTTTTGATAGATGCAAATATATGAATGTTTGAAATGAATGTTAGAAAATGTTAGGTACAAATATATGAATGATTGTTAAGAAAGGTTAGGAATGTTAGGAAGTTTTGATAGGTGCAAATATATAAATGTATAAATGAATGTAAGAATTAATATAGGGGAATGTTAATGTTAAGAATGAATATATGAGGAATTTCAATGTTAGGAGTGAATGTGGGAATGGGGGAATGTTAGGAGAGAATGTTTTGATAGGTGCAATGTTAGGAGTGAATGTTAGCAGTGAATATGGGAATGTTAGGAGTGAATGTTTTGATAGGTGCAAATATATGAATGAATGTTAGGTAGTTTTAATAGGTGTAAATATATGAATGAATGTTAGGAAATGTTCGGAATGTTAGGAAGTTTTGACAGGTGCAAATATATGAATGTTAGGAAAGGTTAGGAATTCTAGGAAGTTTTTATAGGTGCAAAATATATGAAAGTATGTATTATTAAGTTAATGTATGATTGTAGATGTAGTGTTGACAAGTTGAGAATGTTAGGAATGTTAGAAAGTTTTGATAGAAATATTTTTTATTACTAAGGTAAAATTAGCAACTTGATTTTGAATTTTAATATTTTTTATACTAAGGTAACATTATCAATTTAATTATTATATTTATTTTATGTTCCTTACATGAAAAGAAAGTGATCACTACAAAGTTGCAATAGTGAGGAAACTACAAATAGCATTCCTATATAACCCCTGAGGATTTAAAGAAAGGTGATGAAATGAATAATGAAAAACAAAAAGAAAGACTTGAAGAGTTGAAGGGAGAATTCAAAAATTGAAGGCCCTTCATGTTTGATGGAAAATTTGAGGAAGCGATAGAATCTTGGTTGTTAAATATGTTCTGTGGTGGAAGGAAGCTAAGAGTGTCAATAACATACGTAGTAAAGAGTTGAGTTGGAAATTTTTTTAAAAACTACTGAAAAAAATGTATATGTCAGAACGATGTTATGATGAGAAAGCCCAATAATTCAATGATTTGAGACTAGGATTGTTAACCATGGAAGAATTTGTAACCGAGTTTGTAAATTTACAACGTTATGTACCATACCTAAGAGTTGAAAAAGCTAAGGTATACAGTTTTATTAGTTCTTTACCCCTAGTGTATAAGGAAAAGATTGTGTTTGAAATTCTTCAACAATGGATGAAGCAATTAGAAAGGCCTAGTTGTGCTACCATTTGTTTAAACAAATATCCAAATTGAGTAGAAGTTGGAAAAATAAAAAAATTGAAAAGATCGATCAACGTAGGAAAGGATTTAAACCCTCATCTTTTGGAAAAGGAACAAGAGGTCATACTGATAAAAATTACAATAGGCGAGGTTCAACCAATAGTAATGGGGTAAAGAGTATCGAAACTTCCAGTGGAGGATGGAATAGTAACCCGTAAGCATGTTGCAGGAAGCTTCTACTGTGAATGACATAGCCAAGAATATCCCTATAGTTAATGTTTCTTTGGAATATCAGTAGGTGGACCATCAATCCACCATGTTGGAAGTAGAAGGTAAAGTTTTGAACATACATGTTTCAATACTTATCGATTCAGGGTCTAGTTTAAGTTACATTGCACCAAAAGTAGTTGAAAAGTGTAAACTTAGTAAGGAAAAACAAAAAAATGCATGGTTGGTATAGCTAGCAACAAAGGTAAAAATGAAAGTTACGGAGATAGTTAAAGATTTTTTATTAGGTTTTAATGACTTGGATACCTAGGTTAATTTAAATATACTTCCCCTAGGATCCTATGACATTTTGATAGGTATGGATTGGCTAGAATCTCTTCAAGATGTTATCAACTATTTGCATAATATTTTTAGTAGTGTTGATGACGAGGATAAGTATCATACAATGAATGAAATTTATAGACCTTTATCTACACGCCAAATTTCAACACTACAACGTAAAAAATGTGTTATATGGAAAGGGTGTCAACTATATGGCATCAAAATTAAAGAATTTGAGCCCAAAAGATAAAAAATGGAATTGGAACAATTTCCTATTTTAAAGGAATTTGAAGTTGTATTTTGTGATAAGATATCAGTATTGCCACCTAAACGATATTTATATTTTAACATATATCTAATGTCGTTTTCAACACTAGTATCATGAGCTCCATATCATATGAATATCCTAGAATTAACGAAATTAACAATACAATTACAGGAGTTGCTATAGAGAAATGATATATTAATCCTAATGTATCTCCTTGAAGAGTACCTATTTTGTTCGTGGGTGTGCTAGTAATATGATAAATTGTAATGTATTATTATTGTTTACTGTCGTGCATGGATAACTTATAGTTGATGAATAGATAACCAACCATTGATGGTAGATAAATAGAAGAACGTGAGCTTAAAAAAATTCGGTAGACGAAATTTTTTCCGGCCGACGAAATTTTTTTTCCATTTGGGTTGTAAATAACAGTTCTGTAACGGAAAAACATTGTTTAGCCGAATAATTGTTCGGTCGAATCATTTTTCGGTCGAATAATTGTTCGGCCGAATAACCTCTGAGACCTGAAACCTGCACAATTTTCAGGTTTCTCCATTTTCGGAAGGTAAAATGGATGCCTTACACTACAAATCGACTGTCGGACTTGATACCATTAGTTTCATCATTTAATCTACTTTCCGTAGGTGTAGATTTTGTTGTGTATAGGTGAGATTCGCTATTTTTTTTTTTTTGTCTCTTAACATGTGTCGAGTTTCGTTTCATCTCTTTCAACATGCGGTGAAATGAAAATATATATAACTTTAAAAATACACCACCTAAAAAATTGAAACAAATATGGTGCGCTTAATTGGAGAGTCTACTTCAAAAGGGTATTCGTAGATTTTTAAATTTTATAGTCAATTGAGAGAAAAGTGGCGCAACCAAACACATATTGAAAATCGATAAGGTTTCCCCATTGATCGAATTCAAATAAATATTATAATTAGTGTATAGATCCATTGGTTACAAACTTATAGTCATCGCAATAGTATATTGTGTGTAGATTATCGTAACATATTTTGTTTTTGCAAAACACAAGTTTAACAATGATTTTAGGGGCACAACCAAACATGTCTTTTTTTTAGTCCTTTCATTTTATAAGGACGCACTATCAAACATTTTCCGAAAGGACATATCAAATCTCAATGAAATTGAAAAAATTATGAATAGAAAGCTAACATAATTCTCTAAAAGTTTTGTTTTTACTTGAAAGTTAAATTCTAAACAAAAATATCACTTTCGTTCTCCCAAAGTTGAAAAACATGAAAAAATCAAATTTATTTTCTCATAAGACCCCCCAAAATAGATACCCATCTTCATGGATTCACCGAGAGGTATTGTGAAGAATTTAGTGTTGTGGAAGAGCCATTTGGAAACTTGGGCTATGTCAATCCATTTATAATGTAATTGCACTCTTTGTAGTATTTTCATAATAAATATTCAATTCTGATTTTATATTTTTTGGTCTCATGTTCAGAATTTAATGTACCCATGCTCAATGTACTCATATTTTGACTAGTTTTGGTAAAAATGCTATATCTTGATCTCTGTGTGTCCAAATTGAATTCCGTAAGTTTATAAAATTAGATAATACAAAATTGGAGCCCACATTTCCTTTATATCTATAATTTTTTATCCTTTACCTGCATTTGAGTCGATTTAGAAACTAGGAAATTACGTAGTCTTGGATTGGGGAATCTCACTCCTTGATATCCAATATACCAAATAGACCTATGAAGTATTTTGAAGACATTATTACTACAAACCATGTCATAATAGAAACTAGAGACTATTTACAGAACCCTTCCTTGAGTTACAGATACTCCAACATGTCCAGAAGACAATTCCTAGTGCCTTTCTCCTTAAGCTAGTGTTTGGATCTAATTTGCATATGATGGTGTACCCAGGTATCCTTAGATTAGACTTCAGCGGGAGTTGATTTTGAAACATAAATGGTCCCAGTACATTGTGCAAAGGGTTCTTGAAACTAGTGTGTCCCTTTTCTACCTTCCTTACATTGGTGTCTTCCTTAAGTCTTTGGGTTAGTGTGTCGATTCCTTTTTTGGTTCTTGGATTTGGTACACTAAAGTGGTGTGAAAGCTTAACCAATTTGGCTGAGTCTTTATTTGGTGTGCCTAGATTTCGATTTGGGTACATCACACCATACTACATGAAATGGCAAGATTGTAGTCTATAAGAATACAAATATCTCAATGGAATGATCCAACAATTTTGATTCATGTCATGTTAGTCAAAGTGAATAATTGGTTTCCGCAATTAAAATTTCTTATTTTTTAGAGAGGTAAGAATTACTTCATGACCAAAAGGATGGCTTCTCTGTCATAGTTGAGGTTGGGTAAAGGTCACATGGTATTGAATATCTACCAAAATTTAATTCCATACACGAAACCAAAATACTATACTTCATCACAATTCTACATATTAAACATTATTTATATCTAAAAATTTATAATAAGAAGAATATCTTAAGAGAATTTTATTACATATTTTAATAAGGAAAATGCAAAAACACGATTAGGTTAAACAGAGTAAAAAATTAGGTTTACATAAATCGAAAATAAAAAAAGATGTAATTGGATTTTGAAAACATGGAAACTAAAATAAACGGTTGAAAAGAAAATCCAGGTTCGATTTCTAACAGTCCTAATGACATTTCAAATCCTACAAGTGTTCCCGGTAATAATATATACACTCCCGACGACATGTCAAAGCCCGAAAGTGTGCCTGATAATAGGATCTCACACGCGGTGGTTGGCGATTTGAATGTCATATTTAAATGACAATAATATAATATTGGCGATACAAGTTTCAATAAGTTTTATTAAACACTGGAAAACACCATGAAATTTTGAAAATAGACAATTTTAAATATTAGAGAAAAAGTAGAGGAAGTAGACCTAGTGGATCCAATGTTGCTTTTTAAACATCAAAATGTACACTTTCCAGGATCCTAAAAAAATCAAATGTAAACTTTTTATACATAGAAAACATTTTTCATTGAATGCCTACCAATATACAACATTGAATAGACATGTGTATTGATCACACAACTAAACTTACAACATATTGTGCTTGACCTTCCCGTAGGTATGTTGATTGAAAATCCACCCTATTGTATGTGGTTGATGACTTCTTCCATTGACAAAAACCCACACCAATAGATATATCTTGACAACGTAGATTCATCTGTGGTGTTTACACATACTTGGTTTAACTAATAAAAGAAGACAGAAAGTAGGTATGGTATATACAAGTTTGAAATCCCACCAGTTATTCTATCCTTGATGCCTTGTATGAATGTTAAAACACCATCGGATCACATAGAAAACATATCAATTTGGATTCCTTCCTAGCAATCCATCCATTAGTTCCATCTTCCTGGATCCACTGGATTCTTCCTATATTCATGTATTTGAAGAACTAGCTTAGGAGCAATGGTGTTCACATTTGGATCTAGATGTTTCTTGGACTCCATTTGGCCTATTAAAGGAATCAATGGGAATGCATTCTATAGGAGTAAATCAAAGAAAAATTATGGTGCAAGAATTGCATTGAGAGCTCATCTTTAAATCCATTTCTTATCTCAAGTTGGCATGCAAAAACTCCCTTGCTTTCTTCCTATAAGATGCAAGTGTTTCTCCATTGTTCAATGTTAGTTATCTTGCAATTGTGTGTATAAAAATGACCTCCTTATGGGATATTTTTGGCTTCCATTTGAATCCCTCACCTCCTAGGTGACACCATTGTATTTAGATGGACTATTGGGAAATTAACATTTGGTTTCTCAAACTCTTGTTATTTTGTTTTTCTTAGCACTTGTGCCCTTTTAATTCATTTGAGTTTATTTCTATTTCTTGTTTAGTATTTTCCTTTCCATTTGGATTTTGGGATACTAACTTAGAATTTACAATTGTAGTCTTGCTGCAGCTTCAAGGATTCCCCTAAAGTGGGAAGTCTATTCATCCCAGTGACTACTATTCCCACAACAATGTCTCTATTTGGAAAGTATCATGGTGTCTTCGACATCTGAATGCGTGACTATTTCTATATATATCAATCCAAGATTAGATTAGCAACTTCAATTATATATTTATTGACAAGGCATGCCTTTCATCTCTATCCTGATGAGCCAAAGGTATTGTTGTTCTACTACCCATCCCAAGAGTGTCATTTTATTTCAAAACATATGCAATGCCAAAGTGTCATGAAGCATGTGGTGGGAAGGATTTGAAAACAAAGAACTATATAGGCCACCTAGAAGGTAAATATGTTGTGCACTTGACATTCGAAGGAGACAATAATGTGTTCAAGAAAAAGAATAGTTTATCAAATGAAGTTAGCGACTTGCATATAATTATGAATTATACACCTGCTCTTTTTCATTTTTATACATATACCCTCCTTTTAGCAGTCTGTGATTTGGATCGATTATTTTCATTGAATCTTTATGATGGGGATGATGAGAGTTAATATGGGTGATGGAGTTTCATTTTCATGGAGGTGAATATGACTCTTTAATGAAAAATAAGGCATGGACTCATGTACCTCTTCTTCCTAGAAAGATTTTAGTTGGATGTAAGTGGATATATAAAACAAAGTTTACTACAGATAGATTGATTGAAATTTAAACATAAATCTCAGTTAGTAGAAAAAGGGTTCTCTCAACAAGAAGGTATTCACTATACTGAAACTTTTTCTCTAGTTGTTAAATGAACGCAATAACAACTATTATTTCTCATGTTCCATCTTATTAATGGTAAATACACCAAATGGATGTCAAGATTATGTACTTGATTGGTGATATTCATAAAGATTTTTATATGAAACAAACACTTGGTTTTTTTCCTATTGGAAATTCAAGATTAGTATGCAAATCGAAGAAGTATTTATATGGTCTAAAACAAGCACCTATAGATTTGTATGAGAAATTTGATGCATATTTATTGAAGAAAAGTTTTAAGCAATGTGTATCTGATCCAAATATATATGTGAAGAACTTTGATGATGATGTTCTCACAATAGTACGTTATGTGGATGATATTCTTATTACTAGAATCCAACTTACACTTATACAAGAAATGAAGAATAAACAAAAGAATGAATTTGAAATTATCGATTTAGGCCTACCACATTATGTTTTGGGTCGACAAATTTGGCATATGGTTGATGGTATATTGTTGTCTCATCCTAAGTATGTGACATATTTATTTGCTTGATTTCATATGAGCGATTGTAATCCTTCACCTACGCATTCAAATTTGGTGTAAAGTTAATTGTTGATTCTGACAATCCTCTTGTTGATGCCACATTATATCATCAAATTATGGGAATATTGGTATATTTGACACATAGTAGGCTAGATATTTCTTTCATATTCAACATGGTTTCGAGGTTTATGCAAAAGCGTCATGAAATTCATTGGAAAATAGTAAAGAGGATTCTTAGATATTTATATGGGACAATGCATCATGGTATTTTCTATTCTAGCAAGGCCACAGTTTCACTTCTTGGTTATACAGATTCTAATTGGGTGGGGGATGCTTCGGAAAGACGGTCTATTGAAGTGTACATCTTTTAGCTTGGTTCATTTCTAATTTCATGGTCTAGTAAAAAGTTGAGAACTCTTTATCTTTCTTCTTGTGAAGCAGAGTATAGGAAGCTAAAGAAGTAGTGTGAATCTGGCATGTTCTGAGAGAGCTTTGTCTAGTACAAAAATATCATACCGAATTAAGATGTGACAATTAGAGTGAAATCTAGCTTGCATACAATTCTATGCATACAAGTCAATATCTGTTTGAGATGAATTGTTATCTGCTTTGATCTATGGGTGATTGTGCAGAAGTAATATGACAAGACAGATGTTAATCTGAATCGTTGCTGTCTTCTTTTATCTTTTTCTCTCTTTCTGTTCTTGCAAACTCGATGATGAATGCTAAGTGAATATGAAATATGGCTCTATGATGCAATGTTTACTATTTATGAATGTTGTTATATGTTTTCGCACTGGTAGAACTGCTCCAGTTATGAACAGATGATGTGCGATGATGAAATGGGTCTGTTAAATAAGTTGATCTGATATGGTTTTTGAATTGATGAACTGTCGATGCCCCTAACCCTATTCTATACTACAGAAACGTGGTTCCATTAGCCCTCCCTTGAACATATTAGGTGAGACCTCATCCACTCTGTGGGTGTTGTTGGACAAGGTAAAACCTGTCTGGGCTAATGCTTAGGGAGATCACAGTGAGTCGAGTGTCGATAGAGGGGACTCCTGTCGACTAGGTTTTGTTGGTTGAGGGTAGAGCCAACAAATGGTTCCGTTGCTAGGACCTTGTTGTGACTGAGATGAGGGGATGTGGCATCCAACACAACCAGAAATCAAAGATTGGTTTGACCAAAAGCTGCGAGAGTATGCTGAAGCAGAAAATCAAAACCTGGGATTGACCACAAACAGGTGGTTGGAGAACTACATACACGACGATCCTCATGAGTATTTTTTCTGTGAGTTTCCTATTATACTGCATAAGTGGCTGGTGCAGTTCACATACAAGAAGATGAATTTCCAAGGAGGAGAACCAACATCTTGGACCCCTGAGTTAATTAAGGAGCTACAAGAAACTGACAATCAGGCATCACGAGCTATTGAGGTCTAGCTAGATAGTATCCTAGAGGGATATAGCATTGAATTTTCCATCGACACTACCAAATGCTACAGCAAAGAAAAACGAGAATTCTTCAATGGACCCATAGGTAGGTTCTTATTGTCTTTACAGTTGTCAATTAAAATGCTTATTTATGAGAAGGGAATACTGAAAAATGCACCTAGAGTAGTAAAACTATGGTGTGCGAAGGTGGTGGATTCCGTGACTAAAGGGGAGAGACGAATGGGAAGGTAAGGGGTAGATGGGTGCAAGTTTCGACGAGACAGTGAGGGAAGCCGAGGAAGAAAGTGGTTGTACAAGGGGAGGAGCAAGGTTTTGACAGGAGAAGAGGCAGAGGATAGGGGAAGGTCCTACTGCAATCGAAATGCAAGACCGCGAAGGACAACCACACAGGACGAAGTGACACTACAATGACAAAGAGGACGAACAGACCCAGACTATGCCCGACGCATCATCAAGATCAAACCCCACAACACTGTGCCCACACCTCCACGCACCACTTCTAACTCAATAAGAACCACAAATTCTACATCAACTTGCCCGACGTGTCAACAACAGTCTAGTAGTATATCAACATCTATAGGAAGAAGGTCGAGGATGGAAAGAGATGACGCTACATTACCTTTGTTTCATGGAAACAGGACTGACGATCTCGAGTAGTATTGGTTCCTCTGTGAGGCAGTGTGGACAGTTCGATAGACCACCGATGATGATGTCAAGAAATGCCAACTAGTGACTACCCTGTGGGGTCATGCGCTAGAATGGTTCATGAAATTCATCTAGGTTCCTACGGGGATTCTTGCCAAAACATTGGACAACGTCTGGAAGGGACTAATCGACGAATTCTGGAAGCCTAAGTTTGAGGCTCAATATATTATTGAATTGAAATAGATAAAGCGGTTTCCTAATGAGACTATGTGGGACTTCGACCAAAGGTTCAAGACAATGATGGCGCGCGTCATCTTTGAGATGAGCGATGTCCAACATAAAGAGTGGTTTATTGCAGCCCAGGTACCTCATATTCGGCAGCCACTGATGCAACAGAAGATTGTAGCATAGAGTGAGGCTCTGGAGATTGTGATGAAGTTGGAAGCTTCACCAGTTGGAGAGAGTGCAGTTGGCATGAATCAAATCTAGGCGCAGGTGGAAAATCTAACAATCCAGTTACAAGATATCAAGAAGGCGAAGGAAGATCGTGACGATATTTTCTGTACTCGGTATCATGTAGATGGGCACACAAATGAAAACTGCCCCAGTTTCCAAAATTATCTGGTTTCAGGAGCTCCAAATCCATTAAGTTGCGGCAGCATACCATGGTGTCACATATGTTAAGTTTATGGGCACCGAAACGAGGAGTGTAGCTACATGCAGAAAATGGTGTCAAAACCACCCAATCTATTTTACTCTTTTTTGTAAATCGGTGGGACATGAAGACAAAGACTGTTGGGCATACAATCTGTTGTAGGAGAGAGCATATGAATCTTACTTTGTGAAGGGAAAAGACCCTCGCATCGTACAACAGTCATAAATGCAACCTTAGATAGTAAATGCTCGACCATAGTATACGCCGCCACCTCCGATGCAATTTATATTGTCGTAGCCGCAGCCACAGTTCGCACCACAACCACAATTTGTGCCACAGCCACAGTACAATCAAATGATGATGCCTTAGTCGCAGCCACAATATTTTCAAGTTACCCAGTATGTTTAGTAGCAGCAAAATCCCATGTCGTAATAGATGACTCAGCCACAGTACCAACCACAAGGAGGATTTCGTGGAGGATTCTGAGGAAGAGGAGGAGGCTTTAGAAGAGGAGGAGGACATGGTCGCGGATTATTCTAGTGCTACAATTGTGGGGTATTTGGGAACTATCAAAGGGATTTCCCACACTTGCAATGCTCATGTACATATTGCACAGCAGTTGATCACACGATCGAAAACTGCCCACAACTAATCGCAATATGGCAAGCCAAGAACGTTCCTCAGTTACAGAGCCCAAATCAGTTCCAGACTTAGAATCAGCTACAGAACTAGAACCAGTTGCAACCACAGAATCAAGTTCCAATCCATAATCAAATTGTGAATGAACCGATGAACCCCGCAGTACTGAACCATAATCCGTCGCTGACTCGAAATCCCCTAATGAACCAAAATCAAGGACCGATGATAGAAATGATCTCAGCATAACCCATAACAACAAATATTGATGTTTTCGTTGTCACCTGAGCTAGAGCCGCGATAGGAGTAGATGGGCCCTACCCACAGATTTGACTGGCTGGACAGAAGAAGGCATCGTTCGATATCACAACGAAAAAGGAGACATTTCTTAGAGCAGAGGATGTGATCGAAAGAACTCTTGGTAAGTCATCGGTCATTGAAATGTATTCCTCTTTTTATTATACACTAGAGGCAGGACCATCATGGCAGCATGGTACCTTGCAACAATTGTTTGAGAGTTGTTTATCGCTAGCAAAAAACCCCAACGCTTTGGCTGGGATTAAAAATTTGTTGTGTCATCCAGGTAAGGAGTCTGTGGTGAACTCTTTACATAAGAAAAATATAGGCAAGGAGATGCGTATGAATATTCAGATTGGAAACTATGAAGTCGACTGAGTCATTCTGGACCTAGGGTCAAACATAAATATCTTAACAAAGAAGACATGGGAAAAGATGGGGCAGTCGACATTGGGATGGTGTTGGCTATATGTTATATTCTTTGCATGTGCGTATGGAGGGGAGGTGCGCATGTCAGCGTTGTAGCTTGTCTATTTATAGATTTTATGGCTATTTATAGCTATTTGTGGCTATTTTTAGAATTTGTCTAAAAATATGTAACTTAATTCCGGTTAAGGGATCGGAATCTTTTTCTAATCCGGGCTAATGGATTAGGTTTTTTGGATGTTGTGGAATAACTATATTTTGTATTGAGAGGATTCATAATGTAATGATGAGAATATAGGAGGTGTGGCTCCAAGGTTTTCTGGTTTTGCTCGGTTAAGGGTTTCCAGGGTAAATCTCTGTGTTTATGTGTGAATGATGTGTTGTGATATCTATTTTGCTTAAAAGAATCTGTATGCTTTTCTTCCCTGCACAGGTTTAAAACTTACATGTGGTATCAGGCCTCAATTTTGGCATTAGGGGCACGCCTTTGTTTCTAAGGGTTCGACGCAGTTGATAGATCTCGGGTCTGTGATAAACTTGGGTTCAGTGGGAGCTTTGCAGTGTTGATTTATGCATTGAAAGAGAATGGCCAACACTTCAAGAATTGAGATCGAGAAATTTAGCGACCAGAATTTTGAGCTATGGAAGCTCAAAATGGAGGATCTTCTGGTAGATCGGGAACAGTGGATTGTTGTGGATCTAGGTACGAAACCCACTACAATGTCACAAGATGATTGGGATAAATTAGAAATAAGGGAGAGGAGTACAATACGATTGTTCTTATCAGAATCTATGTTGTTGAACGTATCCGGTGAAGATAGTGTAGTAAAGCTATGGGAAAAACTAGGGAGTTTGTATCAATCAAAATCCCTTGTGAAAAAGTTGTTTCTGCAAAAGAAGTTGTTTCACCTTAGAATGGACAAGAATGAGACTGTAACAGAGCATTTGAATTTCGACAATACCCTGGTAAGTCAGATAACCTCTGTTGGTATTAAAATGGCTAAAGAAGATAAATGTATTACATTATTGTGTTCTTTGCTAGATTCCTGGGACAACCTAATTATTGCAATAAGTAGTGCTAGCCAGGCGACCTTGAAATTTGATGAAATTGTATTATCCCTACTATCAGAATAAATGAGGTGGAAAACCATGGATAATCATAGCATGAATGCCTTGTATGTGATAGGTCGCCCCTAGGAGAGAAACAAAAATAAAGGATCCGGGGGAGATCTAAATCTAAGGGTAGATCTAAATCGCCAGGAAAAGGAATAAGGAAGTGTTGGAAATGCGGTAAAGTTGGGCACTATAAAAATGATTGCAGATCTAAGAATGTTGAGAAAGAAAAGGGATATGAGGATACCCCTTCCACAGAGGCGAAGAACTCCTCAGAAGAAGGAGGGGATGTGTACCTAGCTTATACAGGTAATCCTTCAAAACATGGTATATGGATGATTGACTCAGGTGCGTCATGTCATATGACCCCTCATAGGGAGTGTTTATGTGAATATGAAAAGTACAATGGAGGAGATGTGTACTTGGGAGATGATTCACCAGCCAGTACCATTGGACGTGGTAGAGTCAAGCTAAAACTAAAGGATGGAAGGATTAGAACTATTCCTGGAGTGCTACACATTCCAAATCTAGAAAGAAACTTGATATCTGTGAGAAAGATGGATGTTGCAGGTGTAAAGACTATGTGTGGAGATGGTGGTTGCAAAATGGTTTGAGGATCAATGGTATTGATGAGGGGAGTTCGGTATGGAACTCTGTACAAACTATTGGGAAAAACCATCATTGATGAATGTAACAATTATGTTGTGCTGGAGGAAGGAGGTAAAGATGACAAAACCCTGACTGCATCAAGAGGAAAGACAATGCTATGGCATCAAATATTGGGGCATATCAGAGAAAAGGGACTTCGAGCATTACAAGGTAAAGGTATGGTTGAAGATATGACTTATTACACTCTAGATTTTGATTTCTGTGAACATTACATATATGGAAAACAAAATCAAGTAAGATTGGCATCTGGTGCTACAAGAGCAAAGGGAATTCTAGAATTAATACACAGTGATGTGTTTGGACCTATTCATGTTCCATCATTAGGAGAATCTATGTATTATGTTTCATTTATAGATGATTTCTCAAGGAACATATGGATTTATTTCCTTTGAAAGAAATTTGAAGTATTTGCCAAGTTTAAAGAATTTAAGGCTCTTGTAGAAAATCAGTCAGAAAAAGAAAATAAAGGTATTGAGGACAGATAATGGAGGAGAGTTCTGTGGGAATGAATTCGAGGACTTTTGTAAGAAGTGTGGTATAGCAAGGAAAATACTACTCCATACACACCTCAATAGAATGGAGTTGTTGAGAGGATGAATAGGGCGTTGATGGAAAAGGAAAGGAGCATGCTAAGCAGTGTTCGAATAGGACAAGAATTTTGGGCAGAAGCAGTGGAGACAGCATGTTACTTGGTAAGTCGATCACCCACATCAGCATTGATTGATAAAACTCCACAAGAGGTATGGACTGGTAAGAAACCCTCTCTTAGGCATTTGAAAGTTTTTGGTTGTGATGCTTATGTACATGTTCCAAAGGATAAAAGGAGCAAGTTGGATAACAAAGCTGAGAAGTGTATATTTATTGGCTATGAAGATGGTATGAAAGGGTATAAACTTTGGAATCCTATAACTAAGAAGACTGTTTACAATCAAGATGTTGTGTTTCAAGAGGTTAAAGAAGTCCCCGGGCAGGAAGTGAATCCAATGGAAAAGGAACCAGAGAAAATAGATTTTAAGTTAGAAGGTGAAGAATATGACTCAATAGAAGAAGTGGAATCAGAAGAAGAACCTCATACTCCAGTTTCAAGGAGATCATCTTGAGAAATAAGGAAACCAGAAAGGTATTCCCCTCTTGATTTTCGCTCTCATTTCGCTATGTCTATTACTGATGATGATCCTAGAAATGTTAAGGAAGCTGTTGATTCAGAGGATAGTGATCTCTGGAAAAAGGCCATGGATGAATAAATGGATTCCTTGGACAAAAATGAAGCTTAGAATCTAGTCCAGTTACCAGCTAGGAGAAAATTTGTTGGGAGCAAACGGCTATTTAGAAAGAAGTTTAATGCATAAGGTAAAGTGGATAAGTATAAAGCCCGCGTGGTAGCAAAGAGATATTCTCATGTATAGGGGATTGATTTTGGTGAGATATTTTCTCCAGTTGCAAAATTAACTTCGATTAGATTTCTTCTTTCTATTGCGCTGCTTTTGATCTTGAAGTAGAGTAGATGGATGTGAAGACAGCGTTCTTACATGAGGATCTAGAAGGAAAAATATACATGAAACAACTAGAAGGGTTCATAGTAAAGAGAAAGAATGAGTTGGTATGTAAACTAAAGAAGTCCCTTTATGGTCTAAAGCAATCTCCAAGGATGTGGTACCAAAAGTTTGACACATACATACTTGGATTGGGGTTTGTGAGAAGCAAAGCTGATCACTATGTATATTCCAAACAGGTTGGTGATCACTTCATTAACATAGTTCTGTATGTTGATGATATGTTGCTGATTAGAAACAACAAAGATGCTATAAAGCAGGTGAAGTCTCAACTATCCTCCAATTTTGATATGAAAGATATTGGTGTTGCAAACTTCATTCTGGGAATGGAGATAAGAAGAGATAGTGTAAACAAAATGATCAGTTTAAATCAAAGAAAATATGTTGAGACGGTACTATAGATATTTAACATGCAGGAAATTAAGTCGGTCAAGGTTCCTATTCCTGTAGGTGTAAAGTTATCTGTAGAGAAATGTCCCAAAACACAGGAAGAAGAAGAAGACATGTCACAGGTTCCATATGCCAGTTCAGTTAGTAGTTTGATGTATGCAATGGTCTGTACAAGAGTCGACATTGCTCATGTAGTGGTAGTTTTGAGCAGATATATGTCAAAACCAGGAAAGGAGCATTGGATAGCTGTAAAGAGGGTCTTCAAATATTTGTGTGGCACCATAGATTATGCAATCTACTACCAAGGAAGACCTGGACCAGATAGAGTAATAACTATACATGGATTTGTTGATGCAGACTGGGCTGGAGACCTTAACCACAGAAGATCTACAAGTGGGTGTGTGTTTAACCTATTTGGAGGAGCTATCAGTTGGATGAGAAAGAGACAAGTTGTAGTTGCACTCTCAACTACAGAAGCTGAATACATGGCAGCCACTCATGCAAGCAAAGAATTTGTGTGGTTGCAAATATTGTGTTCAAGTATTGGGTTTGTACAGAAAGGTGTAAGGTTAGATTGTGATATCCAAAGTGTAATCTTCCTGGCAAGAACCCTGCTTATCATGCTAAGACAAAGCATATTGATGTTCAATATCACTTTGTGAGAGATATGGTTGAAGACAAGAAGGTGCTGCTGGAGAAGGTTGACACCGTGAAAAATGTTGTAGACTCATTAACAAAGCTTGTTAAGTACATAGAAGATCTCTTGGTGTAGAGAATCTATGGGCATTGCTGCCATGAACCTATGAATTTATGAGTACATGACTCACTGCTATGCAAAGGAAATAACAAGTGGGAGAATGTTTGGTATATGTTATATTCTTTGCATGTGCATATAAAGGGGAGGTGCACATGTCAGTGCTGCAGCTCGGCGATCCCAAAAGCACCTTCACAGAAATAGGCCAGAGGCCTTGTTTCTGTTCAAAAATGGCCATTAGGTCATTTTCGATGCAAGCGCAGCGAGAAATTTTTTTTGGCTATTTATAGCTGTTTGTGGCTACTTTTAGAATTTTTCTAAAAATATGTAACTTAATCCCGGTTAAGGGATTGGAGTCTTTTTCTAATCTGGGTTAACGGATTAGGGTATTTGGATGTTGCGGAAAACCTTTATTTTGTATTGTGAGGATTCATAATGTAATGATGAGAATATAGGAGGTGTGGCTCCAAGGTTTTCTGGTTTTTCCTGGTTAAGGGTTTCCAGGGTAAATCTATGTGTTTATGTGTGAATGATGTGTTGTGATCTCTATTTTGCTTAAAAGAATCTGTATTCTTTTCTTCTCTACACAAGTTTAAAACTTACATATGGTCCCCAGTGCAATTGCGACTAGCTAACCAGGTGAAGGTGCAACCAATTGGATGGGTGTCTAACCTGGTCGTAGATGTTGAAGGTATGAGGACTCATGCTGATTTTGACGTAATAGAGGTTGTTAATGGTGAAGGATCCTACCCCACTTTGTTAGGGGTTGGATGGGCCAATGATAGAATGGCAATCATTAACTTCAAGAAGAGGATGATGACTTTCGAGAACCAAGATATTCAGGTCATCGCACCTATGGACCCTGATGAAGGTCGGTGATAACATTCAATATCTTGTTGCAGATAATGTTATTTATTTGGAGTAATGTCCCACTTAAAGTAAGTAGTTGATATATTCACTAAATCATTAACGAAAGAAAAGTTCATGTATCCTCGTAATCTATTGGGAATGAGGGAAGTTGTCATTAAGGGGGAATTCTAGTGTTATCTCATCTTTTTCTATTTATGTGTTTTTCTCCCAATCATAATTAAGGGGGGATGCTGGAATGCAAAATTTCATTATTACATGTGTAATGATGTCTAGTATGATGTCGTAAGATGTCTTATCTAGCATTGGAAGGCACAAATAACTCTAATATTATGTAAAATGATCTATCTTACATGCATCATGGAGTAATATGCTCATATTACCATTCATTATATAAATAGGTGGGAAATCATTTATCCCACATGTATTTTGGGATGTTATTCTTCCATACCTCTTGGTATATAATAGAGGTGAAGGATGTCCTTTGGGTATATCTCTTGGGGAATGCATTACAAGGAAAATTTTAATTTTCTTGAAGTGTAGAAACCTTGACGAATCTTACAAATTCTTAAATTTCCAACAATAAAATGTTGGATAAAAAATGTTATCCCATGGAATTTGGGAAAATCAATTTAGAAAAAAATGGATATTGGGAAAACTTTTTTTGGCAAAAAAATGTCAAAAATTAGTTCATGGGCTAAATTTCACCACTAAATTTTTCCCTAATGCGTTGTGATGTTATTGTAAAGTTGCTAAGAATATGTGGGGTGGTTGTGATTGGATATTTTTGAATAATTAAGAAGACCAAGCCTCAAGCCTCTCGTGGATGTTTCACCATTTGGGTTTTTACCACGTATATCTGGTATATTGTTCTCTTGTTCTCGTGTCTCTTATTTCTTACATGATTATTGTTACTTGTATGGATAGAAGGGTAGACTAGTTGATCTGTTGTATTGAGTTACATGTTAGTGTAAATATATTCTAATAGTATGAACCCCTACCTCATTTCAATTCACATATGAGGGAGGTCAAAAGCACTGACTAAAATTTAACAAATAGAATTTTTGAATTTTAGTTTGAATAGACAATTTTTTTACAAATTTCCACCCATTGTTTGAAAGTTAGTGTGAATAGACAATTTTTTTACAAATTTCCACCCATTGTTTGAAAGTGGTACTGGTGGGGATCAAGTCATGTTGACATGTCAACGTACTAATGGTAATAGTGGACAAATATCTAATCCAGATATAAGGATTCACAACTAGAGTGAAGCCTAGAGGCACATTACAAATGGTTGGAAACATTGATAAATAGAGGAGGTAATTCAAGGGAAGACATTTCCATGAATGAAGTGGCTTCTCAAAATGATATTGAGGACTCCCATGTAGAAAGTCAAGCATTAAAAACAAAAGAATAAAAAATTTTAATGTACCTAGGGATATACCTAGGGGGGTAATTTATGTAATGTATCCATAATAATGGAATAGGTATACTTGGTAGTTGGTGGGTCATAAATAGGCTCACTAGGTAGTTAAAGGAAATAACATAATAATAAAGGGTAGTTGGCATAGGCCCGGTCAAAATATTCATGAGAAAGTATAATTACATATGAGTATCATTATATGAGATATTTTGGATGAATTACATTTTGTAGCGAGCATGAATTATGGAGTGATTCATTCCTTAAGCTATAATTGATAGGTTTACCTACCATAAAGGGTTCTTCTCTACATAAGGGTACTATATCATTGTTTTGATTCATTTTTCCATTAGGTATCACTACAAGTGGCATCCAAGATCTTTCTTGGGCCGAAAAAATGGAGGAATTTTTTTCATTTTTGCAAATTCTTGAAGGAAAAAAGAGGGTGTAGAATTCAAATCCTTTTTTGAAAATTTTGTGTAGAATCTAAGGAAGCCAATTGCAAATCTAATTTCATCTAAAAGAACACTTGATTTTAAAAAACAATTCTTCCAAATCAATTATTTTTAGGTTTTTCTACTAACTTCCATGTGGATTGCAAAGTTACTATCTTTTGACAATGTGACCAAATTTCAATAAAGCAACTCTAGAAGATGTAAATTGATCATGGTATTTCATAATTGTGGTCATAATAAGTATCCTAAGAAATGGTGAGTGGGTTATCATCATTTTGTTTTTTTAGCTTCAAAAATAACTAATTTCTTCCAAACCTTGGTTCTATTTTTGGAAGTTATAGAAAGAAAGATGATTTTTTCAAGGATAGATGATAATGTTTATTGAAGAATACAAAAATAAAAGACTTTTTATTGTAAAAAACGTCGATATCTACTCATGAGTTTAACAAAATATGGTTGTAGATGATGGCATTTGCTTAACCATGACAAGATCTGATGAATGATAAAGAAAGCATTAAGAGTATTTTTATCTGACAACTTCTTACATGTTCATTTATGTATTTACACAGAAAAGGTCATTGTTTCTATAAACCCTATTAGCAAACATAATTTTACCATTGTTGATTTGGCTAAAAGATTGTCAGTTCTTGCGAAGCATATTCTAAGCATAAAATGTTGAAGGTGAGAATTTTTTATTTTTTAAAGATTTGGAGACTACCATGAATAAATGTGTTGCAAATAGTTTTTCATGCTATAAATATGGATAATGTGGATATTGTTTTGAGATACCATTGGATGTATTTTATTGGTATAATTAATGTTAATGTGCAAAAATGTTCTTGAAGTTTCGGTACAAGAAGAAGAAAATTGCATTGTAGGATATTTCTATTACTATTCACAAGAAGCGAACATAGGGGCACATGAAGTAGTTGTTGTAGGGAAAATAATTGAAGTATCTATAGCCATGGAAAATGAAGCATCCAAGTTGAGCCAAAAAGAAGAAAAAACTACACAAGCACATGAAGAAAATCTCAGGGAAGGAGATAGAAAGGAAGAAGAAACTAGGGAACTACATGACCCCAAAGAAAAATAGGTCCAAGAGTCAAAGAAAGAAGAACTAATAGATATAAGTGCATCCCATTGGAACCCACAACACCTTTGGCCTACAACAGTCATCAAGCCAAGGTTGGGAGCATCAATGAACAGAGAACCAAGAAGAAATATATTATGAGAAACATGGAGGAATAAATGTAATGCATGAAATATATCATAATAACATAGTGACTACATGGAACCAGAAGAGCAACCAAACTCAAAATTGAGGTGATGAGGATGTGAGTGGTCCCCATGTGCACATTTCACCAGGATGGATGGATATTAGTGCTTGGTACTAGTTGACTACATTGCTTAGTAGACCGTATTATATTATTTCCTCTAATGTTTTGAGGATGACGCATGAGAAGAGGGGTGGAATGTAATGTACCTAGGGAGCATAGTATGTGGTTTCTAGAGAGGTAACCAAAGGGATGATGTATGCATTGTGGCCATAATCATGGAATATATCAATTGGTAGTTGGTCGGTAATAAATGGGTTCACTATGTAGTTAGAGGAAATAATATAATAATAAGGGATAGTTTCGAAAACTTATAATTGTACACAACTATCATTGTATGAGATATGTTTGATGAATTATATCGTAGCAAGCATGGCTTGTGGAGTGGTTCATCCCTTAAGCAATAATTGATGGTATTGTATTTCTTTAATGACTCTTCTCTATTTGTTTGGGTTCTTATGATGTTAATTTATCTTATTATTTCTAATGTTTAATGGATCTATATCATTGTTGTGATTCAATTTGTAAAGTTTAAGGATCGGAACAAAGAGTGAAGATCAAAGTAATTATTAGAAGTGACATCAGGAATATCACTATAGCCATGATTGAATAGATGTTATCCATGTAGATAATGAAAGTAAAATGAAGTTACCCAATAACTCACTTCACAATGAGTATTTGTTTTATGAAATCTCCGTATATTAGTCTCGTTAAAAGAATTTCTAATATATTTTCTTTTGTTAACTTTTTAAGTAGTAAACAATGTAAATGCTCAATGATAAGTCTTAGGATGGGAATGGAATCATTAATAAAAGGACGATGAAATGCTACAAAGTGGTTAGAACTTTAAATTTTCTACGTTTCATTGTAACTTTTGATAATAAAATATGTATAGATTATTTCAAAAACACTTTGAAATTAACATATTTGTAAAATGTTAAATTCAAACTAGGATGAGAATAAAAAACATACCCTTAATACAAATAATTTTGCAGTTTTTTATGAAAAAGAATAAAAAATAAATATCATTTTCTCTTTAACATGCCTTACTCTTATAAAAAAAATGTCAAAATAAATATCATTTTCTCTTAACATGCCTTACTCTTATAATAATATAAGGTTAAACTCTATCCAATTCTATAAATTAATTAATTTTCTCAACCTTTCCCTTGAGAAAAGCCTTGTATTTAAAGATATTTATATAATACAAAAGAGGTTAAAAATAAAAACATACCCTTATACAAATAATTTTAAAATTCTTTTTATAAAAATCCAAATAAATACCATTTCCCCTTATATACTTTACTCCTAATAATATAAATAATAATATAAAGTTAAACTCTATCTATATCCATGAGTTAATCAATTTTCTAAATCTTTCACTTTATAAAAAGCCGTCAATACCTTCATTTCCATTTTATTAAATATAATTATCCCGTATCTTTACTCAAACTTATATAATAGAAATAGAGTATATTGTCAAATTGAACAATTGTTTTTCAACTGAAAATTACCTCTGCATCTCAGATGCAGATTTGACCCATTCACAGGAATGGACACCTTGAACAATTGTATTTAGAGATGAGGTATTTATTTACATTTATTAACATTTTCACCCGTAGGTAGTTCATAAGGTAGTTCATAAGAAAGTAGATTTCCATTAAATGCCTATGCTAATTATGAGCAGTTTTCCTTGTTAAAAGAAAACCATACCACATTAAATGGCAAGATGGTACTCTATAAGAAGGGGGAAGAAATCAGAGTTCTCAGCCAGTCTTAGTTCTTACTTCACGACCAAAAAAAGGTGGTTTCTCCCTCATGGTTAAGGTTGAGTAAAGGTTACAGGTAGGGAATATTTGCTAAGATTTCGTTTCATAGATGAAACCAAGATGCTAAAACATATTTATTAAAAATAAAAAATTGAAAAAAACACAATTAGGTTGAAAAAATCAAAATAAAAACACAATTAGGTTGTAAAAATCGAAAAAAAAAAACACAATTAGGTTAAAATAGAGTCTAAAATTAGGTCAAACTAAAAATATTCGAAAAAGATGCCTTTGAATTATGAAAATATGGATACTAAAATAGATGGCCGAAAAGCAAATGAAGTTTCGATTTCTTACGGTCCTGAGTCATTTCAAAGCCTGCAAGTGCGCCTGGTCATAGATCTACGCTCCTGACGGCCTGTCAAAGCCTGAAAGTGCGCTTGATAATACGATCTCACGTCGGTTGTTGGAAATTTGAATGTCATATTTAAATCGCAAATGGCGATACAAGTTTGAATAAGTTTTATCAAGTCTTGACATAGAAAACAAACACAAAAGAATAATTTTAGAAACACCATGAAATTTTGAAAACAAACCATTTTAAAGATCGGAGAAAAAGTAGAGGACTCAGTGGATCCCATGCGAGTGCCTTTAACACCAAAAATGTATACTTTCCAGTATCCTATAAATCAAATTTAAACCTTTAATACACAGAAAACAATATGTACAGAATGCGTACTAATATTCAACATTGAATGCATAGACATGTGTACTGATCACACAACTAACCTTACAGCATATTGAACTGGACCTTCCTGTAGGTAGGCTGACTGAAAATCCACCCTATTTCCATGGTTGATGACTTCTGCAATTTAAAAAAAACTGCACCTATAGATCTGTTTTGACAACGTCGATCCATTTATTGTGCCTACACAAACATGAGTTTACAAATAAAACAAGATCGAAAATAGCTATGGCATCTACAAGTCTGAAAACCTGCCATTTATTACCATTCTTGATGCCTTATCTGAATCTTAAAACACCAGATTCACATAACAACCATATTAATTTGGCTTCCTTCCCAGCAATCCATCCATTAGTGCCTTCTTCCTGTATTCACTGGATTGGAGATCCACCACTCTGCTGTTATTGTTGTTAGTATTTACCATTTCTGAAGGTTGACAGAACATTGGGAGAAGATACCACCATGCAGATGTAAACAAGATTGCACAGAGCCGACCATAGAAAATCAAACAGAAAAGTGTGATGATCAAAGAAGTTGCACCCACACTGGGATCGTAAGCCATTGCTGGCCTGGTCCTCCTGTAGAAGATATCAGATCCCTGTGATCTAGCAGGTTTGGTGTCCATGGTTACAATTCTTCTAATTATTTTCGGTTTAGAGTGATTATGATGGTGATGATGATGCTTGTGCTCATGATTGACTTCTTTCGGCTTCAGACCCCTTGGAGAAGCCATGGCTGAGAACTCGGTTGGCTGAACATGAGCTCTCATAGGGCTACACGGTGCACTCACAGTAAGAAGGCCCGCTCTAGGGTTTCTTCTGCAGAGTTTTGTGAGATTTTTCTTTTCTGCAATTGCTTCAATGCCTCCTCCATTCTGGATAGCCAGACCTGCTTTTGGGATTCTTCTGCTGAGTTCATCGACATCTTTCTTCATTGCAATTGCTTTAACGCCTCCTCCGTTCTGGCTAGTCAGGCCTGTTCTTGGGATTTTTCTGCTAAGTTCATCGACATCTTTATTCTCTGCAATTGCTTCTTTCTTCTCTGCAACTGCTTCAATGCCTCCTCCATTCTGGATCGTTTTAGGGTCTCTAGGGTTTCTGAAAAGCGGTTGAAAGATTGAAACCCCGCTAAAAATAAACTTCCTCATGCACATTACACCGCCCATTGCCATGGCCGTGGCCATGGCTAAGGCCGGAGAAACGGCCGACCTTCTCGCCCACATCGCACTCAAACCAAGAACCCCAAAGGCCGTGGCCTTGAGAAACCGAGAACACGGCATAACCAGGCTATGGCTCCGATCATCGAACACCGAAATCGAAATACTCTCAGGGTTACCATTAGTTTCATTCGCTTCATATTTTCTCCTCGATTCCCCGTCTTTCTCGCCATTCTTTTTCTCTACAGGTCGCGGGATCGAAACCCCAGCAGCATCCTCGCCACCGTTTTTCTTCTCAATTCCATCTCCGGCTCTCACAACAACCGGAGTCCATCCGTTCTTGGAATACGCGAACCTCACCAGGTTCTCTGGAACACCAGTCTTCTTGGCAAAATATTCTCTTCTGGCAGAAAGCTCGGCATAGACGCTCTCAAATTTGTCAAGCCCCCTGGTGGAATAAGGATTCGACTTCTTCCCATGTCTCTGCCGGCATCCAGACCTTGGCGAAACCGCGAATTCTTCTGCTTCGCCCTCCACTAATATCCTTCCACAACGCATGAATCTCTTCCAGGTAATATACACCCGAATATCGATTGATTCTCCAAAAGCAAGACGACCGAAATCCAGTTCAGAAACCCCTTGAATTCACCTGCTCCCAGACTCCGCTAGTTTCTCAAAGCTTCCGCAGTTCCGCCATTTTCTGCCGCGATCCTGAGTTGACTTCCTTCGAAAGATGGATTCACTAACTTCACACGAAATCTTGAGAATCAAATAGAAGTTTCGATTTTCTGCGGAAGCAATTGGTGTGAAATCATATAATAACGGAATAGATTTGTAGGTTTTTCTTATGTAGGACCTGATCTAGATAAGCCAGCTCACAGCAAATAATAAAATGCTATTTTTCATACATATATATCTCATCCCTCATGGTCCTTCTAGAGGGATGTACAGTTCGTTGACCTCGCTGCCTATTTATTTAAAAAGTCTATATATGTTTTTTTATATAAATGGAAATCGCGATTCGCAAAACGTACCCGTTACTTCTATTTTAGATCCGATTCACATTTAGATGGTTGTTTTTTTAAGTTCTTCTTTTTCTTTTTTCAGATGGAAATATTTACTGGAAATCCAGCAATACTTCCCCACATTAGTGGATGATAGAGGTGGTAAACTACGGGCCATCCTAGCAGAAGGCCTAACCCAGAGGACTCAAGGCTTTTTCATCAAACTTATTATATACCCATAGTATTGTGTATGTATCTTGTAATAGTATATTTATTGATGTTGTATTAGGGATTTTAATTATTAGATTCATCATTAAATCAGATCCAATTGTCCATATCTTCATAACATCACTGAATACACTTTTGCATTAAACACAATAATGAAAATAGCATTAAACACAATAATGAAAATATAGAAAACTCTAAATTTCAAAAAATTAATTAATTTACTTTGAAAATAAAAAAATTTATAATATTTTAAAAATACCTATTTAAAATCCAAATCTTATATTTTACATTATAATTTATTTGTTAAAAAAAAGTTAAAAACATAAGAAAATATAATATTCAACCTAAGCTAATTATATATCTTAAAGAAAAATCATAATAATCAAAATAACTGCCAACTTAAGATCTAAATCTTATAGTATGTATCTTGGTTAACTTAAGATCTTCATTTTATATCTTATAGTATGTATATTGGTTTAGGTATACAAACTTTGAATTGATATGTGGAAATGCATTTCAATATTTGTAGACATGGATTGTATAATTTAATATTAATAAATAACTGCCGATTTAAAATCTAAATCTTATATCTTACAGTATGCATCTTGGTTTAGGTATAAAAACTTTGATTTGATATGTGAAAATGCATTCAATATTTGTAGACATGGATTGCATAATTTAATATTAATAGTTTTGGTATATAAGTTTTTTTTAAGTTAATTGTTTTTATATTATAAATATATTTTATAAAAAAATATTTTATGTTATTTGATAAATTGTTTTTATACTATAAATATATTTTATAAAAATTTTATGTTATTTGAAATATTTAGATTATAATAATATATATTTTTTAATGTATTATGTTTTTTTAATCGGATAGTTGTTTAAGGGATTTTTTATTTTTTATTTTTTTATTTATGATAATTTTATTAATTTTTAAAATCACATTTATCCCAATCTATAGGCTTTGCTTTACATATCAAATTGTGTGTTCGTGAAGTTTGATAGTGGAGTGATGTTGTTATAGAAAAATAGTAAAAAATACATGTGTACCTAATGACTAAAAAGTGTCTTCTCCTACATATGGATGTCCATCTATATATTTTCATACAAAAAAAATAACCTGTAGCATATAGGTTTGTGTAAAACCTAGAAGGAGAATTATCTTCTTGTCTTGAAAAAAAATATTTGTAATTATCTACCTGGAAAGGGTCATGGATTATGCTCTGTAATTTGGTTACCTAAGAATTCTCATTTATGACAAAGACCAAAACCTATGTGCAGACCTTCCTTTAAGAGCATGTGTGCCTCTAAGTTCCTCTTTTAATAGACCCTACATATGGATGTCCATCTATTCCCATTTATGACAAAGACCAAAACCTATGTGGAGGCCTTCCTTTAAGAGCATGTGTGCCTCTAAGTTCCTCTTTTAATAGACATGTTGAAATATACCAAGGAGAAGTTTAACTTCTGCATAGAGGGGTCTGAGATATATGTTTCTATGGGGTCTTGTTTGATTGAAAGAGTCAATGACCAATTGTTAATCACCCATGGTTTGAATCTTTTGAACCCCTTTGACTCTTCAAGTGCAAAGGAATTTTTAGAGTTGTTAGTTCATCCATGTTGTTTGTACTTGGTCCAAGGCCAACATTGAATTTAATCGAATGGGAGTCATCCATGAAGAGGACCCCATCAACTCCCCCAATTTTTGTTGTGATATCTAAAGTCCCATCAAAATAGGCCAATGCTCCATATTTGTCTATAGCTTATGCCTGAATCCTCCTTTGATTGTTGTCTTCAGGCACCTATGGAAATTTTTTGAGGATGGCATCCCCCTTTGTTGCATAAACAAAAGGTGGGATAAGAGCATCCTCAAAAATCGCTATGTTCCTAGCTAATCAAATCCTTAGATCAAGATGACAAGAAGAGAGAGATAATTTGTTAAGGCTAAGTTTTTGGTCCAAATCAAAAGATCTTCTTCAATATCATTTCGAGTCAAAAATAAATTGCATACCTAACATTTGAGAGACGTATCAAACACATGTACTATGTAAAAACATCATATCAAAATGTAATAATTTATTTAGAAGATGATCGCCATGTGAAATTTTTTTTGGTTGAGGGTCATAATGTTAAGCTTTCTTGTTCTATTAACTCACCACCAAAAAAATTTAAAAATTAAAATTAAAATTTACTTAAATCTCTTAATAATAAATTCTCTTAAAAAATACGTTAAACATACATAATTTACTCATTATAAGAACTTTTAAAACTTTATTTAAATCCCCTAGAAACAATGAAACATACACAATTAATAATTATAAAAACATACGCAATTTACTCATTATAAAAACATTCGTACTCAAGTATTGGTATCACCTAAACTCATAAAAACTACAATTTAGCATATAAATATTTTTAAGCTGTGTGGAATTTAGTGTTTGAATTTCTACGTTATGTATTTATTAGGCAACGTTGTCTATGAAAACACCACGTTCAACCACTAAACCAAATTATTTGTATATACATACGACATTGCGTATAAACATTATCATGGAATCCGACCATATAAGTATATCGTCAAAAGTGTACCTAACCTCATTTGACATTCTTGTACAATTATGTGGTGAATGTTCTAGAATCCCCCGTAATTTCTTGTTGTTTTTCTAAAATAGGTTATAAAAATATGAGATGGTGGTGGATGTTCTAGTATCCCTCATTATTATTTTTCTATTGTGGTGCATGTTCTACTACTCATAATTCTTCTAGTTTTTCTAAAGTGGGGCTGCCGTGTAAAAAATAAAATTTTAAAAAATATACACTTTTCAATATTTAATTTAATTTAGATACGTTTATTAAAAGTTATATTTAATTTATGAGATTGTAAGGAATATATTTAATTTAATTTAGATACGTTTATTAAAAGTTATATTTAAATTTTTNTATTTAATTTAATTTAGATACGTTTATTAAAAGTTATATTTAATTTATGAGATTGTAAGGAATATATTTAATTTAATTTAGATACGTTTATTAAAAGTTATATTTAATTTTTTTTTTCAGAGGAAAAAATACCAGTCTTTGATATTCATATGAATCAAAAAGACATATTAAACATTGCAAGTGACTGTCCAGACCGTCCATGTTCTTCACCACCGACCATATGGAAGTCCGTCATCACAAAATACATACAAAGCGACCAACTGAACAGCATACAAAACTACCCACTGAACAGCATACAATCTGAACAGCAATCATACATAAACAATACATATAGATAGAACAGCCGGCTATAACAGCAAGAAGAAGAAAACTAAGTCTGTTCATATACAGACTTATTCATCATCCCTGAAAGTTCAGGTCAGATATTCCTGCTATCAGTAGTGTCCTTAAAACATATCCTTCCAGGAAATCAAAACAGCCAGCTGAAGATCAGTTCCAAACAGGTAGTAAAAGGAATACAAATTATCACATGTCCGGATGCTGCAAGATAAATAGAACAGCCATCAAAATAAATAGAACAGCCATCAAAATAGGGAGAAATGACCCTCCCCAATAACCAAACCATCCAAATATTCCGAGTAATATCCAAGACCCAGATTCATTTTAAGTGCCTTCTTTGATAGATCATCAGCTAGCATGTTGAGTTCCCGATATATATGATTGAAGGTCACAGGTGGGGCCAAGTGCAGCATCGAAAAGATTTTATCACACCAATGTTTCAATGTGGGTATATTAAGGGTGGAAAGTTTTTTCACCCATGATATAACCACCATTGAATCACCAAAGATCATGTGAACGGGCAATCCCATCAGCTTGCAAACTCTGAGTACAGACCAAAGAGCCAGCAGTTCCGCACGAGTATTGGAACAATATCCACAGCCCACAGAAAAACAAAAGTAATGGGTTTCACTTATATAGATCACGAAACCAGCACCTCCATATTTCTTTGTGCCGCACCATCAAAGTAAGCAACAGGGAAGACATGTACAAGCCTAGAGCCTATCTGCCTATGCTTTATATTTGGAAGAGGCACAGGGTAAAGGGAAAACAGACACTCAATCCAAGAGATAAGCAGGGAGGCTAAAGGTTTCCCATCATAAAAAAT
>LPNX010555626.1:14465-71512 GCA_001517045.1 Pseudotsuga menziesii | reverse complement strand
TTTGAGATCAGTTTAAAGCATAGATTGCATAAAGAAATGGGCCGGAAATCCCCAAAGTTAATGGGGTGATCAACTTTAGGTATAAGAGCAATGAAGGTAGAGTTAATGGAAGAAGTAACCCTCCCCAAGATGCGAGAGGATTCCACCAGGTTTACCAAAGAAGGTCCCAGAAGTTCAAGAAAGCACAGATAAAACTCGACCGTCCATCCATCAGGCCCCGGGGCCTTATCCTTTTTAAAAGTCCTTAGAGCGGCCTCAATCTCAGAGAGGGAAATCGGATCAGTAAAGGCACAACGATCTTCCTCATTGAGAAAAGAGGGAAAGAGTCTGATAACTCTCAGCTGGGCAGAAAGATCGGTCAAACCATCATCAGCAAAAATCTCTTTTAAATGTCAAACCCCCAGATCCTTTAATCCCTTGTCCTCCGATATCCAGTTACCATTGTCATCCTGAAGACACCAAATGGCGTTCTGATTCTTCCGAGCTGAGGCCACAGCATGGAAAAATTTGGAGTTTGCATCCCCTTGTTTTGCCCATGTGATCCTGCTCTGCAATCTGGCAGAGTTGACTTCATGAACCAGGATTTTATTGTATTCAGCTTTTAAGTCATTTAATCTGAATTGCATGTCCCAGTCCAAGATCGCAGATTGTGACAAGATAAGTAGAGCATTCATCTCAACTTCCAGGTGAGTCGAAATGGCCTTCATTTTCATAGTCTCCTCCTTTGTCCACTGTCTTACCTTATCTTTTAAGATACGAAGCTAGGAAGAGAAAACATTCATAGCATCCAGTGAAACATCCAGTGGGGGGTCAGACCATGAGTGACGAATCATATCACAAAAACCATCATTTCCAAGCCATGTATGATTAAATTTGAAAGGGTAGCGGAAATGACCCAGAGACTCCCCCCACTCGAGCAAAATAGGAAAATGATCAGAGATACAACATCGATGAGTCCACACCCGATGCCTGGGAAGTATTCCAATGAGTTGTTCCGTAAGAAGAAAACGATCCAATCTCTTAGATATGCCTTCCTCCCCCGATCTACCATTCCGCCAGGTAGGTCCGGCACAAGGAGGAGCAATGTCTACAAGGTGATGGGCAGAGAGAAGGGAGGATAGAGAGGGTCCCAAAGGGTCAAGGAGTGCTTTTGATCCCCAGATTTCAGAGGCACTTAGGGTAAAGTTCAGATCACCAGCCAGTATCAGGTTCGGAAAGGAGAGTAGTCCTCCCGCAGCAACAGAATTCCATAAAGTATCCCGATGTAGGTAGGGGCCATAGACATTAAGAATGGAAAAAGGCAAATGATCCCCTCTCTTAGAAACCTTAAGTAATATTCCCGCCAGTGTATGATAAGCTTTGCATCTGATCACATGAGGATTCCAGCCAGAGAGGATACCACCCGAAAGCCCGGAAGAGTCGAGGGCGCAAAATTCCCATCCCGGACAAAGCTTGGAGAAGGCAAAAAGTGTCGAGTAAGTACTGGTCATAGTTTCCTGTAACAGGATCACATCCGGGGAGAGAGACAAAAATAAATTGCAGAGGCTTTTCTGCTTGGCTGAACCTCCTAACCCACGAACATTCAAGGAAAGAATACGCATTAGGTATCCGTATGGGGAGGGGTCGATGCTCTAAGAACCCCGTGACTAGTGGAAGCAGTCTTACGTGCAGCAGTCTTCAGACGAGTGGAAAAAGGAGTGTGAGGAGCGGGGGCATGTGATTCCGGTAAGGTTGGCCTAGGAAGTTTTTTATTCTTTTTCCTTGTGGTGACATTGTCGAATCTGATAGAGTCCAGGGGGAGGACCGAAGGCGTAAGGGGATATTTATCAGAGAAAATGTTCAGTGATTTGAGGAGAGACGGGTCAGAAAAAGACGGAGCATCTGTAGGACTAAGGGGAGAGGAGCCAGATGGTGGGGCTGGGGGAACAAGAGGAGGGAAGTCCGCCTGTGAGAAAAGTGGATGGTTGTTATCCACAAGGCCAGAATCAGTGTCGACGATGGAAGAGGTAAAATCGGGAGTACAAGTGCTCAAGGAAGGAAGGTGGAGAGGGAGATCAAAAGAAGCGGGAGGCGGCGCCTTCAAAGAAGATGAATTCAGAGGATGATCCGCTAATGCAGAAGGTGACAGTCTGGAATTATTAAGTATCCCTTCAGCATTAACAAAAGTGACAGAAGGATCCTTCCCGTGCAGGAAAGAATGAGCATCATGAGAGCGAGTTGATACCCCAGAACCATCAAAAGCTAAAACAACATTAGCCTCGTCCCCAACGAGAGGTGCCATAACAGGAAAACCAGAAGGATCAGAAAGTGACGAATCAAAACAATCAACCCCGGCAATAACAGAAGGCAAACAATGAGACAACACAGAAACGTCCCTCGAGGCCAATGGTTCCTCCACACGAGAGATAGTGAGAGCGTTCAAAGGCAACACAGGTTCTACAGCTCCAATACTGACAGAGGGCATACACGGAGACAAGACAAGGCCAACAACCGCATCAAGGGAAGCCTTCAAGGGCAGGTTAAGTGGAGCGTTATAAGGTCGACTCAAATCACCCGACCCGACGAGAATAGAGGGCATAATAGGAGACAAAACCGTGCCCGCAACCCCATCATTTGGACACAGGACAGGTGAGCACGAGGCAATAGGCAAGTTAGAATCAACACCCGGCGCAAATGAATCCAGATAAGCAATCTCAGAGCTGTATGCGTCGTCAAACAAAACACATGCTTCTTTCACATTATCACAAGCAGATATAGGAAGAATCGATGCTCGTCTTACCTGATCAAGTCCTGGTGTCGACAGGGGTGACGAAAGATCATCAAAATGTGTGCTGGAGCCCGAGGAACGAGAGGATTGGCGCAAAAATGGACAACTTTTCCTCAAGTGCCCAGTACCCCGACAGCACGTGCACCGGAATGGTACACCCTGGAAGTCGATGCGCTGAGAGATGATGGACCCATCACAGTGAATATCGATGTCAGCCGGTAAGCCGATGGAAATATCTAATTCCACCAATATCCTTGCTATCCGCTTGTCAAAAACATTCATGAAGTCCTCATCGATGGCTATGAAACGACCAATCGTGTCACCCAGACCCATAAGAACAGCACGGTTCCAAAGGGGAAATGGGAGACCCGGCAAAAGGGCCCAGAGATGCCGTTTTTTTATTCTTTCCCTCGCCGGGTCGAAGTGCACATGCCACCTGTCCAAAACCAGAGAACCCCTTTCAACCCTCCAAGGCTGGTTTAGTATGGTAGTAGCATGCCCATCTTCCATAAAAACAAATACAATCCACCCTCTGACCAAAAGACTGATAGCAGGCACGTAATTGATAATCGTCTTCAACTTCTCAGTCGCCCAATTAATCCACTGCTTCTTGTCCAAAGAGGCATTTTCAAGCCTCCCTATGAGGGCCCGTGAGCACAGTGCAGAAACCCGGTCAATATAAATATCCCTTCCCACCACGAAGTTGAGTTTACCCTCCCTGGCATTTAGGGATTTCTTCCTCCTTTGTCTCCGAAACCTGTCAGACGCCCGGCCGTTTGAAACCGATACCGGCATATCCATAGAAACTGGCATGAGTAGTCACTGGAGAGTAACCCTCAAGTCATATAGGCTAACCGCTACCCAATGGAAAACCCAAGTTGAAAGACCACAGCCGTAGCCCCCGCACAACGAAGAAAAAGGAAATAGCCCGAAACACCGAAAAAAACCCAATGAGGATAACAGTGCCCAGAGAAAATGAAAGCCCCAGACCTAAAAACCCTCAACATCAGACGAAAAAGGCAAGATAATGACAGCCACAGCATAACATGACTACGACAGGAACGAGCAAAACAATGCACGAGCCAGGAATCCAAGACCCACAAAGTCACGGGTCCGAAAACCCACCCCAAAAAACCATCATCGCATATAGCGCCAACCGCAGCAGAGAAGGTCAAGTACAAAACAGCCTTCCAAAAACATAATCAACAGAAGCTTCTAGGGTTAAGATACAGCAAAGACGACAAAAAACAGCGGAGTCAACCCTACAAGCGACAGATACCGAAGGATAAACCACTGCCAATTGCCAATGACCAAGAAAAAGAACTTCCCACTTGTTTATGCTGGTTGGTACTAGTCCTCAGCAATGAGGATGGACTCCAGCTGACAATTGGACAGCGTGGTGCGGGCCGGCTCAAAAATACAAAACAGACCAAATGATAACCAACACACATGCAAGGGTGGCGAGGAAACAAGGCAGACGTAGGATACCAAACAGAAAGGCACAATAAGCCAGACCCAAGACACAAATCCAGAAAGAAACCTCCAGAAATCGCTCAATATGAAACCAGTCAATCAAAGTAACGGCCATCCCCAAGATTACCTCAAATCCAATGCCAGGCCCCGTAGCTAGAGCGCCAAATTAACCTGCAAAACGTGCAGAATCCACCATGGAAACCCTCGTTCGGTCTGGAGAGCGCCTAAACGGCTCAAGTAAGAGGAGCCCTGGAAAGCATTTTTATCTCCTAGCCAAGTTATATTTAATTTATGAGATTGTAAGGAATATATCAAGATAATTTATTTAGATAGGTTTATTAAAAGTTATATTTGATGTATGAGATTGTAAGGAATATATAAAGATGACAAGGAAAATGGTTTTCATTAAGGATTTAAAATTTTGATTTGATTTTTAAAGAATTTGATTTCTCCATATATTTCGAAATAGGTTAATGGTTTAAGGTCTAGAGGTATCTTGTAGGAGTGAAGTTTAGCTCTTTACAGACCACCAACGGGGTTATTTCAAGTAGAATGGTTTTCCTTAAATAATGATGACAAGTCAAGTTGCGTTTGCAAATAACGATTAATGATGGTTTTCCTCACAACCAGATTGGCAATTGAGTTATCATGAGTTTTGTCATGTATTATTATTATATTTTTTATTTTTATTTTTGTGGTAGTGGAAGAAGATGACAAGGAAAAGATGAACATTCAAAATAATATTGCAAGAAAAAATAATCTAAACGAAGTAAATGAAAAAAGAACATAAAAGATAGAAAGAAAATAAATAAATAAGAAGGTTACAAGAGAGCACTAGTCCAACAAGATAGGAGTAATGAAGAAGCTCAATAACTCAAGTTCCATAGTCAAGATATGTTGCTTTGGATAAAATTTATAACATTCAACTATTGTCAACATATGTGTGATGGGTGTGAGACCACGACACTCATTAGTTCTACGACACATCACAGATCTATCGTGTGAGCTTGGAAGTTGACCATCAGGCCTCTTCCTATTAGCATCAAATGACTAGAAGCGAGAGGTGATCAACTTGTTGCATGTTCGTTTTAGGAACCAACATTTGGTATGTTGTGACTAAAGTTCAAACGTCTCCCTAGTGAAGAGTGCTAAGCATCTTTGGACTTCATAATCCATAAGTGTCTAGAGACAACCAAATAAATCTCCAAAGACATAAAAGATCCATCCCATAATTGCATAGAAGGGAAATCATCAAAATATAAAGTGGTCCTTATTTTCAAGCTCTAAGAAGCAAATCCGGAAAATAAGATACTTCCAAGTAAATGTTACTTTGTCTCAATGCAAAGTTAGTGGGAGAAAACTCTAAGTTGAGTGAAATGGGCTCTTGCCATTATATAGGTGTTGAATGAGCATCATTCCACTAGAGATACATGTATAAGTAGTGTTGAAGTTTGGAGGAAAGTGGCCATTAGAGGAAATTTCAACTTAAAATGGGTCTCCTAAGAAAAATAATAAAATAATAGTTAAAATAATATAATAATATTTATTAATTTTGGAGGAAGAAAAGAAAAAACTACTTTTTTGTTCGTATTTTCGACATACCTCTCTGTGATTTTATTCAAATTTCGATCGGGAGAGCTTGTTGGATGCGAAATTAAATTCCACATCCAACGAGTACCCACTCGGCATACTTTTGATGGACCCCGCTACCCCAAAAACAAGAAATACCTGAAAAAACGTGAACATGCACTGCTCTATCAAAAAGGAAACTTAGAACTTAGAATGATGTCTCTTTTAAATGTAATCCTAAATTCACTTTTTATTCACAAATACTTTATACCTCAATATCATACTATCAATCTAAAATACCTATAAGCTCAAGTAAAAAATATTTAAAATTGTATATTGTATCAAACACTTTAAACCCTCAAAGTTTATGAAATGCATTGTGAAACAATTTAACAGGAATACCTAAGAAATATTAAATACACCATGTTAGGGTTAAATAATAATCCTTCCTTGACCGCCATAGTATAATTTTCATTTCCTAGCTTAAGAGTTTATTGCCACCTCACCTGTTCCATGGGGAACTCATATGGGGCCCATCTAACACTTGATGTGCCAATTTTCATGAGTTAAGGAGTTCCAGAGGCTAATCCCTATAATTTAGGAACCCACACTGAGTCATTGAATTCCGACCATCACTTAACCATAGTATGTGTTGAGTTATCTTCACATGGGCATCATTTAGTTCATCTCCAATTAGTCTAGTGCCACTTTTCTCTGATTCAAGGAGGTTAGGTGCCTTCTCCTACCTATCTTGTTCAAATAACTGACTCTCAATTGATTTAGTTGTCCCGTGTTATATTAGTGAGATCTCAATGGTGATTTTTCGACATTGAGTTAGCACTGGAGTCAGCCCAAGCCGATGAATTTGAATCATACCTAATTGATTAAAATTATTCCTATTGTATCATAATTGTATTACACACATGTTAATGATATTGGATGTAATGTTATGCTGACTATTTTTATTTCCTTGGTTGTTCAATTTCACCATGAATGTCTGATAAGTGTACATTTAATTGCTTCATTCTCCTACAACCTTCTTTCATAGTGAATTCATTCAATCCTAAGGATCCTAAGCTTTGATAAAATAAACATGGTATCAGAGCTGGTAATCAAGCCAACTTCAATCCTCATAAAAAAAAAAATATGCACCAAAAGAAATTGGGTTCCACATAATTCCTGGTATATGTGCCTTTCTCCCTCTGGATTTTGTCCATAGAATTCTATCCATGTGTGATGCACCCAGAGAATGTGCACACGTCGAAGTAGAGAGGGATTGAATTGGTTTGACTTTGAATTGAAGTGGTTTTGCAGGTAAATATAATAATTCTAAATATTTGTGCTACTCCTTGAAGCTGTGAGATGGATAATTTAGCATCCTTCACACCCAGGATCCTCACACCCTTCAACTATTTTGATTGGAGAGATGACATGTAGATAGTGTTGTGCAACAAAGGCCTATATAGGGTTACCATATGCAAGGAGGTTGAACCCCAATAGCCTCTTGAGAAGTCAAAGTATCTAAGTGAGATGTACGAAGCCTTTGGTTTCATGTGCATTCATATCTATGTTAACACTAAAAAGTGTTCACCTAGCTATACATGGTCTCTACCATATACATACATCATATTCCTACCATATATCCCTTATTTTTTACCTTCACAATTGTATTTCCACCAAAAATGGTCCAAAACATCATTATTTACTATGGTTTACTCACTCTCTCCCAAAAAGGGTAAAAAACCCTAAAAAAGAAAAAGGATCAGAAAACCACAGGATAATACCATGGGTCAAAAAATACCACGGATCACCACCTTGGGTTAAAAAACCCTAGGACCATACTATAAATACATTGTGAAGGGCTCTCCCAAGACACCTTTTTTCTCATTTTCATTTGTGGGTACATTGTAACATTTTTTCTCTCAGGTATTCACATACTCCCTTGCCACCATTCCCACGGTGTACATTGAGACATTCTCCGTACCCATCTTGGATCCATTCCCCGTTTGACAATTGTCCGTGGAGGCAATTGGAGAACCAACCCGTGGAGCTACGGAACCACTTCCAAGGATGGCTACAGTGGTCCATTCTGCAGGAAAAGAGGTGTATTTTTATGTATTTGCATTAGTTTAGCTTGGCCGATATATGTTGAAAAATGTTAAAAAATATTTGTTTTCCGTTATTAGTTTAGCTTGTTGTTTTGCTTTCCATTGAACTCTTCCTTACAATCACAACGATCTAAGGTTGGTGCTTTTGCATGTAGCTAGGGAGAAATCCCCACTATAGTTTTAGCGACTCCACTCAGTTGATCTATTTGGATATCATTTATTGCAGGTTTCCAATGGTTTGTTCTGATTTTCTACCATCAGCCGTCATAGATCGGTCCCCCTCGTGACCAATTCGAACCCTTGTTGCATCAATTCCTTCTCCCTCGGCCCTTGTTGGCTCTGTTTTTTAATTTTTTCCCAATTTGGTCCAAGTCGCTCTTATCTAGACAAAAGCCGCGACCCAGTCGCTCCTTTACTCCTAATAAGTGCGACCTAGTTCGCGCCTATCGCCCTAATAAGAGAGACCTAGCGTAAAAACCCAGATCGCTCCTATCCTGGATTTCAAAGTGACCCCAGTTGCTCATGTGACTCAGTTTTGAGAGACCCAGTCACACTTAAATCTTTGTTTTGTGCCACTTGTTTGTTTTTTCCCAAATTGCTCTTGTTTTAGCTTACTGTGCGACCCAAGTCGCCCTTATGATTTAGTTTTGAGTGACCAAGTTGTGGCTTACCCTTTGTTCTACGCGAATTGAATGATTTCTGCCCTGATCACAAATGTCCCTCTGTTTCGTGTGACCCATATCGTGCCTATTCCACCGACATGTAAAACCGTCAATTTTCAGTCTGTTTTTTGTGCCTGTTTCAGACCCCTGTCTATCCCAAATCCTGTCTCGACCTATTTTTATTTCTAGATCTAATCTTTTACAGCCCCTTGGTGTGTTTGAGGTATCCCCTGCATGGTTTATAAGTTTCCATAGTTGAGCCCTATAGTTGAAACCCCATATTTTTTTCCTGCATCTGATTAAAATTTCCTTTACAACTCATTTGTTTCAAGCATAATTTCATTATTAGAATAATTTTTTTATTTTGCAACTTTAGTTCTCATTACCATTATTTACTACATTATAATTGCATCCTGGTAGTGAGATTTCAACATCTTCTTCGTGGATTGTTGGGTTTGACATACAATTGCACACAATTCACACCACTAAGTGAAATGCTCAATTCATGACCACGACCAGAGCCTTAAAATTAACTTAAATACAAACCAACATTGTAACCTCGCTTGAGGATAAAACAATCTTGTAGTTAAGTGAAGAATTTGGGGATAGGCATCCAAACAACACCCCTCTGTCCTTCACATTCAAAGACATAGTTGTTGTCCAGTAGGGAACCAAAAACCTCTTGTATTTGTTGACATGGTCACAACCATTCTATCGGGATCCCCCTTGCTCAGCAGGAGTAAGCCACAATGAATGGGTTTTGGAAGTCAGGGTGGAATATCGCACTCCATCTTGCACCAAAGGCTAAACCTTCATAGTCCTCCTCGTGCATGCCAACATATACTGGGTGTCGAGGGCCAAAGGGATGAAGCGTCAGCAAACCGAATGGATGTTTCATGAATGAGGTATCCTAGTGGCCAATATTCTAGGGCTCTTTTACCTAGAGGTCCTTCTCAGTAGTGGGATTCTCTTAGCATGTATGGCTCTTCCATTTCGTATTGTCTAACTGGGTTTTCATCACCCTGCTGAGGATACAATTTGTGTGGGAATTCCATCTTGTATTTTGGAGCTTTCTTGCATTCATACCCCATAGGTTAGTGAGTCATTTTCATTTGATAGATAGTGCTGCTTGTTGCATTTCTGGTCACCCTTGTTGTAGACTTGCCTTTCTGTGACCCACTATCGCAGTTTGGTTTTAGAGGTTGTTGTTGGCCTATGAGCCACCTTTTTATTTTCTCTCCTTCTACACACTCGTTTGTATTTGGGTTTATGATCCTATGATTGATTCTCTCGAATTTCCAAACATTACACATCACTCCATATAGTCATCATAGCTCCACCACGCTACTCGTATAGGATTAGGGGGCATACAACCCAGTTCGGTTCCATGAAATGGCATCGTTGGATCCATCTTCGACGTCACTCACCACCTTCAGAGCCACACACAACCTCTGAATCATATTCAGATTCCTATCAATCTAAACCAACCTTGTTCACTGCCCCATCTAGCCCCATGGATGGTGCGCATCTAGATACCTTCCACGGAGGGATAGTTGGTGTTGGACCTGTGTCCTTTCCACCCATCATCATGGTTATCTTTTCTACTGGACCAACAGGTCCAATTTCTAGTGGGATGATTTCCACTGCACACACTGCTGCTGGTACGCTACCCACTAGTGGTGGCCCCACGCCAGCTACCATGGTTCCTACCATACCACCTTTTATAATTGGGGGTAGTGGCCCTTCCACATCCATTTTGACTATTTCTACTATGGGAAATCAACCTCATCCACCCCCATTCATGCATGGAAACTACGTTCCTGCAACCACTGGCACCATTGTTGGTCCTTCTTGAGCCAACCTCAACTCTAGCCTACCTTTCATGGCTAGTATTAATCTTCCATATTTGGCACGACTAACCAATGACCCCATTTGTCATCACCCACAATGGCCTCCTATTCCTAGGAAGCTTCCCTCATACATCCCTAAGTTTGAGGGTAAGGCGGGAGAGGACCCTCAAAATCACATCATGTCATTTCGCCTGTGGTGTTCATCTAACAACATTGTGGATGTCTCCATTTGATTAAGGTTATTCCAGCGCACACTTACGGGTTCTTTGACCAAGTGGTGCATCAATTTTCCTCATGATACTTACCCTAACTTATCCTCACTCGCTTTGGTGTTCCTTCAATACTTTCAGCTACCCGCCAGTTATGATGAGGGAGTGGAGATCTTATTATCATGTCGCCAGACCACAACTACCCATATCATGAATGATATCCATGGATGGCGTCATCTCCGTAGCTTTTGCAAGATCCAATTGGATGATAGGATATTCCTTTACTAGTTTCTCAAATCCTTAATCCCCCCCATAGCCAAATACGTCGCATCTAAGCGACCCTAAACAGAGGAGGAAGTCATCCTTAAGGCTCAGCAATTCGATTTGATCTATGCCCAATTCGGTTACTTATATACCATCATACCTTATGCTCCCCGAGACGACACCTCTTGCCATGATACACTAAGGGCATCTCACACTGCTGATGGAGTCATCAGCTCTATTACCCAGCACCCCCAGTTTTACGCGGCCTCTCCCATGATGTCACTCCAGCCAGGTAACCCCATAGTGTATCCCAACCAAGTTATGCCCCTAATTACTCACATGTGATGGCTCACTCCGGAGCTACTTCATCTTATGATCCCCCCGGTTATGCCCCTAATCACTCACGCATGACAGCTCAGTCCAAATACACCCCATCCTACGCGCTTCCTGCACCAACTCCTCACGTTCATGGACTGACTTGTTCAACACACTCATGTTCTGGCTAAACGACTGGATTTGCACCTCCTCCTGCTCCTCCAATCTATTATGCACCACCTATGCAACCCACTCTAACTCTGAGCCCCGACTATGTAACGAATATAAAATAAATTATTAATTAGATTAGTTAATTATATGAAAGGGTGTAACCCTTCACGCTTAAAGGCTATAAAGGTGATTCTCCTTTGTAATTATTATCATCATCCAATATATTATTATTACTCATATTCATTATTAAAATTATAGTCGAATTTGACTAACGGACAAAAAGAGGTGATCAAATAGAACCCAAATGCCAACACAAAAACCTGCACTAAAATGAGGAAAAAACAACACTAAAGAATTGCACTAGGGATGAACCAAAAAGTGCTAGAGAGATAAAGATCCCCAAGCATGGGTGCATTAAATATAAGATGCACAAATGCACATAAATGAGAAACTATGCCAGCCACAAATGAACACCAAATATGTTGTGCTCATAGGCTTAAAACACTTGTATATGAGAGCCTTAGAATAGTGATAAAAAAAGATGACACTACAAACGAAGCTTGACTCTTGAGTAGTGTACTTATACCACTCAAGTAGGTAGAGTGTATTACCACTTAGTTTTGCATGAGGATGATTGGGAGGACGAAAGAACAAAGTGTTAGAGGACTTTTAGTTCCAAATATTATCTCAATAATTCTTCTTCTTCTTCTTATTTATCTCTTTTTCCCAGGGTCAAAAGAAGATAATTGTAAAATGAAGTGACATTTGTATTATATGTGTAAAAGAGATATCCAAACTATGACACTTATACTAAAGAGGTGAAAAATGAAATTTGCATTCAATTTATGCTTTTATCCAATGCCCAATTTATGACATCAATAAGGTTGATATACTTGAGTTCAGTTTCACAGCTTTCTTACCCTATTATATCAACAATTTTATACACTTGTGAACTTATCTAGTCACTTTATTGATTTTAAGTTCAACTAATAACATGTAATAATCCCATTTTTTGCCAGATCATTTTTCCTTTTATGCAATGTAGACTTAGTAGGACTCTGTAAAGGACAAGAAGAGCAAGGGAGGCCCTAATGAAATGAGCAAGTAATCTAGTCGGTCTCTAACCATCATTTGAAATCATGAATCATGAGGATGAGTCATTGATCACTATTCAATATTTTTTTGATAATGTATTATAGGGAAGCCCTAGACTAAAGGAAGCCTACGGTGTAAAGGTAGGAAATGGAAGGCACCACACAAAGGCTATCATATGATGAAGTACATCCTCGTAAAGGAGTGAGAGAGCATGGGAGGTCCATAAAATGAACAAGAAGGATGAGAATCCTATGACCATCATCTGGATAAGAGGAGCATGAATCATCAAATGTTATGAAATAATCAATAATGTATCTAATAATGTCTTTTGAAAAGTCTTGGTTAAAGGAATATTGTTACATAAATGGATGCAATGGAAGGCTCCCCACAAGGGCTATCCCAACATAAAATGTTGACAAGCATCCGAGAAGGAAGATGGGGGATATGGCAATATGATCCTGCCATTGGTAAATATATTGTGCAGAAGAGGACATAGAAGCGCCAATATATCAAGAACTAGAGTGACCACACCATGTTATAGGATCTACCTATGGAGGATCCATGATCCATGTTTCTATGAATTGGACCCATCTAGATTTGAGAAAAGTTAAAATCCATCACAAATCTACTCAAGATCCAATTCAATCTATTTCCATAAAATTAAAGCCAACGAATCCTCCAAAAACTATTCTAAAAAAAAAGAAAAAAGGTAAAATATAAATAGCCCCTGGCCCATTCAAAAATACACAAATCTGAGTTCTTCATAGTGTTAAATTTTTAACATGGATTTATATTTAATAGAAATAATAGTCTTGTTTTTGAATTTATAGAAGACTTATATTAGTAGTATGAAATGTAGAAGTAGTAGTTAAAATTTTGAGTTATATAGCAGAAGTAAAATAAACAATCATCCACAAATAATACATATGAACATAGATTTTTATGGGGAAACTTTTTAAGGAATAAAACCCAAAACAATGAATAATATTTCCTCTAAATGTGATGACCGAGTTTATACATGATAAGATAAATATAATACCTTTACATAGCAATCATTTTTCCTTTAGGGAAAACATATTAGAACAAAACGACTATTAAAGGAGCTAGTCGATGAGCCGACAAGTTGAGTTAATTGACTAATCAGAGATTAGGTTGGCCTCCAAAGGTCGTGTCGGTTGACTAAACCGACAAATAGTTACTCATAACCATTTTGTAATCATATATAATAGGTTGTTGAGCCAGTTAAGAACTTGGTTCAATTTTGTATATGTATGGACCCTCAAGCAATTCTATAATATAATCTGTTATTCTACTATCTGTTCTTGTCTCTTGTCTCTGTATGTTTATATGATTCTATATGTGTATTATTGTTGGAGCAGGGTCCCGCAGCTACAGGAAAAGCTGCTATTTTTTGTAGAAGATGGACAATTTTTGGAGGAAAGACAGTTTTGGCGATGCGATAAAGGTACAACGCCGTAGTGCATTTCCCGCCGTGGACCGCGGGCCGGAAATCGCAGCAGTTGGAACAAGAAATTCAAAGGGAAATAGTACTTGAAGCGGCCGAGAAGAGAGCTCAACCACTGCATTTAAGGCAGCGACGATGACAGGAGGGCTCAGCTACCCTCATAAAGGAAGAAGGAGCAACGGGCCGAGGTATTAAAGACAAAGGACAGAAGGGGAGTGACCGAGGAAGTAGCGCCCATACCCACGATCAGCACCGAAAATCGTGGAAGACTACAGGAAGCTGCGGTGTGACTGGTAAAGCAGCAGTACAAAGTACAGAAAGGTCGACTGTCACAGTTAGGGTTTTGGGTTACTGTTGGGATAGTCCCACAGTTTTGTATCACGGTGAGACCTTCGGGCCACCTATTTAAGAATGTATTTTGTATTATGAAGGGTTAGCTAGCTAGTTAGATAGTTGGATGATAAGGTTGTAACTGTTGTCATTAGTATAGTAAGACATTGAGGAAGAGTCGAGCTCTAGTTCTGTCTTTAAGTCTATAGTTATCTTACTGTAACCAGTGGCCGACTCCTTGAGCCTGAATGTAGCAATCTACATGGATTGAGAGAGAGAGAGAAAGAGTATATTGTAAGAAGAAAGCAATATAGGAAGAGAAGAGATCTAAGAGAGAAGGGCTCCCAGCTGTGTGCGTGGAGTTTCCCAGAAGATCTCAAGCTGCATAAGAGGTTGCAGCGAAACTGTCTTACTCTCTCAAGATATAATATAAACACAGTTCCCATGGACATAACTTCCCCCCTGGAAGTGAACCATGTACATCTGTTTGTTGTGCGACTGTTTCATGTGATTGTGCTCTACTTATTTGCTATATGTTATCTGTTACATGAAATTTGCTTATCAGTTAATGAATGTATGTATGCTATCCTTCAGTTTACAGTAACATAGAAGGTCAAATGCAAGTTGAATGTGTCGAGTACTCTGTATATGAGTTTGTCAGTGCTTGACTCACGACAGTAGCAGCTACTGTGTTAAGTGACTTCTATATGTTTAGTTTAGCGAGTTGAGTGTAATTGAGGTTAAGCATGTTAAACTGTAGAAACTTAAGTGAGGTTGTTTAACACCTTAATGAATGTTAAATGAGCTATTATACCCAGAAAGGAAGCCTCTGGATCCTGAGAGTTGTTGAGTATATTGAGTCTTACTGTAGGAAATATCATAGCGTAGAAAGGGAAATATTGCACTGTCAGGGGAGCTGTGGTGTGAGATATCGCAGGTTAAGATCCGAGCGGAAGAGAAAGTTTGTGCATCATCCTAGAAGCTGCGACGCGATAAGAGTCAGTCCCATAGCAGAGTTAGCTAGAAAGAGAGAAACAGCCCTTGCTAAGAGATTCAGCTGGTTAAGTAGAGTCAGAGAGCCTAGGATGCTGCAGAACCTGGTTGAGGAAACCTGATTCTTCAGCCACCCCATCTAGGATCACTTTGGGTGAGACTTCAGGCCATTCTACGGTCTGTCGCCGAAAGGGCCAGTGAGCTAGGGGTTTTCTTGGTACAATAAAGTAAACCCGGGTCTACCTAGAGTAGACCAACAATTATTGGTAACGTTATGTGATCTTGGTGATTACAACATTGGTTTCATTTTCGGTAGTACATATACGGATGGCATGACCATACGTAAATGATATCAGAGCAAGAGATTAAGAATTGGTGGGAATGTAAGATTGAAAATTATTTACAAAACTACACAAGAAGAAATAGATTGACCATTGCTTAGGCGAAGGAGAAATTCTTCACTGAAACCCATGAGAAATTTGTCGAATAGGTGCCTCCGTTGTTGAAAAAAATATTAGAGGAAGCCAAAAGCAAATAAAGACCAACAATTACTCAAGAAACTGATCCGAGGAGGAAGAAAAAACCTGTCAGAGGGGTGTGAGAAAATTGCAGATGAATTCTGTCAAGAACAAGCAATAGAGGAAAGAGTTTCAGTTGAAAGTATTGAAAAAAGATTCTATACCGACTTTATTGAGCAATTTCTTTGTTCGCTACCGACCCTGTTGCTCAAGTTTCTAATCGACATAGGAGTAGGTCACATAGTTGAACCTTGTCCATCACTCATCGAACTACCTACAAACACTAACTGGGAAGAAAAACAGAAGGCGTGGGAAAAATTTACTGCAGAAAGGGATTGTGAGTACTTCCTGAACAAATAGACAGAACTATCCAAGCTTACTAAAGCTTCGGGTAGGATATGGGGGATAGATGGCCATGTGTCGGGGCAGAGTAAAAGGATTCTAGTTGACCTAAGAAATACCACCACCAGCAATGAAAATTTGACCTAAGAAGGAAATTGAGCAGACAATGACTCATAAAGGTACATCAGACCTACACAATATAGAAAGGGAGAAGAGGTAGAAAAGAAGGGAATATATACAAGAGCAAGCTATAGCGCTCCAAAGAAGAATGGTTTCCAGGGTGACAGAGCATGAGAAAAATATGCCGCAGTCAGGTCATGACCCACAGGAAGAAGGTGTAGATGAAGAGGTGTCATTGATGGAAGAAGACTTGTGGATAGAGCAGCGAGAAACTCTCCAACTAGAAACACCCTAGAAGGTAAGACCTTTGTCTCTGATAAATATGAGTACCCATATGCAGCCATTGTCGAGGAGGACCTGAGACTAAGAGCTGGTGAGTTTGGTATATGGAGCCAACTAGACGACGAAGTAAATGATGACAATCATCAAGTGATCCATTGACCAAATGAAGGAAATTGGGTTACACTTCAAGCGTACCCATCCAACTGAAGCATCCATTTACTCTACCTCGGGCATGAAGGAGCGCCACCCCTGCCAAACACAGCTTTACAAAACATCGACCAGTCGGACTAACAAACACAATAGGGCAATTGGATTTTGGTAGAAAAAGTCAAAACTAACTGACAAGTTTTCGAAACAGAACCAACAAACAAAACATCCTACAGAAATGAAAGCTCCGTTGAGACTAGCTGTGGACAAAGAAATACAGAAAATATCCCACCACCCCTGCCATCACCACCTCCCGAAGGAGAAACTGACACCGACATGGGGCACATTTTAGCACACATTCCCCTCTATGAGGGCGATGAAGATCCCAGATGACATTGGTTCGTCTGTGAGTCGACATGGGAGGCCAACCAAGTTACAAACGAAGATAGACAAATGGCGCAGTTCACAGGTGCATTGCAAAAAAGTGCATTAACTTGGTATATGACCTATACTGAAAGAACACCTAATGCATCCAAAGCAGAGATCAAGCAACAATTTCTGTCCTTCTTCAAAACACCAGATGCAAAGCATCTGGCAGCGAAAAAACTCAAGTCTATAGTTCAGAAACCAATAGAAACTGTTCGAGACTACGATAAAATATGGAAAGAACTCTTAAGTCAAATAGACTATGTCATTGATGAACAACTACTAATTCAATGGTTTCTTGCAGGACTGTCTCAAAAGATCCGATGGCACATAAGCCTTGATACATTTAAAACATATGAAGACGTACTACCCAGCATATCCTGTTGTCGATGCACGAATTGAAGAATAGTAAGAAATCATGTAGAAATCCTTACGAGAACTGAACCTCAAGGGACAAGAGATTTGGTGCACAAAATTTTCTACAGCCAGCCACAACAAAGATAATTGTCGATAGGACATAAGCCGACAAGATGTCCGTTTTGTTCAGACAAAATTTGTATGTGATATCTTTTAGGAGCATGGAGATCATATGAAAAAATATTGCCCATACAACATGAAGAATGGAAAAACTTCTTGGTGTGTGATCTATGGAGTTAAGAGCCACGCAATAGCCGACTGCCACTTAAATCTGAAAAACCAACAAAACTATCAGGCAGTCTACCAAACAAACGCTGTGGACCAGAATAATGATAATGTCTCAAATGGACAAAATGTACCAAACAATTGACAATATGAAGGCCGCAGATATGAACGATGATTCGACAACCGTCGTGGAGGATTTGGAGGTTGAGCACGATTCTTTGGAAATCATGACAATTAACCACTACGGTCGATTCAATGCTTCACATGTTATAAATAAGGACAACGGTATGTGGATTGTCCATACAAAGGCATAACTGACTTAAAATTTTGCACTAATTGTGGTGTGGGAGACCACTCATTAGAAGACTGTCCCACCATACTTGACAAAATTAATAAAAACAAGAATGTTAATGTCTTGTATTGTGTTCCAAAACGTGATATAATTTGCACAAAGAACCTACACATAGTAACTAGAAAAGGAACGAAAATTGGAGGTGACAGTCCAATAATAAGCAAGATTAAAGATAAAAATGAATACCCTAACCCTATAAAGCAAAAACAATCATATAGTGATGCATCAATCATGTTTTAAGAATTTTCTAAACTATAAGACGTTGATGACAATTTGCAAAATATAGTTCATGAACTAATAAACCTAATACATAAAGATAAGTCAGTGGCACAATTCATTGATCTACTGCACAATATTAAAAACAAAAATGACATAGATAAACAGACTAAGAATATATGCAGCTTAAATAAAAAAGATAAGAATGATGTCGACCCATTAGTCGATCTTGAAATAGAAGGTTACCACATTCGACAAGTCGTTCTCAACTTTGGATCCCAAGTAAATATCATGAAGAGAGATACATGGGAATAGTTGGGTAGGCCTCGACTGAATGAATCAGGCATATATTTAAAATTGGATGACCAAGGACTGATTGAATCCACTGAGGTTTGGAGAAATGTCGATACAACAATAAAATGCATTTTGACAAAAGTCGATTTCGAGATCATCAACCCTAAGGAAGGATCCAACTCCTTTCCATCCTTGGTAGGACGCCCATGGGGAAGAAAAATGAAATCATCTATCTCATTGGAAAAAGAAAGGATAAAACTAAAAGGAAATGGACAGAAAGTGATTGTCCCCATTCACTCTTCACAAGGAGAACCCTGGATTGAACCTATCGATGAATAAGTCAATGTTCGACAACTCTACCAGATTCAAAATAATGAAGATTATACTGAACCTAATAATTATGGAGAACTTCATCTAGGGAACCAGGACTCGGTTGGATATAACTTAGATGCAGAATTGTATGATTGGGAAGTTGAAAACTATGAAACACAAGCAAGGGGTTGCTGGACCATTCAAGTTGTACAGAAGAAACCAACTCGACAATGCTTTTCTATATCAACTATTCCAAAAATATTTGAGAAGAAAACAAGGGAATATTCCTCTTTAGCACCAACAAAAATAGATAATAATCAGAGTCTTTGGTATAAAGAGAGAGAATCACCAGTTCTCCATGTAGAACAAGTCTCTAAGAACCTAGGTGAACATGGCTGACTTCAAAGCCTGGTCGAAATGTTTACAAGACTAGTTGCTCAATGGTGGGACACCCATCAGTCGAGACTCCAAATGTGGACAACAACTTCGAATTTCTTCGTAGAAATATTTAGAGGAAGGAATCTAACAAAACAAGCACATATACTTGTCTTCATCCAAGGGAAAGACCCAAAAAATCATATAAGAATATATGAACAAGAATGGATAATACTTGGTTACAAAGATGAGCGTACATGGCCACACCTGTTTCCCTCGACATTAGATGACCTACCTAACAAGTGGTACAAAATGGAAGAAGCACGAGGAAAAAAATTCCTGTGGAATGAAGTTAGAGAAAATTTTATTAAGGACTTTATCTTTATACCGGAAGACAGAAAATTAGTCGAAGCTACAAAACAAATAAAAACATTTATACAGCCAACTAATAACAAGTCGACACAAAATAAAACCTGACCAAAAGAAACATGCCATAACATTCAATCTAACAAAATACCTCAGTAAACAAGACTCCAATTGGAAAACAAACATATATATGGGAAAATTTTCTAGTGGAAATCTGATCACCCGGAGACGATCAAACCAGTCATAATGATACTCAAATTCGAAACAACCGACAAAGTCGATACCGACTGAATGATGGCAGCAGAATTTCCAGCAACATTTTCATAGTTTAAAGAAGATAGTCAACAGATTAATGAAAGTAAATCACTAGAATGGATGGATGCGAAAGTAAAAACTAAAGAAATCGACATTTCTAATGATAATATACCGAAAATGGCAAAAAATGGCGATTACTAGAGAGAAGAAGAAACTACCGAAATTGTTGAATTATTAAAGGAATTCCAAGATGTATTTGTGCGAGATTACAATGAATTAAAAGGATTAGTAGCATAAATGAGTGAGATGAAGATAGACATCAAACCCGTTGCCCGACCTGTCAAGCAAAGACCTTACAAATTGGCTCACAAATATAAAGAAAAAGTAAAAAAGGAGATCGTCAATATGTTGATAGCCGGAATTATTTAGCCCGCCAACTAGTCGGAATGGGAAATCCCAATGGTTATCCAATTGAAAAAGCACGACTCGACAAAACTACGAATCTGTTTTGACTTCCGAGAGTTAAACAAGGTTACCCTAACATATCCATTTCCAACTCCATACACCGATGAGATCTTAAATGAAGTTGTAGGACATGAATGCTACTCATTTATAGATGGATTCTCAGGATATATTCAGGTGCCAATAGCCAAGAAAGATCATAAAAAGACAACTTTCGTATGTGAATTTGGCTCATTTGCTTACAGAGTAATGCCATTCGGTCTAAAGAATGCACCTGCATTGTTTTCAAGAATAGTTGTCAAAACATTTCAAGAATACATTTATAAAACAATGGTAGTATACTTCGACGATTGGAAAATCTATTCCATGTTGAAATACCATTGTAAGTGGTTAAGGCTTATGTTGGAATGATGCCAACAGATTCAATTATCTCTCAATATAAAAAATGCATATTCTTAACTCCTATAGGAATCCTACTAGGGCATATTGTATGCAAAGAAGGTATCAAGGTTGACTTTGCTAAAATAAAAATTATCCTTGACTTAAAACCACCAGATAATCCAAAACAGGTCAAAGTATTGTTGGGTCATACAGGGTATTACAAAAAACTCATTCGATACTATTCAGATATGACTTACCCATTGGAATAATTATTAATATAATATCAGGAGTTCAACTGGACAGAAGAATGTGATATATCTTTCAACAAATTAAAAAGAAAACTAGTCGAACCACCCATTCTCAGATTTCCAAACTTGTCGATCAAATTCCATGTGCATATTGATGCTTCAGGCCTAGCAATAGGTGCAATTTTAACACAACCTGGGAGGACGGAATGGATTACGCAATCATATACAGCAACAGAAAATTAAACAATGAAGAACGCAATTACTCAACAACAGAAAGGGAGGAATTAGGCATGGTATTTGCACTTCAAAAGTATCGGCATTACCTACTAGATAACCCCTTCATATTCTATACCAATCACCAAGCACTAAAATAACTCATCAACAAACCTTTACACCATGGGAGAATCTGTCATTGGCTATTACTATTCCAAGAATTTGAATTTGAAGTAGTAATTCGACAAGGACAATTAAATGTCAGACCCGACCACTTATCAAGAATCGACACGGGGGAGGAACTGACAAGAGTCGAATATGACCTGCCAGACGCAAACTTATTCTGAATAGAAGTTGTTCATACAAAATTAGTAGAAATAACACAATTCTTAGAGAATGGTCAAGCACCGGATGGAATGAGCAAGAAAAGAAACAAATTTTATCCATGAAAGCTGCACCATATAGTCTCATTAATGGATTCTTATATAAAATGGGTTTGTATGAAGTACTCCGTCGATGTGTATTAGAACATGAATGAGAAAAAATCATGCATAAAGCACACTATGGATTGGCAGGAGGACACTTTCAATCGAATACAACTTCCAAGAAAATCCAACATTCAGGGCTATGGTGGCTGACACTGTACAAAGAATGTAAAAAGTTTGTTAGCAAATGTGATCGTTTCCAACGTCTAGGTCGACCGTTACCTAGTATAGAGATGCCTTCGATATCAGTAAACCCAAGTTTAACATTTGAAATTTGGGCCATCAACTTCAAAGGACCATTCCCAGTGCTGGAAAAAATAACAGGCGCAAGGTATATCATAATAACAGTAGAATATGTAACTAAATTGCCAGAAGCAAAACCTGTCGAAAATTGTTCTAGCGAGGTAGCTGCTAAATTCATATACAAAAATGTAATTATGAGATTTGGATGCCCTCTAACCTTAATCAGTGACCAAGGGTCACACTTCATCAATAAAACAATCACATCACTAATAGAACAGTTCAAAATTGACCACCGACGAAGCACATCCTATCACCCTCAGTCGAACGGGGCAATAGAGTCCTTCAATAAAACATTGACAAGAGGTCTAACAAAAATATGAAATACTGACAAAGACAACTGGGATGAAAAAATCCCTGTAGTATTATGGGCGTATAGAACATCATATAAATGTTTGACCGACCAAACACCCTTTTGACTAGTCTACAGCCAAGAAGCAGTTGTTCCTTTACATTTCCGACAATAGACACCAGTGATAGCCGACATCCTGCATATCAATGTCGAAGACACAAGAAAGGACCGACTAATGGAGTTATCCAAACTAGAAGAACACCGACTACTTGCTATACAAAACCAAGAAATTCAGAAGCAACAACAGAAGGCTTGGCACAACCGAAACATCAAAAATAAGAATTTGTTGGTCGAAGACCTTGCATTACTATACAATAGTCGGGTGAAAGGAAAACCAAAGAAAATCCATACCAAATGGATGGGACCTTACATTGTCAAAGAAATAAATTCCAATGGATCCGTTCGATTGAGAACATTACAGGGCACAGTATTTCAGAAACTAGTAAACGGTGCCTGACTAAAATGGTAAAAAAAAAAAATCAAAAAGTTGTTTTATAACTACTAACAAAAACTATAAAAACTAGAAAAAGAAAAAACCTCAAACTCCAAAAAGAATCAAGGAAAAACAAAATGAAATTCAATAGGCGTAGTAGACTACCATTCAAAAATAATCGACATTTTCACCATCGACATACCGTAGATCAACCATACCTTCATCATCAACAAGAGGATCAAAATGTCAAATCAACCCATCATGATTATAGTCAGAAGGAGCGCCGAAACCAAAGCGTATTAAATAAACCTTCCTTACAACATCCTTTACCATCAAATCGGCCATTAATAGCACCATCGATAAGATCACCATCTGCTCTGCCTGTAAGGACTACTATAGTCGAAGATCACATATTGTTTCATCAAGATCTAGAGTGACAGAATTACCAGACCCCCGTGAGAAAATCAACTAAGAAGAAGGCCGAACCGACAACTGACAAAATGGCCCCAAAACAAACCAGAGCCATGAAATCCAAACTAAAAGAGTTGGAATCCGCCGTAAGTCCACTAGTGAAACTCTTACGAAACATTAAAAATGCGAAAGTGCAGGAAGTTTCATGGGTGCGACACTGGGTAGAAATCAAAGAATGGGCTTACTGAGGTAAGGCAAGGATGACAGAGGAAGCAGAGAAGGTAAACCATAGCATCATTATGAACTTTCTGAGTGCACCTCTCATGGCAATTTTTGGAGGAATGAAGGAAACTATTGTAAAATTCATAATCAGTCGGTACCACAATGGGAAGTTCTACTTCGACACACCGATGGAAATATCAGCCGAAACCATTTACAAACTCACTAGGATGTCCAATGAAGGCAACCCTATTCCTATAGGAATCAAGGAAGGATTGGTAGAAAGACTAACGGGAACACCGACAGGGAAAAACTCAAAAGGGTTTATAATCGGGCAAGTCCAAGCCACCACACCCAAAATAGTGGCCAAAATCGTATCCGCAGGCCTAAATTTCATAGGAGGTGGCTGGGATTTGAAGCTTGACATGCTGGAAGCTGTCAAATGCATAGAAAGCACATAAAAGATATATTTTTGGGCTCAATACATGGCCGACTTGCTCAAATCCATCTGTGATAAGTGCTAGGAATCAAGTGCAATAATCAGATTCCCATCACTCTTAATATGGATAGCTATGTACCACCTATGTCCAGTCGGACATAAAGACTTATTGTAGCCATATAGGTTTCATATGTGGCACTTTAAGCCTTTTTCAATGGCTAGAACCCCACTAGAACAAGAAGAAGGCAAAGTGTTCCTAGAACACAGGTTTCAAAATCTGAAAGTACGAACATCCAGATGGAGGGTGCCTCAAAACATCCAAAGATGTATGCCTCCTACAACACATATCCAACTAGGGCTCGACCACACAACAGTATGGCATAAGAAAGGGTCGACAACAAAGGCAAAGCCACTCGACTACTATGCAACAGTTGAGGAGATCTTCACAGAGTTGGCCAGGAAGTCCAAAACCGACATCACCATACTGGAGGATGCAAAAGCAAGTAATCCACTCATCATAGAACCATTGACCGACCAAGAGAAGGAGGAGGACTATGAATTCAACCTTCATATTAGTACTTTCACTTCAGAAGACAGTTGGACAGAAGAGAAAAACCCCCTCCAAATTGAAAATGTACCGACTGAACAACAGGCTGTCACACCGACAAAACAAAGCATTATAGTCCCAACTCAACAACAAGAGAAAGGAGAAGAATAGATAGAGGAAGAAACTCAATCAAACAACCCAGAATATGCCATGACAAAGAAAATTTTGAAGAAAATAGCTAAGGAAATATCAACATCAAGGAAAAAGAAAGGAACTCAAGCAAAAGGGAAGGGGAAGCGCAAACTCATCTTACCAAAGGAGTCAGAATATGAGGAAGAACTGCTTTCTACTGCTGTCGACATCCTGGAGGATGCTGCAATAAACAAGGTATCCGTCGAGACCCAATTCAATCAGTTTGTGGAATCAGGAGCAAAGCAAGGCAGGCTTAAAAAGGTAAGAACTGCTACCCCACCCGAAATAAATCATGTTGATCTAACTCCAGACTCACCAAGACCTTCTTCGACTATAATAACACCAGATGAAACCATGGTCATATCACCAATTTACAATGAAATTATCCTTGGAACCCTTAAGGAAAAAATTGAAAAATATGTTGAACTTCAGCGATATATCAACAATATACAAAATATATTCCTTAAATCCCATCATATCACTACCACCCATAAACTTATCGATTCAAGCTCTTCCTGAAAAAGTCTCACTCCATGAATCGACCAAGTTTCATCACCACCATCAGTTATAGGACTTATCAAATCATCATACATTCGCAACCCCGACCTAACATCCACCGTAGTCGCATCCCACATTTCATCATTTACACCAACCTTCCAAAACCTTCCAGTCAATGAGCCAGATAGGGGATTACTTTCCCTCGAAGGTAATAATCAAGCAACACTAGATGCAGAAATAGACAACCTCATGGAAGATGAAGGAATCGACAACCCTGTAGACCTACAACCGGAAGTCAAAAACCCCACGTCGACAAGTCATCTTCCAACACCCCTCTAACTTCGAACCATTAATCATCACCATCACTACCACCAGCACCAAAATCTCCTCATAATATAGAACCACCATCTTCACCACCATTGGAAGCATAAAAAAACATAGACCCTATTAAGGAAATTCAACAAAATAATCCTACCGCAGCTGAAGTTCAGTCGACTGATAATCCACCAACTGAAGACCAACAAACACCACAATAGCAAACATCAGTACCAACAGGATCATAAGTGCTCCATAAGTCTAAACATAAGAGAAAAAGAAAAAAGAGCAACACCAACCACAGTAGGAACCGACCATGATCCACCTTCAATAGTTAGGATCGACTTCTGCAGTCGAAACACCAGAGCTAAGAGATGGAGAGTTGGACTAACTCTTGGGAGCACTCACCAAAGAATCATCAGCAAGACACCCAACAAGTCAAGAACTAATTGAAAAATTGAAGACATAACAAGTTGAATTCCTAACTAAATGCAAGAATTTAACACAGACAGTCATACCCGAAATAGAAGAGACCGACACCGAAAAACCATTAGAGAAAGCATACCAAATATTCGAAAGCGTCATGTCGACCCTTCAAGCACAGCTACAAACCAAGAAAGAAGAGCAAAAAGAAGAAACGTCCGTGTTATTAAGACAACAGTACACAACATTTTCAGAAGCACACAAGGTACTGCAAGACCATCTGGAGGAGTCAGCTATTACAGAAGAAGTGTTGCGCAGTTGGTACACCCATTACCAAGTATTTCAATAGGCTCGAGAAACCCATGAACACATCAAGACACTAGAAAATCAATAGGGTCTTGATGAAGCAATGAAGAGAACAATACAAGACCATATTGTATTGCAAACAACAAAACTAGATAAGCTAGAGAGACAATCTCATCAGTGGGTAAACTAGGCTCTTTCCAGCATCGACAAACTGGACACAATTTGTCGATAAATGAAAATATTGAAGGAAACAACATATGAAAAAATCCTAATTTTTGGGGCCCGACATGAATAATATTATAGAACTCTCAATTCAGGAGAAAATGGCGACTCTATATAGCCTCACCACCTTGACCATAGACATCCATATAGCTCTCCGAATTTGGGAAGATTTTCAACATCAACTGGCCATTTCGACAGAAGCCATAGTTGAAGTATGAGTACAAAGGAAACCATCTATTAAACTGCACATCCCATGAATACAAAACAATGAAAAGGAAGCTACTTAAGATAGAATTTTGTACCTCCCCTATTTCTTCAGGACGAAGAAATATTTTTTTCCTGGGGGAGATGTTGGAGGAGCTAGTCGGTGAGCTGACTAGTCAAGTTAACCGACTAATCATAGATTAGGTCAGCCTCCAAAGTTTGTGTCGATTGACCGAACCGATAAGCAGTTAATCATAACCGTTTTGTAATCATATATAATAGGCTGTTGAGCCAGTTAATCATAGACATCCATAGAGCTCTCCAAATTTGGGAAGATTTTCAACACAAACTAGTCATTTCGGCAGAAGCCATAGTTGAAGTATGTGTGCAAAGGAAACCATCTATTAGACTGTACAACCCATGAATACAGAACAATAAAAAGGAAGCTACTTCAGGCAGAGTTTTGTACCTCCCCTATTTGTTCGGGACGAAGAAAGATTTTGTTCCTGGGGGAGCTGTTGGAGGAGCTAGTCGGTGAGCTGACTAGTCGAGTTAACCGACTAATTGGAGATCAGGTCGGCCTCAAAAGGTCGTGTTGGTTAACCGAACTAACAAGTAGTTACTCATAACCATTTTGTAATCATATATAATAGGTTGTTGAGCTAGTTAAGAACTTGGTTCAATTGTGTATATGTATGGACCCTCATGTGATTCTATTATATAATCTATTATTCTACTATATGTTCTTGTCTCTTGTCTCTGTATTTTTATATGATTCTATATGTGTATTATTGGTAACCTTATGTGATCTCGGTGATTACAACAATGGCCATAGAAGAGGACTGTTCTGAGTAAGTGAGTTGTTGCCAATGATCAAACCCGAAAATTGAGGCTGTGATTAACTGCTACTAACTAAAATAGATCTTCGGTACCAGGGATAATTTTAGGGGCGAAATTTAGCCCAGTGGGCTATTTTCCCATTTTTTTTCAAAAAAAGATTCATTTTTTTGCATTTTTTGAAGCCCTGTTTTGCCCAATTTTGATGGGGTAAAAAATTTTCACCCTAAAAATCACCAAATTATTATCTAAACGATATAAAATCCTTGGAAATTAAAATATTTTTTGAAAAATCTCGCCTAACATTTTATACTTGGCGTTTTAAGATTTGGTAAGATTTGCCAACATTTATACACTTTTAAATATGTATGGTTCCTTAAAATAATCCCTGCTCTAGATAAGGCTCAAGTGTTGTAGAATTCCCTAGATAGGGATTGACATGTTGTAGGATTCCCTATATAGGGTTTGACCTTCCTAGAGAAGACCCTAGCAAATATTGGGCCACATAAAAAATTCCCTATAGATTTGTCATCTCCTGTAAGAGGATGGACCAAACCTCACAGCTCCCTACACAACTGAATCAGATCTCAAGGTTGTCTTCAAGGGATAAACTAGTCCACACATGCATGTGTGAGAGTGAGAAAAGAATAAAACATAATCCCCAGAAATTGTCTTCTTGATTAGAGTGAAGATGAATTGGATGATTTGGACAAATGAGTATGTTTCTTTATTTATAGTCCATTAATTAGAGACAAATCCATAAGTTAAGGAAACCACCCTTAAGGGATTTTAATCTGTTTGGTCTTTTGACTTTTGAGATTATTTGACTTTTTGATCTTTTAATGTTTTGAACTTTTAGTCTTTTGATATTTTTAATCTTTAGTGGGAACTTGGTCCTTTACTGGTGGGTTCTTGGACCATAAATGGGTTTCTTAATCCTTGAAGGTGGTTCAATGACCACAACTAGTCATCTCAAGCATTCTTTTTGGTATTCATGATCCACACATGCCAATTCAAGGTACATCATCATAAATGAGGATTATTCATTTGTATCTTGTTCTCTTCATTGACACCAAGATCATGTGCTAAGTACTTCAACAAGGGGTGGTTAGGCCCTTGATAAGGTCCCATATCCCACTAACCATGGAGAGGAGAAACCCACTTGCCTAGATCCAATATAGGACTTCCCGGTCCTTGACCATGTTCTTCATCCCTAGGATTAAGGTTGACCTAGATCAACATATTGGTAAATGCCCAAGTGCCTCCATTCTTAAAGAATGGATCTGAGCCCCTAGATGAGCTTCAGTCCCAGACTGAATTATGTTTATCAAACCCATAGTCCCTAAATAGGTCATCCATTATCCCAGAGAATCGTTATCATCCCTAGGTTGGGCTTCAGTCCTAGACTGAATGTTGATAAACCCCCCTCGATCCCTGACCAGGTCCTCCATTCTCCTGGAGAATGGATCTCGATGTTTCTCATAAATAAACAAATAACAACTAACAATTATGGGTTTGTCACAAAAATTTGAGAGATATATTTAAATATCTAAATTTTCTATGTTTCAACTTTTTGGCTCAAGGTTGTTCTAAAAATTTAACTATGTGGCAGTCTCCATACTCGGATCCTGACTTTTCAAGGAAATTGATGAGAAGGCATTCTTTAGCCATTCTAGTACATCTAAGTAAAGATCAAAATTATTGAGAAAGCGCCTATCAGTCTCACTACCTAAGATGAATTGAAAGGATGAAATAATCCCAGTAGAAATAGAGGCACAGCAATAGTCTATTTCCTTTGAGGAACAAAGTTGGGCATCTCTTCTCAATGTAATGGAATAACAAGGATGGAAACTCTCTTCTCAATGTAATGGAATAACAAGGATGGAAACTCCATTGAGTATCTATAGAGACAATATCCCTAAGATCACGCAATATAAGGACACCTAAAGATAAATTGATCCTCAGGTAAACCTTTGAAATAGAGCATGGTATGTTTTTAAATAGTTAGTTTTTAAAATGGTCAAATTTACAAGGATACTTAAAAATTACTCGTATATATTTTTTCTATATACATAACCATTTTATATATTATTATATAGTTGGAGTCTCAATTCTTCAGCCTTTCCTGTTTTGTATAAATTATATACTAGCATTTGCACCAAGAGGTGCAAAGGAACACCGAGAGGGTAAAATATTGAGTCTTTCTGCAAATGAACCTTTATGAATTACCTTGGGAGATTGGAATTTACATTTTAATAATACTTTATGGGTACTACTGACTCAACTTACAACTGACGTTTTACCTAAGACATTCATGAATATATACATTAATGACATCCCCGATCAGAGGATCAACATATCTCTATCCCCCCGTTTGCAATTAATAAATTTTCTTAATGAATCTTGTTTGTTTGGATTTATTGACATTTGGAATAAATTTTACCTTGTTTTCTAACCCGTATTTCTTGATTCCTATTCTCACTTTCCAAATTCGAGAAGTGAAAATCCCTTTTTTGGAGGTTCGTTGAAGTTTGTTTTCCGCTTTTCAATTTCTGATGTTCGGACCCCTGAAGTCCGATATTTTTCAATAAGGAAATGTCCCTTTCTCGATTTTTGGTTTCCAATATCTGGGTTGAGGAAAGCATAAATATAGTTATTTTTTGAAGGGTTTTATGATATTCGCGATTTCCAATTTCCAATTTTCGGATTGCGGAAGTTGGCAATATTGCTTTTTACACTTATGATTTTTATCTTTCCGATTTCCACAATTTTCCTTTGTGAGTTTGGAAATAAAAAAACTCACAAGTTTGTTGGTTGAATCTTTACTTCCTGAGTTTTGACTTCCAAAGTTCGGAACATGGAAATCGAAAATCACAATTTTTTGGACCTTGGCACCATCCTGATATATTTTGTCACTTCGATCATAGTCATCCATATATGCTAGAACTACGATCTAGATAATTTTTGTCATTTAATTTTGGGTTTTAAATATGTTTGAAGTTATGATTGTTTTTACCATTTTTCCCGTGCTTTCTTGATGTGTTCAAATATTTTACTGCATATTTTTCCTTGCTCCAGATCACGGATTTACAGTTTTCTAATATTTTTCACCCGTAAGTAATTACCACTTGACCGTTTTTTCTGTTGGTTTGAACTCGTGTCACTGTTTTAAACATGGTTTCCAAAATCCAATCATAGATAATTTCCACCACCTCCAGGAACACCAGGTCGAAAACAACTCTTGAGGAGTAGAAGAACAAAGACCCTGTTAGGATATTTAGACACTTATGAGTTAGTTAAGATCAACTTGTGTAATATATCCATTTGGTAAAAGTGTGTTTCTTTAGTATGCATTAGTATGCATTTGTAAATATTCTAATCCGACGGTCACGATATGTTCTAGACATAGAGTGATCCAATGGTTCAACTTCTTTTAGATCATACCTACCATTGATCCGTGGCTTAACACCCGATTAGTCTATGATCTCTATTTAAAGATCATAGAGGGTCCTTGGCTAGTTGATTGATTATGAGAAGCTCATGTAACTTTCTTTCTTTTGCATAATAAATTGCTCCAAGTAGCTATTTGGCTGGGTTTTAACCACATGACAAACATAGGTGTGTTGATCTATGATCTATTTGTGTGAAGCGGTGTCTCAAGGTGTTTGGTCTTTTGGAAGTACCCTGTGTACCCGAACATGGTATCAGAGATTTTATGAAAAGTCGCTTTCAGTTTTGATCAAGATCTGGAACTGGTGTTGCCGAAACTTTGAAAGGGTTTTTGGTTCTAGATTTCTTATGCATTTTTGGCCTATGGGAGCTATTCCATTGGGTCTAGAGTGTCGTTTCCATTGGGAAATAGTTTTCGTTTCACCGAAAACCATTTTCGTTTGCTCCAGAAACACCCATTTCGACAAATCTGAGGTATAATGTTACAGTAACGGATTTGTTTTTTTTAAATCTCTCATATTTTATCAGTTTATTATTAGATCTTTTATGTTTTAGTCTCAGACTCTTGTTTTCCCTGACTGTGTATGCTCTTTTCCGTGCAACTTGCGCGATCGCGGTGAATCAAAAACATTAAGGGAAATTTTTTTTCTTGTCATCTCAGCTACGTATGCTCTTTGTCGTGCACCTTGTGCGATCATGGCAAATCAGAAACAATGAGAAAACTTGAAAACGTAGACTTTTCAGGTAAACAAACCAAGATCTAACCCCATTGTGTGGAAAAAGTTTTTTTTGTTTTTGTTTTTAGTTTTTTTGTGATCTGCATGAAAAGAAAGCAAGCACAGAAAACGAGAGAGAAGAGTAAATACAAAAAGCTCCCTTCCTCTTTCCATTGTTTTACGTACCTTTTAAACTTAGCTCACTTGGTCCAAAGTTGCTTTATTACTTAATAGGTCTTGAGTTCAAGTTTTATTAAGCTACTTTTTAGTGCATGCAATTTCAATTTTGAAGTTACTTTATTGTAAAAGTGCATCTCACATAAATAAAATAAAATAAAAGTGAGTCACTTAAGTCTTTTAATTTATTGTTGCACTATTTAAAAGTCCAATTATTGTAAAAGTAAACATCACTTATTCTAGAAAAGTGATTCACTTCAAAGCAACTTTATTGTAAAAGTGATTGTCAAAGGTTGATCTTGGGAAGAGGGGGCTTCCTTTTTTTAGTTGGTCAAGTTAATATCTGCCACGTCACTATTGGGGACATCTTCAACATTTTCTTTGATCAAACATAACTTCATCATCCAGAATCTATTTTAAGTGTCGTTTTTTTTTAAACTACATATTTTTTCGAGCTCTTTGCATCGAGACAGTTAGTTTCTGTTCTTTCAGCCATTATTTTATAGTATGGCCGCCCCTTGTGATATTATACTTACAAGTTCTAACTATTTCTCATGGAAATATCGTATGGAGGATGTTCTGCGAAGTAGGGGACTTTTTAGGATAACCTCAGGGAAAGAAACAAAACCCACTGATGATGATAAGAAAATTAAATTGGCAAATCGATGTGATGAAGCTCATGGATTGATTGGGATGTCAATCTCTACTGATTTGCGATTCCACATATCTGGAATTGATTAACCGAGTCTCGCTTGGGAAAAGTTGGAATCTGTGTTTGGTAAACACAATGAAATTCGGGGTCATCAAATTGAGAATGAGTTGCTTTCCTTGAATCCAAATGATTTTTCATGCATTCAAGACTATTTATCTAAGTATAAAACTTTTAGACTATTATGTGTCAAATGCAAGATTAAGAAAGAAGACAAACAATGTATTTATCATATTCTTTCAAAACTTGGACCTGCATATTTTTTTTTGTATCTACATTCTACTCCATGAAAGAATCCTTGACTGCAACTAGCTATCAAGAGCCTAGCCTTGAATCCTTTTGTGATTCCTTAATTAGAGAGCAATATAAGCTCATTCATCTTGGAATAATTAACAATGCAGATACATCTGGGAAAGCCTTATTGTCCCAACAGAAAGAAAATTCCAAGCCTCCCAAGAAATAGAATTTTTGCAATAATAAGCCAAACAACAAGGGTCCCAACCCTCTCAGTTAGCTCCTCCTTTAAAAAATGACAAAGGATCCAAGCAAAAAGGAAAGAAGACTGAGCATCATTGCAATTTTTGTGGGAAAGATAATCATGATGAATCTAAATGTTTTAAGAATATGGCAGCCTTGAAAGCAACAACGAAGAAGCACCACATCAGCCTAGATTCGTCTTCAAAATCTAACTCTCATGGACATGCACTTTGTGCTTCTGGTTACTCTTATACTGCATCTTCTTCTTCTACTTCAAATGAATGGCTCATTGATTCTAGAGCATATTATCATATGGCTAAGGATCAAGTCATCTTTTCTACTATGCATGAATGTAACAGCAAACAAATATTTGTTGGTGATGATAGATCTCTAAGTGTTGTAGGATCTGGAACAGTTCTAGTATAAAATGGTCATTTCAGTGATATACTATGTGTTCCAAAAATTTCCTGCAATTTTTTATCAGTCTATCAAATCACTCATTCAAGTGAAGGTAAAACTGTGACTTTTACACCTCACCAAATTGTAATCAAGGATTTTTAAAATCCTCAAAATTTCCTTGCTACTGGAGCTGTTGATGATATTACCAGGTTGTACAAATTTAACAGCTTTGGGTCATCACCTTTTCCTTCAGTTTTTGTTGCTCATAGTGATAACTTGACCAAACTTTGGCATGAGCGATTTGGTCACTTAAATGATCACTCATTGCAACAACTATGTAAAGACAATATGGTGACCGGTCTTCCAATGGTATCTTGCAAGGATGGTGTTTGTTCCGGTTGTGTACTTGGAAAACATCATCGAGACAGTTTTGACAAATGTGCCTCTTGGCATGCCTCGGTTCCTTTGGAGCTTCTGCATAGTGACTTGTGTGGTCCTCTTCCATCTGCTTCATTTTCTGGTTTCAAATATTTCTTAACTTTCATTGATGACTACTCCAGATGCACTTGGGTTTATTTCCTAAAACTTAAGAGCGAAGTATTTAACATGTTCTTGGCCTACAAGGCCCTTGTTGAAAAACAATCTGGTCATCAAATTATTAAGTTAAGATCTCATAATGGAGGAGAATATATTAACAACAAGTTCACTACTTTATGCACTGAACAAGGAATCCAACAACAACACACTGTTCCATATACACCTCAACAAAATGGTGTAGCTGAACGGAAGAACCGCACTTTAAAAGAAATGGCTAATTGTATGGTTCAATCTGAGGGACTAAGTCTTCAATATTGGGTTGAGGCCATAAATTGTGCAAATTACATAGTTAATTGCACATCCACTAAAGTTTTACAAGGTATAACACCGAAAGAAGCATGGTGTAAAATTAAACCAGATGTAAGTCACTTTCGTGTGTTTGGTTGTGAAGCATGGGCTCACATTCCGAATGAAAAATGGAAAGCATTGCAGCCTAAAAGTGAAAAGTGCATATTTAGTGGATATTCTGAATATGTAAAAGGTTATAGACTTCTTCATCCCCATTCACATGATATAATCATTAGAAGAGATGTTAAATTTGATGAAAATCTCTTGGCCTGCGAGCCTAACTTGGCGGGTGTGCCATCTTTGGCCTGGGAGCCTGATTCAGCGATTGTGCCTTCTTCTTCTTCTTCCAACTTCCTTGATAGGTTTCCAACTCCAGTTTATGATGATGACAGTGAGGATGAAATTCCAGCTCTTCCTGCTCATGTTCCTCCAATTGCACCAGCACCAATACTTCCTCTATGGGTCCGTTCAACATGTGAAGCAACTGGTGATTTTGCTAGTGATCCTAGAGATCAATGTCGAACACATTCTCAGTTTCAGCAAGCCTCTTCTCTTTTGGCTCAAGTTTCTAAGAATCATGATCAGAAACTTTTGCAGAAGCTTCAGGAAATCCAGATTGGGATGTAGCTATGGATGGAGAATATCATTCCTTAATGGCAAACGATACTTGGGATCTTGTTCCTCTTCCAAAAGGAAGAAAAATTGTCAGATGTAAATGGGTCTATAGAACTAAGTATGCATCAGATGGAAGTGTTGAAATACTTAAGGCAAGGTTAGTTGCTAAAGGTTTTTCCCAAGTTGAAGGGATTGACTACAATGAAACCTTTGCCCCTGTAGAAAAAATGAACTCCATCCACCTTGTTCTTTCCCTTGCAGCCTTACATAACTGGGAAGTCCATAAAATAGATGTCAAGTCTTCCTTCTTACATGGTGATTTACATGAGGAAATTTACATGGAACAACCTCCTAGATATGTTCAGAATAACTCTAGCCTTGTTTGTCTCCTTAAGAAATCCTTATATGGCCTTAAGCAAGCTCCTAGAGCTTGGTATGCCAAAATGGATAGCTTTCTCCTTAACACTGGTTTTTCTATATGCCATTCTGACCCCAATGTCTATACCAAGAAAGTAGGAAACCATCTCATCATACTTGTTCTTTATGTTGATGATCTTATCCTTACTGGAAGTGACCATAAACTTATAACCCATGTGAAATCTAGTCTTAAGCAAAATTTTGAAATGTCAGACTTAGGACATTTGCATTATTTTCTTGGTCTCCAAGTCTTGCAAACCAAAGAAGGAATCTTTCTTTCCCAGTCTAAGTATGCTTGTGACCTTCTTCGTCGCTTCCACATGGAAGATTGTAAACCAACCCCTTCTCCCTTCCAGTCTGGAGTCAAACTTTCTGCCACTTGTGTGTCCCCTGAAGTAGATGCCACCTTGTATCATCAGCTTGTTGGTAGTCTTTTATACTTGACTCATTCCTGTCCTAACCTTTCCTTTGCCGTTGGTTGTGTTTCCCGTTATATGCAAACTTCTCATGAAAGTCACTGGAAATCAACAAAAAGAATACTTCGATATATTCCAGATACAATTCAGTTTGGGATTCATTACAGTACAGGGGCGAAACCTTTGTTGGTTGGTTTCACTAATTCAGATTGGGCCAATGATCTTGATGATCGAAAGTCTACTGCAGGTTATGTTTTCAGTCTGGGATCTAGACCTGTCACTTAGGCTTGTAAGAAACAAAAAACTCTTGCTCTTTCTTCAACAGAAGCAAAATATCTAGCCATAGTTAATTCTAGTCAAGAAGCTTTATGGCTTCGATAGATCCTTTCAGAGTTTGGATTCGAGCAGCAGTAGCCTACTCCACTTTGGTGCAGCAATCAAAGTGCCATCAAGATTGCCAAAAATGCAATTCTACATCAGGGCAGCAAACACATTGAGCTACACATGCACTTCATCAAAAATCTTGTTCATGATAGTGTTATTGAAGTTCTCTATTGCCCTACAGATGATCAAGTTGCAGACATCTTCACCAAGTCTCTTACAGAAGTGAATTTTTCTAAACTTCAGTCTATGTTAGGAGTTCAGGAATGTGTCCTTAAGGGGGGATAGGCTCTAATGCCTCCTTCCTTCTCCTAATAGTGTCACTTTTGTAAATCCTTCAATCCTATCCCAAGTTGTTCTTAAGGGGGAATGTTAGGATATTTAGACACTTAGGAGTTAGTTAAGATCAACTTGTGTAATATATCCGTTAGGTAAAAGTGTGTTTCTTTAGTATGCATTTGTAAATATTCTATTCGACGGTCACGATATGTTCTAGACATAGAGTGATCCAACAGTTCAACTTCTCTTAGATCATACTTACCATTGATCCGTGGCTTAACACCCGATTGGTCTATGATCTCTATTTAAAGAGCATAGAGGGTCGTTGGCTAGTTGATCGATTATGAGAAGCTCATGTAACTTTCTTTCTTTTGCATAATAAATTGCTCCAAGTATCTATTTGGCTAGGGTCATGGACTGTTTCCCTCTCGATGGTTTTAACCACGTGACAAACATCAGTGTGTTGATCTGTGATCTATTTTTGTGAAGCTGTGTACCTGAACAGACCCTAACGTCGGTGTTTTCACTAATACCAGTGGACATGTGTCTGTTACCTTGTACCTGGACTGGTCTAGGATTTACACCATTTTTGACAATGACTATTTACCCTCTGTCACCCATGATCATTCATCTTATGAATGAATTCAAAGTTATCAGCTTCACTGCATTGCTGCTAGACCCCCTTTCATGCCCTATAGAGACCCTGTTAAGTGGGAGTTGGACTATGTAAAACCTAAGGAATTCTCTTTCAACGATAATACCCATACTCTCGTTGCATCGTTCCATTATGACATATTTTCTAGGGCTTATGCGCTTGGACCTCCTAGACATCTTTTGAAATTGAAATTTATTGATGAGGCCATTACCCAGTTCAACTACGAAGAGGTGGTCAAGTCTTGGATGGAAAACAAAAAACTTTTTAGGGAACATTTGATAACCTCCACTAATGCCTATCCAATTACCTAGTTTAGGGAACCATTCTCATTACTAGAAGCTATGTTTTGTCGCTTGTATGGGTCGACAAAATGCTCCTTGTTCAAAGCTCAGTGGGTTCTTGTGGTTCATCAAATTTTGCTTACAGGTGATTCTTTCAATTGGGCACAGGTTTTATCTTTCAATTTGAAATATGAAATTGTGAAGTATCAGAAAACCTCAATAAACTGAAATACAACATTTTACATGTCAGGGTTTGTGATGGATGCTTTCTGTGCAACTTCTCCTTTCCCCATTTTAAATTGGAACTGGAACAAGAATTATCCCCCGGTGCACATATATTTTTCTGATATGTGGGAGAACAATTTGGTTCCTCAAATGTATGAGATCTGCAACATATTCCTTGGGTCTATGTACCATAAAATTTTCAAGGCTGACCCTCTAACATTTTCTCAGAGATCCAGGGAATTGATTTTAGTACATGGCAATTGGTATGTCAGAGAATATTTCTCCTATATGAGGATTTGGGGCAGAAATATAGGGCATCTGCTACCGAGAATTGTCCTTCATTATATGGTACTACAGGAATTCTCCTTTCAGATGATTATCGATGGGGTTTTTCCCAAGCTGACAAAGCACAAGAAAAAGGTGTGGCCCAAATTTCCCTTGTATCTAGACTCCCTTGTAATTCATAATTCTACCCATGTAGCTTTGATGGGTAAACAAATTTCTATCATGAATTTAGGAGAGGAACTCAAGAGGATGCATGACCCAAAATCTTATCTTTCCAACCTCTTTACACATGAGCATGCTAAGTCTCATTATGTTCATGAAGATTATCTTGATGATTCTATGTTGAGAGAAGTTGTGGATTTTTGAGAGGTAATGGGAAAGATCGAGGATCCAGAGGTTAAGTCTCATCTCTACAAATACCAAAAGGAAATTAAGGACTGTACTCTTCATTATAGGGAAACTAAACTGAAGATAGAGAAGGACCTTCAAAAGTAGAACATGGAGAAAGAAGCAAAAGAGAAAGCAACAAGCTCTGTTGCTGCTCTTGCTACTGAGTCTAAGGACAAAGGTCATGGTGTCCTTGATGGTCCTTCTAGTCCTCAGCCTGCCTCAATGGAAGACACTCTGGAAAAGGGAGCAGAGTTTAAGAAGAATCTTGAGAGAATCAGTTCTCAATTACAAAATCACACAGAATTGGCTATGTCACAATTTAAGAAGAAAAAGACCCAATTGAGTTTTGAGCAGGTCCAATCACAACAGGATCCCAGGGAAGAATAGATGATGCCCCTAGTGCAATTTGCTCGAAGAGAACATGTACTTGTGCAATTCCCTCCCATACGACAGGTAAATCCTTTGCCTCCCTCTGATGTTGAAATTCATGACATAGACTGTGATATTGAGGAAGAGACTGGTACTTCCACTTTCCAGTTAGTATTTTGACTTCCTTAGTATCATCCATTCCCAGTCCTGAGGAGTCTAAATTTGTTTTAGGTGCATCATTTTCCTAGCAGTTTTTTTTTTCTGAAATTAATATTTCACCAGTTCTGGAGCCTACCACTAATATTCCCACAATACTAGTTGACTCACCCATTCATACTTCTTCTCCTCCCCATTTTCCACCTCATCTTATCCCAACATCCCCACTTTCTTAGCTTCCTCAGATAAACATTCCTTGCATATATACAACTATTTCCCCTAAAGTTGATACACCTATACTCAATTCCTCTTCATCCCTCACATTTACTTGTTTTAATTCTCCTATGAAAATATCGTCCCTCAATACAGAAATCTATCTTTCCCAGACAGAAACTCATCCCCTAGTTACCACTCAATAGCAAACCATTTCACCCCCTGAAGGAATGGCATAATTTGGAGAAGATTCTATGGTATCTATGGGAAAATACTAATGGAGTAAGAAGGACAAATATGTGGTCAACAAAGGGGCTAATAGGACAAGAGAGGGCTCAACCAATCATATGCCTACCCTCAATCAGGTTATATGGAAATTAGACACCCCTGATATCAAGCAAGGGGCATTAGATACAACAGCTGCTATGGGAGCTTTTGCAGGGGCTAATTACGACTTTGTTTCACAACTGAGTGTGACCCTTAATAATAAGGAACAATAATTGCAAAAGACTATATTGGACTTAGTAGCAGCTGAGGAAAAACATGCACAAGAGTTTAAGCACCTGAAACAGTAATATGAGAGAAAAAGTAAGCAATGGCAGAATAAGTTAGAAGATATCAAACATAAGCTTGGAAAATCACATGTTCTCAATCAACAACAAGCAGAAAATATTGTCATCCTTGAGAAATGGGTGAAGGATGCTCAGAGAGAATCAACAACCTCTTCTTTTTCAAATCTGACACCAGAAGAGTTTAAGCAGGTACTATACAGAGTGCTTGAATATTTTCACCAGGCCATGGTTAGTCTATATACCTATTTTGATGAGATGCAAGGTTTATATAATTCGTTTGGGAAACATTCTGAAATTTTGAAAACCCACCATGATCAAGCAAGAGCAACATTTAGGGATTTCGAACAAGTGATAGATTGGAAAATGCATATCTCAGATAGGCCAGGTGATATGCCAATTTTGGACAATCTTCAATCCAAAATGACTGAGGTCATAATTGGGACATGGGATAATATCTGTGACTCAGTGGAAGCTATAACTAAGAAGGACAGTCATCTTGCGAACGTAGGTGGTTAGCTTCTATAGTTTTGTGTGGTTATTTGGACTTTCCTGTGTTAGATCCTATTGCTTAGGTTCCTTCACCAAAACTCTAGCTGGAACAAATTGAACGACATTTTGATGCAACTAAGGAGAATATCCAACATATAAATCAGCTCACCATGTAGGAGATAGAGAGATGGATTGAGATCCTTGACTCTTCGATGGCTTTGATACGGGTGTACCTGAAAAAGTGGAATAAAATCAAGAAGAAGGAGATCACCCCCCAAATCTGCAAAATAAAAATCCTCTTGAGACATGCCCATTTTTAGGAGATTGACGAGCTGATGAACCTACATGCAACGTGGTGTTCCTCCCTTTACAAACCTTGAAATTGTTTGATTTTGTAATCCCACCTCTTGGGAGTTTTATTTTCTTGTAAAATTTGTAATATTATTTAAAGGGGGAAATTTCCCAAGTATAGTGGGGACTTTTAGAGAGTAAGATGAAGATTTACACGGGAGAAAGGACTACCAAGAACATAACAAGAAATTTTGTGGTTTTAGAACTTTGTAACTTTGTAATTTTTAAGGAATTTCAATCTATCTCCTAATCTATCTGCTTTCTAATTATTGGTGGCTAACTATAAATGTGTCGATTCATGTGCTAATTTTTCTTTACTGAAGTGACATGTGCAATGTTTATCAAGTGAATGTCTTCATTTGGTGTACATGATCATTTACATTGTTGATAATTGGTTATTGATCTCCAATATTAATTTGTTAATTAATATTGTCTCTTGGACTCATTGTGTATCTCTAACACTTTGGATAGAGTTCTTGGCAATTTTATTTGTTAAGTTAGTTTGAATTTAAGCTAAAAGAAGTGATATTCATTTGCATGTTTGCACATTAAATGGTTGTTCTCTTTCATCTGCTACATCCTACAATAGTCCTATTTTGAAGTCATTACTCATCCTGTTTATGTGTCCTTAAATAGTTAGTTATGAATCAATTCTTTTTTCAATATTTTTGAGCTTATCCTCACAGCAAATCTTCTACATATGAAAACCATTGTTCCAATGGAGGCCTCGTATCCATAGGATATTACTATTTCAAACAGCTTGAGGATAGAGTTTTGTCTACGTGGGAACGGTTCAAGCACTTTTTGTTTTCTAAGTATCATTTTGACCGCTTCCCCTTTCCACAGTCCTCTTTTCACAAAGCAAGAAGTGTGGATCCATTTTTTGCAAGTCATCGGGGAAATCCATTCTCGAGTTCCGCTTTCCATAGTGCAAATCTGGGAATTTTCAGTTTGTGTTAATAAAATGGTTGTGTTTTTGGCTTCAGTTTTCTGCAGTGCAGAACACGGAAATCGGAAGTTACAAGTTTGTAATAAAAGAGTTTGTATTTCCAACTTCTGCTTTCCGCAGTGCACAATGCAGAAATCAAAAAAAGTATTTGTGTCAGATATCGAAAATTTGATTTTTCTTTCCGCAATTTTTTTTTCATCCGCTTTCCATTGTTCACAGTGTTGAATGTGGGATGCGTAGGCCTCATATCCATAGGACTATTTCCTTCTGTTGACTTCCTTGTAGATTTTCCAGCAACCTACACACCAGGTCCATCAACAAGTTGTTGTGTCAGCTAAACTGGCCGAGTGGTGAAGATACATGTCGGCTAAGATGGCTGAGTGGAGCCGACAAAGCTTATAGCAACCATGTCGACATGAAATGCTAACTTGAGCCAGCAAGGAAGGAAGAACAAAAAAATTATAAGGAAAAGTAACTTCTAATTTTCGGAGTCCGAGGCCGAAAAGCAGAAGTCGAAAGTGCAGAAAAGGCTAAGGTTGAAAGTTAATTTTTCTGATTTTTGAGTTCTGCACTAAAGGGAGGAAAGGTGGAATGCGGAAGGTAGAACCATGCATAGAGTTTCCATTGTTTGATAGTTTTTTGACTTCCGAGTTCCGGAGGCAGGAGGAGGAAGGCAGAACCGCGGTTGAAGAAATGTGTCGATCAATATGTTTCCAACTTCCGAGTTCTGAAGGCAGAAAGTGGAAGGGGGAGGGAAAAAGGTAGAAGTGTGGAAGGAGGAAGGATTTTTTCAACAAACATGTCTCAGGCAAGTTTTCCACATGATCACATCAATGAATTGGGTGAGTTTCTACATCTGAACTTGGTGTCTAATCGGGTTTTTGGAGACATTCCTCCATGGTTCAACAACTTAACCAACCTCAAGATACTCTGTCTCAATACCAACCTTAAATTGAGAAATTTATTTATGGAAAAGCGAAGAGGGGAATAATTGAATTGGAAAAGAAAAATTTTAACAAAAGCCACCTTGATTTAAACATGTCTTGCGTTCTCGAGAGATTGAGAGAGTATAATGTGATTGGATCTGGTGCATCCAAAAAAGTATACAAGGTCACTCTAGGATTTATCAAACACGTCAACATATTAAAGATCTTGAGACCCTGGGATTTATCAAACACATCAACATCTTAAAGATCTTGTGTAGCATCTCTAGTGTAGAATCACATTTCAATTTATTGGTATTTGAATACATACAAAATGGAGGCAGAGATCAAATTTCTCAAAATATAAAAGCATCACAAGTTTTTTTTCGACATCCCAAACATCATCCTCCTCTGCTAGTATATTCAAAACCTCCTCAAAAAGCTTATGGATGTGCTGAGGATCGATCGCATAATAAGCCTGTGAAATCTTCCGTCGAACCCAATAAGCATCAATGTCCTAGACATTGAATCCTACATTTGTTTCTTCCATGTCATCATCATCATCAATACCACCCATCTACATAGCATCCTCTTCATGCCCCTCCTTCCTATCGTCATCATTCTCTGCATCATGACACTCTTCAAGCACCTGATCCAAATCAATATCATCATCATCCTGTTCCTCTTCAAATTCAACCACAACGTGGATGTGATCATCAAGGGCTTCCCTTGTTGATCCCTTGTTCCTACTTCGGCCTCGCCACCAGCTTCCTGGAAATCAGTTATTAGTTTCCCAATTGAAACAATATGGGAAAAATGATCTGCAGTTATTGTATTAAGAAGCTTTTCAATCTCCTTCTTCTTATCTGGGTCTTTTATTTTTTCATTCTTCAAAACAACTAACACTTCATATGCAGCCCCTCTTAATATATCATGTGGTTGATCCCCAAACTGTTGTTGTATTGCACTAAGAAGGGCCTCATAAGTGGATCTAGTCTCCTTAGTTCTGGGCGTAAAAACCCCATCATCCATAATTAATAAAGTGAACCGACACACTCTCTGGGTCTGGGTCTAGAATCTGTAGTTAGAACTAAACTGGAATTCGCTCTGTATCCATAATGTTTAAAGCGGGCATGAGCCTCGGATCCTCCCCTAAATGTGCCATTTCCCTGCAAATTTGTAATTACAATTGCAATTGAAAACAAGAAGACATAAGTCTGAATTCGTCTCTTCCACACCCTCAAAATTCATGCCCCTAAAATCCATCTGGTGTTAGGGTCTTTTTTCTTTGTCCTTTAAGGGTTGTTTTGTCCTTGAAGGGTTGTTTTCTTTTGTCTGCAAATCGTAACTTCGAGTAAATTAAAAGCCCAAAACCAAATGACCAAAACGATCTGGGCCGTAGATCTAGTATGCATGGACGACTGAGATTGAGGCGACAAAATTGAATGCGGGAGTGATTAGGTCCAAAATTTCGTGATTTCCGATTTGTGGGTTCCGAACATTGAAATACGGAAATGGGGAGATGGACATTTGACCCAAAATCATGTGAGACTTTCACCTTCCGCACTATGAAACACAAAAATTGAAAATTACAAGTTCGTAATAAAAATTTATGTTTTTCCGAATTCTGCTTTCCGGAGTGCGGAATGCAGAAATCGAAAAGTTCTTTGTCTCATATTTTAATTTTTTTCATTTCCTGGTTTCCGCCTTCCATAGTGCGGAATGCAAAAATACGAACTTTGATTTTTTATTTTCTCAATTTTTGTTTGCATCTGCTTTTCATTTTCTGCAGTGCAGAAAGAGGGATGCAGAACTTGGATATGTTTTTGGTCTAAATAAATTTCTTTCTGACTTCCACTTTCCACAGTGCAAAATGCAGAAGCCGAAAACATTAAATCAAAACTTTCCCAAATTTGTTTCAGAAGTTTTTATTTGCATGCCTTGATCTTAGCTGTTTGTTTTTTGCTAGATCCACAGTCTATATTTTTTTTGCCGTTGAGGTTTTGACTACATAGTCTGTTTGAATTTTTGAGGTCACCCCACTCATTAGATTTTGAGTTTTCATAATGATGTCCATTTTTTATTTTTATTATTATGTGCTTGATATGCTTCGAAGGACATTATATTGTATTGATTCTAACCACCCTTATTTATCCATAACTATATATAGTATAAAGAGTGGTGTCGTACACTCAATTAAACAAATTTAAACACAGTTCTTTAAAAAAACCTCAAACTTATTTATGGAAATTGTGAAAGTGTTTAAATTGTTTAGAACAACCATTTTTTTTTAAAACAAATGTACTTAAAAAAATATTTGTTAAATATAAAATAAAATGTTGAACTATCATTATATATAAATTTATGAAGAAAACCATTTATATATCCGACCATGCTGATGGAAATGAAGGTTTAAGATAAATGAAAATGGACAACATAGATCGCATCTCAGAATCAAAATATTTGTTGTCTAGGGCGCGTCAAGGGCATATCGATACCATCATAAGAAGGGATCGATGAAGTGACAAATGCCAAGTCCACACACCATGAGATAACTTGAGGTTGATGACAAGTGAGGCTGACAGTCACTTTCGCGATTAATATGATGACGTCATAGAAGAAAGGGGTGGCCTAGTTGGCATCTTCACATAAGGAATCAGATCAAGAGGTTGCATGACCGTTCGTATTGTCATAATGGCACTGGATGATGATGTGTGTGAGGATTTGGAAGACCCATAGTTGAAACTTAATCGCCCGACTCGTTATAATGCCATAGTAATAGTCATTCGAAGATACAAAGTGAGTGGATGCTGGTGAAGAACAAGGATATCTGTACTTATTGTTTTGCTTGGGAAGTCTGTTCAGGAAAAACCAAGTATAGCCATCGGGGTAAAGATATTAATTACATTAGTAAAACATTGTGATGCCAGTAAGAGAAATATTGTCCTGAAAAAGCATAGGACTACTGTCAAACCAGTGTCAATATTTATAGGCCCAACGGATCTCCCACCAAAGCCTCCAGACAAGGCCATGGAGTTAATCACCGTGGTGCATAGTATCGATTGGTAGGAGTGATCGGTCAGAACGAATGCTCGGACTCTCGGAGAGGAGATGTTGGAGCAGGGTCCCGCAGCTACAGAAGAAGCTGCTAGTTTTGGCAGAAAGATAAGTTTTGGCGGAAAGAATTTAAGACAGAGCTACGACGCCGTAGCATGTTTCCAGCTGGAGAGCAGAGCCGGAAACCATGAATTTTAAGATAGAAAAGTCAAGAAAGGCAACGGTACCTGAGCGGCCGAGAAGAGAGATCTCAATCACTGCATTGAAGGCAGCGGTGGAAGATAGGAGGGTTCAGCGACCCTCATAAAGGAGAAGGAGCAACGAGACTGAAGCATTGAAGGCGAAGGACAGAAAAGCGAAGTGGTGCATAGTACCCATGATCAGTTCCGGGAAGCATGGAAGACTGCAGAGAGATGTGGTGTGACGAAAAGTGGCTACCTCAAGTACAGATATGGCCGACTGTCACTAGTTAGGGTTTTGGGTTACTGTTGGGACAGGCCCACAGTGTTGTAATGGCAAGACCTTCGGGCTGCCTATAAAGGGATATATTTTGTATTGTAAAAGGGTTGGTTGGTTAGTTAGTTGGTTCATTCAGTTGTTAGTAGTGTTTTGCAGACTATTAGACTGTTGTAAAATCCTAGCTCTGGTTTTGTTATTAGCGGTAGCAATCTTACGATAACCAGTAGCTGGCTTATAGAATATGCATGTAACGATCCGCAGGGATCGACAAAGAGGGAAGAGTATATTGTAGGAGAGAAATATAGAAGAGAAAAGAGATCTCAGAGAGAAGATCTTAAGCTGCATATGCGATGCAGCAGAACTGTGTTTTACCTTCCCCTGAGCTATAATAAAAACACAGTTCTGTGGACATAACTTCCATCCTAGAGGTGAACCACATTAAAATCAGGTGTTATGTGATTGGTTTATGTGTTATGTTTACTTATGCATTTCTCAGTCAGTTCATGGCCTTTGTTTACAGTTTAACGAATGAATGTGTTAATTAGTTCACAGCAATATAGAAGGGTAAACATAAGTTAAAGTCTTTAGCATACCGTATATGGTTCATTTATGCTTTGCGTGAAACAGTCACTATTGTAGTATCGAATAGCCTTGTATGTTAAGTCTTGCATGTCGACACGAGCAATGCTAAGTGCGCTAAACCGTGGAGGTAGGATATCACAGAGAGGTGATACCGCACCGGCAGAGGATCTGCGGTGTGAGATACCGCAGGTTGGGGACTTAGCGTTGGGCAGAAACTGCGTGTCGCACAGTGCGCGGCGATGCGATAAGGTTGGAGATGTCACGAGTCTGGGAAAGTGCATGCCACAGAAAGGGACTGCGCGACTGTTGAAAGGAATACCTCGCGGCTAGAAGAGCTGCGAGACGAGGAGATCGCGCGACACGAGTAGGAGATTGTGCGACGCGCAGAGAAGGAGACCTCGCAGTTAGGGGAACTGCGAGCCACTAGCTGGATTGCCACAGAACCTGGTCCAAGAAGCTTGAGTCCTTGGCCAACCCATTAGAGTCACTTCGGGTGAGACTTCAGGCCGCTTTGCGGTCTGTCGCCGAAAGGGCCAGTGATCTAGGGGTGTTGTTGGTTGATTATAGTTAACCCGGGTCTACCCATAGCAGCCAACAGGAGATCATAGGTCTACATCATCACCATCCTTGTTGCAAACTGCTAATTCTAATGAAGGTGATGATGAGTCCAAACATGTGTTTTGCTGGCATGCCTAAGAGGAAGGATCCAGCCGAGGTAGAGGATGACTACAAGCATCTGTAAACAAACAATAATGAGAAGCCCATCAAGTATTACTTAAATGGTTCGATGTATTACTTGATACTGATTTTTTATTTCTTGGTTGATTGAAAATATCTTTTGTACTAAAATACTCTAGACCTTATCGGAAATATAGCATACCATGGTTGCCAATTCCATGATATATATTCAATTTTTTTATTATTTTGAAAGCATGTTCACTTCGGATACATAAATGTTGTTCTTGATAAATTTACATATAATCACAGTTCAATATTTTATTTTGTTTATAAGGAAATATAACATATTCCATGGATACTAATTCCCTGGTGCATATTTTAAGTCATTTTAATTTTGAAACCAGGTTCGCTTCGGGTATATAAATCTTGTTCTTCATAAATGTATATATGATGACAGTTTAGCAATTTATTTTATTTTTAACAGCACTATCATTGATATTCTTGAATGAAATAATCCAATGTGATATCATAATATTACAAACCTAATATAATGAAAATGTTATGTTTATTTCAGTTCTTTACAGCATTAGCGATCAACTTCTTGATTAAGCAGTGATATAATACTTTAATGACTATTTGGAAAATTAACTACTATTTTCATATTAGAGTAACCGCACCGGATCTCGGATATTGGAAATATTAACTTTATCTTTAGCTTATCCTTGTGCTTTCACTCTTCGCTTTCCGGCTTCCAGACTTTTATTTCACCCCGACTTCCGAATTTTTCAATTTCCGCACTATGCTCTTCCAGACCAGATCTCAGATATTGGAAATCTCAACTTTGTTTTTATCTTTTCCTTGTGTTGTCACTCTCTGCTTTCTGGCTTCCATATTTTTCTTCTCCCCGACTTCCGAATTTTTCGATTTCCACACTATGCTCATCCACACCGTATCTTGGATATCATAAATATTAACTTTCTCTTTATCTTTTCATTGTGCTACCACTTTCTATTATCGGATTTTGTTTAATCCATATCTATGTTTAATAAATATAAAAAAATTAAAATGAATTCTTGTTATGTTCTTGATGGTGACTGTCAAAATTGTAATGCTCATTCCCTGAAGATCAAAATGAATATGATCTTGATAAAGTGGGAAATATGATCCGATGTTACATATTATAATTTCATAGTTGTTACAATAACAAACCAGTTCTCAAATGACTCTAATTTCATGTTTGTTACAATAATACGTCTTCCCAAAAACCAGAAATCGGAAGTCGGGAGGTTGAAAGTCAAAAAGAAAAAATATAGCTGAAAGTTGTAAGGAAAGTAGGATTTCCAATTACGGAAGCCGAAAAGTGGAAGTCAGGAAGTCGAAAATCGAAAAACCGAAGAAGCAAATGGTCATTCGATGGATTTCCGCATTCCGAGGTCGAAAGGAGGAAGTCGCAAGGTCAAAATTCGTAAAGCAGAAAAAGTTATAAGTGAGCATGTCGCTTCGTGTATTTCGGCATTTCGAAGCCGGAGAGCCGAAAAGAGGAAATATCTTGCATGGAGTTTGAGATTCCAGAAATTTAAAGTGAATACCATAAATTTAATGAATATAAATTTAAAGGACTTAAGGCCTTCTACAATTCTGTTTGGTCCAAGAGGTAAAAATTATTGAGTCTTTCACAAATTAATTTTTATACCCACCAACGACAGGTATATAGAAATAGCTTTTGATTCAAAGTTTATTTTTTCTCTATATTATTTATTGTTTTCATAAAACTTTTCTTCCATTAGAAAACGATGATAGGATTTTCTCCAGATCATTTGATCGACGGTGCGGAAGAGCGAAGTGTGGAACCTGGGAAAGTGAAGAATTGCAAGTTTCAAAAGTCCGGAAGATGACTTCCACATCCCAAACTGGAAATCGGAAACTAGACTCAGCATGAAAGTGCGGAAACACTATTTCGTAAGTCGAGGAGCTGACTTCCGCAATCCGAACTAGAAGTTGGAAATCAAGAAGGTCTGAGATTGCGGAAGACCTGTTTCTCATTGAGATATATTGATTTTTTTTACCCATTCATTCAACTTGTACTTAAATGTTCAAACTTCACAAGAAAGTAAAATCAACTCATTCTAAATCTTGAAAAAATGGGTAGTATAAACTATTTTAGAAAAATTATATTGTATTCAAAATCATTAAAAAATTTCAGCCACAGTTGACTTATATTTGGAGTTCAAAATGATACCTACCTCTTGCATGGAGATTGAGATTCCATAAATTTAAAGTGAATACCATAAATTTAATAAATATAAATTTAAACCACTTAAGGCCTTCTACAATTATGTTTGATCTAGGAGGTAAAAATATTGAGTCTTTCACCAGGAAGAACCTCACAACATAAGCAAAAATTCATCTTAAGAATTTAATAGTCTTTCCTAGAATGGGTGAGTTTTCTTGAAACTCCATTTCGAGAAAACCTTAGCCGTCAAAAGAGCACGCTAGAAGAAGTGTCTGCATCCTCAAGAACTAAAGGATTCGACAGTGGCGCGGTGCATTGAAATCATGACGTCTGATTGTCAAGCAAGCCATGCTTTCTCGGGATTAGAGGAAGCGTGAAGAGTTCAATTACAGATTGTATGCGCGTGGAGCCAACGAGGATGAACATGACGACCCAGATATATGTACGACCTCCTAAATTTTCCAATCATTAGGGTACATGTGTCGAAATATTAGTGGCTAGGGAGACGAGGAATCTTTTGAGACTGTGTATCCATTGTGAAACGCCTTCGGCGTAATTACGTATATGAATGAGAAGATCTGTTGATTTATTACCCACCATGCTATCGTTAGTATGACTCCTATAAAGAGATTAAATCAAGATTCCTTTGGCAATGTCAATTCATATTAATTAGGAAGCAGGTTGAAACTTCAATTGACCGATGCTCGCTGCTCACCGAGTATGAGTAATGAATATACTCCAATATCTTTTTCTACCCTCACATATTTGCGTAGATTTGGATTTCAAAGATGTAGGCAATTATTTCTGTGCCGATTCAGACTTTTTTCTAAAACTGGACTACTTACAAATTACAATGATCTGAAACAAAACAAAAAAACGACAAATAAGAAATCATAAATTAAATGAAGGTACAATGTATTATTGCATGGGAAGAGAGTGGAGACAAAGAAATAGGTTATAGAATCCTACCCATGATGAGTTTCCTTGGCTACCATCATCTGATCAAGTCCGGGGATGGGAATGGGGCTTTATGTGTCTGTAAGTAAATATGCACTACAACACTGAAATCTTGTTGCAACAGGTTTCCAATAAGTACTTATAAATTAGGGTGTTTTTGTCAGTGAAATTATTTGATAGGGATTTTCTAGACTATCCAGTCGAATTAATTTTCTCCACCAAAAGAACAAATATGGGATACTTTAGTTCATTTGAAGCATGGCAGTAAGGGAGCCTTGCTTTCCTTATAAATTTGGATATAAAGAGATTTCTTGTAGATAGGCACACACATTGTTGGGCATTCTTCCAGATGGATACATACCTTGTTGGGCATCCCAAGTGGCCACAACAACAAGTATAGGGATGATGGACACTGCCTATTTCGTAGGTAGGAATGAATTTTTGTCTTGGATCAACTCTTCTCTACAACTCAACCTTTCCAAAGTGGAAGAGGTATTCCTCATAGAAATTTAAGGTTATCCTATTTATTTTCCTATTTTATCTGTTAAATTGAGAAATGGGTGGTTGTGGTTTTTTTTAGATTGTCTTTTTTTTTGTTGAAATACTACTTATTTCAGTCAATAGTGGAGAGTTAGTTTTTATGTCTATATGTTTTCAATCCCATTTGGATTGTTGTATTCAAATTGATCTAGATCCATCCTAAGCATTCATGCATAAAAAAATTCATTGCCATGGAGGGTTGTTTGGTTTCATGTTAGTAAGATTAGAATTATTGAAATGTTATCAATCAGACATGAGTGGCATAAACCATTGGCTGCCATAATAGAAAGGAAGGGCTTATGTGGTTACTAACATTAGGAAATCTAAGTCCTTATTGCTAACCATTGGATGCCGTAAGAGATAAGAAGGGATTGTGTGGTTACTGACATTAGGTAAATATCTCACGATAGTGTTACTGAAAGAATTTTGTGATATTTAGGCACAGGGTCTTCACTTAGTGAAACCATATCATAGCACCTTTGTTTTTTGTTTTTGTTTTTTTGACTAGGGGAATCGTCAACTGGGGTCGGGTTGGTACTCGCGTGACATGGGGTCCAGGGATCCATTCCCGCTACCACTATAAACCTAGGTGCCCCACACCCGCCAGAAGACATGGGACACGGTTAAATCTGGGTGGGATTGATCTCTTGACCTCCAATTTACAAACAACTTCATTACAACGGAACTGCCAATGAGCCACACCCGTGTGGGCTATATCATAGCACCTTTGTTAATAAAAATACATATTTCCAATTTAAAAACCCTATTTTTAAAATATATTCCTTATTTTTATTGGAAACACCATTTTATACCCCCCCATAACCTATTCTTCGCCATTGATACCTACAATATATTGACCTTATTTTTCACAATTAAAAACCCTCCTTTTTGAATGAACATGATAAGATATTGCTCAACAAGGTGAATCCCCCGTGCATTTAGGAATGAAGGGTAACCTCATTTTAAGAAATTTGTTCCAGATGTTACATCTTATGAATTAGGAGACACTGGCTAAACCGGGCACCTGTGGTGGCTAGGATATCAAAAACTTTAATTGGTTTGAAATGGCACTCCATATGAAAAGCATGTGCATTATGTTGACATGTAATGGACTGTGGAACAAGGTGATTATGACAAAGTACCTGCGCAATCGATCATTGTCTTCCTGGGTTAGAAAAAATGAGATGAATGTTAGAAATACCTTGTTGATCTAGAATAGTTTTATTAAGTCTATCATTGGATCAATAGATCTTTGTGTTGGAAGGTTGGTAGTGGTGAAGACATTAAGCTTTCTACTGATCCTTTTTTGGGAATGTAACATGCTTATGTTCTCTCTCCAGGGCTGATCGTCTTTCTTAATTCACAAGATATTTGTTACTTAAGCCAAGTGCAAAATTGTGGTGGGCATGTTTTCTCTATATATTATTGGTTCTCATGTAAGGATCTTGACTTGGCTGGAAATTGGGCAAAGGAATGGTCTTGTTATACAAGAGCCATGAATGGTGTAGGTATCAAGTTGACTGTTGCTAAAGATGATTTAGTTTGGTTTTTCAATAAAAACAATGGAAAGATTAACGCTAAATATGTGTATTGTCTTATTTCACAGAACCTTTGTGCACCTGCAAGCAATTGGTGGCATAAACAACATTGGAAGTGGCGAATACCTTTGAAAATTTGATGTTTTTTGTGGCTCTGTTTAGAAAATCGTATCACTACCTGGGATTTCTTGTTGAAGCGTGGTGGGATGGGCCTAAATGTTTGTTGTTTATGTGGTAGTACAATCAAGACTATTAACCATTTCTTTGTGCACTTTTCTTTTATTTAATATATTTCCGACTTAGGATGGCCCAGATCTATCCACTAACCTGTGGCATTGGTGCTCGAGGGACTATGGGTTTCTTTATCTTCCTTCTTTCTTCTATTAGACCCTTTGGAAGACCAGGAACAAGGTGGTTTTTAATGACATCAAACCACATTCTACACAGGTTTGGATTAAGATATCATCTTCACTGAAGGATTATCTGACTCATTCTTCCCAGTCAAAGTTGAGTTTTATTAGAGAACTGCTAGTATTAAAATACCCTGTGGGTTTCTTTGATGCTGCATAGGCCAATGGTTCATGTGGTGCTAGTTTTTTTTGTGCATCAGATTTTCCCATTATTTTCATGTTAAGATGGCCTGTGGTAATGGCACTAACACTCGCGTCGAATCGCTGGCTCTTTGGGGTGTATCTCATATTGCTCAGAGGATGGGCTTACCCTTTATCGATTTGTATGGTGATTCTTTGACCATTGTGACCTGGGATGCTCATATTTCAGATCTTCATGTCTTAGCTCTTGAACATTGGTGTAGTTGTATCAGAGACTTACTGGGATCTTTTCACTCCTATAATATCCGACAGATTTGCAGGGAACATAATAGAGTGGCATATCGTCTCTCTAAGGAAGCCCTTAATGTTCCGCAGGGAGTACTTCATTTTGTGGAATTTGTTGACAATTTGAAGGCTAGTGAATGTACTATTAATGTTTTTCAATATGGACCAAGTCATCGCCCGTGGGTTGATCCACTTCTATTTGCGGCGATAGTACCTCTTGTGGTTTTTGGATTGTATGGAGGTGTGCTTTAGTTGGGTTGATTATTTAACCCCTGTTTGGATCTTAGTTTTGTCTTTTTTAGTTTGTTATTGTTGCGTCTTTATACCTATATACTCGGATGGAATTCGATATAAATTCTAGGCAATGTAAAATGTTACCTTTGATTCGCTTTGAATAACAAGAAACGGTTTTTTTTTCTTAAAGAAAATCTATTCATCCCAAGCTTTCATTTTAGCTAAATATATCTATATGCATGTAAGTGAGGAGAAGGAACACACTTGAGATCATGTTTGACACATTTAATATTGCAATTTATATGTTCCATAATCTCAAATTGAAGAAGAAACTTCTCAAATTTATGAAAAAAGTTAAATTTAGAATCCAAGTCAGATTATAAAAATTTTGCAAAAGAGGCTTTAATTTTCGGAGCAATAGAAGTACTAACCAAAACACCCTCAATCTGCAAACCAATTCTGGCAAGTCGTAATTTGGACCGGTTTTTATAAAAAAATCCGCTGAAAGAGTGACACGTTTTAGTTGTCTTTTATCCTATTCGTTAGTTTTCTGTCAAATTTTTGAAAAAATCCAACCTGACACGAATCGAATGCATCATGTGGTACGCTCTGCCCGGCGTGGGAGAATCGAATGGATGATGATTAATGTGGTATGTCGTTCCATGAATGATTTATAAGATGATATTCCGCTCTTTGTCCTCCAAAATAACGACAGTAATGTTCCATTTTCTTCAATACGTGGCATCCCGACAAAAAGATATTTCCCAACTATAGTGATGCTTAAGCTGTCTCTTGCTTAACATAGACACCAGGTAATGTGCATTTGAAAAATATGGGTGAGTGCTAAGCATCATCTAGTAGTAGTATGAAAATTTTAGAACTTTAAATTTCAATTTTAAAAGATAGTTTCTTACTTAAATTATAAAAATGTGCAAGATTTCAAAGCTGGAATCTATTAGTTTCGGTTATTTCAAGAACATGTTTTTTTTTGTTGGTTAAATGTTCTGTGGTTTTTTGGGCAAACCTTTGGTCTAAGAAACCACGATCTAGGGGCATCTAATCTAAATCGTCAAAATCACCCGGGGATCGCACTCGGCCTAGCCGCACCAACCCATTAGCATGGTTGGATTTAAATGTCGCCTTCCAAAAGCAACGAGTTTTGATCCTAGGCCACCAAACAAACAAAACCCCTCTCAAATGTTTCCTCTATCGAAAATTTGACTTCAAAAACATTTTACTTCCAAAGAGGTGATAAGTGAAGTAAAGTAAAGGTTTGACAACATTTTTGAAAATTAAGTGAAGTAAAGGTTTGACAACATTTTTGAAAATTAATTTCGATGAAGATTATAAAACTTCCTCCATCATACGTGGCCTAAAAAAAAATCAATTATTTATAATTTCTTTTAAGCCATAATGATGTTTGGGTTGTTTCTCTTGTTCCAGTTTTCTTCTCAACGTGACGATCAAGAAATGTGGTTTTTAAAAATCATTACACCGTTACAAGTGAAGCGAGGGTTATACGATATACTAATTTTATATATTTTTTAAATAATTGTTGAAAATTAAAATTTTACTATGTGAGTGTCTTAACTTCATGTATGGCTCAATTTTAGGTTGATTCTCTATCATATGTCAATTTTTTTTTGTTTTTTCCCTTATAATTAAATAAGGGTATAAGGTATATTGTGAATTGGTCGTATGTTTTTTTATTATAAAATATGATTTAAAATTATTTTTGAGTAACTAAAAATTAGTTATTTTAATTAAAAAAAATAGATTAACCATCTAATAGTTAGAATATATTTAACAAACTTTTTATATACTGCCAACAAATTATTTTGATATTCAAATTTTGTTTACACAAAAATACAACATATATTTATATATAAATAATTTAATATATATTTTTAGATTTTGTTTACATAAAATTTAATATATATATATTTTTCCTTTCAGAAAAAAATCTTGTATTCATAGAATAATATGGACTGCTCGTTAGAGCTTACATCAGTGCACCTAAGTGCTCATTAAGTACATCATAACATCTCTATGTGCATTTGCTTGAGCATTGCTCTCAAAAATTACAACAGCTTCAGTTCTTCAATTATCCACATGTATATTGCTCCTCCACTACAACTGATTCTAAAAAAACTGTTGTAGGATCGGCCCAAAATGTCTTATCTTCGACACACTGGTTTTTGCATCAAGATACATCATATATCAGATTTTTCTTTCATAATCTTACATATTGATTTACCATCAAATCATTTTCATAATCTTTGATCATCATTAAACCTGGCGGTAGCATTAAAGCTTCTTTGGACAGCTTGTCTGCCTCTTCATTCAATTCCCTGTAGACGTGTTGGAATGAAGTTGAATTAAAATTCTATAGTTGGCTCCTTATTGCTTTCAGCAGGTGTTGAAGATGAGCTGCATTAATTTGTAGATTTTCGTTTGCTCAATCTATGGTTAGTTAGGAATCCCCGCAAATTTGAAGATTTCTTACATTCTTTTCAGCAACAGTTTTTAGGACAGACCATAAAGCTGAAAGCTCTGCCTTGTTGTTGGTACCTTGACCTGAAAGGTAATTTCTCTTTTTGAGTATTCGTTCAAGTATAATACACCTCTTGCTCCACCTAATAGCGGCTCTCCTTGACTTGCTTCATCAAAAGAAGCCCATAGAGTGTTCTTGTCCTAGCTTGGGACTTGAGTACCCTCTTTGGTTTTTGGATTGTAGATAGAATCACGCTTAAGATGGTTTGTGTTTGGATTGTGAAGGGAGCGATGGCCGTTCCATCAGGGTTTGCTCACCCTCCAGTTCTACGCAGTCGTCCTCTCTGCGCCTCGTTCTGATCCATGGCGCCATTTTTGACGTTGCTCTGCCGGGCTCCCGTCCTCCCTCTGGTGTTTTTTTGCTTTCTGATAAACCCTCTCTTCTGTCGTTTCTCAGCGTTTTGGTATGGAGCTCTTCTGGGTTTCCTAATCTTTATGCCGCTCTCGGTCTCTGCCTATCGACCCTCGCTGGTCTGGTTGCATACAGGTTATTTCTTCCTGGTTGCCAGCCTTTAGGGTTTCTCTTCTGTTTAGCTGGGGTTTCTGTTTTGGGTGGAGGTTACGGAGCTCTGCGGCCCGGCTTGGAGTCCCTCCCCTTCACTGGGGGACTAGTACCAACCAAGCATTGTTCAAAAAGTGGGAAGTACATCGCTTGCTGCGGCTCCGTCTGGAAGGTTTTAACGTTCCCCTTGTCACCCTTGCATGGATATGATGGCCCGGTACTGTTGAGTTCTGGGTTGACCTTATATCTCCCCTCTTGTTTTTTCTGGCAGTGTCTCCATCATTTGTGGTCATTCTCTTCGAACCCATTTTATGTCCTTGTCGGCCGTTGACATTTTCCCCTGGCTGTCTTTTTTTGGGGGTTTTTTAAGGACAGCTGACCTCTTTCGGGAATCTCGAACATTCTGCTCCTCATTGTCTGTTGAGCCTGCTCCCTATTCTCTCTCCCCATTGGGTCTGGACCCCTTGTGTCATCCCTTTGGCATTTGACTGGGTTTTCGACTTCTGCTGATTTGTCTTTGTTTTTATGTGGGTGTGGCTCGGATTATTGTCATGGACTCTGGTTGGGGGGTACTGTGACCCACTTATTGTTCTCTTATCTGCATCCTCCATTTGTGTTCTGTTCGTCCTCTGGTGGGCTCGGTTTTTTATTCTGTTGATATGTCGAACTCTGGGGTTTCGAAGCGCTTTCGACG
>LPNX010555626.1:0-11897 GCA_001517045.1 Pseudotsuga menziesii | reverse complement strand
TCCCACTCTTGTCCAGATGGTGGATTATACTAGGACCTCAGGTTACATTCCCTCTTCTCTGAATTCTACCTTTATTACCCTCATTCCCAAGAAAGATAAACCTCGTACATTTGCTGATTTCAGACCCATATCCTTATGTAACCTGCTATATAAGCTCATTGCTAAAGTTATTGCTGGTAGGCTCAAACCCTTTCTGGACTCGGGCATCTCTCATGAGCAGTTTGGCTTTCTTAAAGATAGACAGATAACTGAGCCAATTGGCATTGTTCAGGAAGTTCTACACTCAGTTAAAATTAAGAATTCATGTTCCTTTGTCCTTAAACTTGATCTCTCAAAATCTTTTGACCGTGTGGACTGGACTTATATCAGATTTATTTTGATCCAAATTGGTGTTCCCCTTCTCACGGTCAACTGGATTATGAGCTGTATATCCACGGTCAACTTTGCTGTTTTGGTCAATGGTACGCCCACTAGCTTTTTCAATGCATCCAGGGGTATCAGGCAAGGTTGTCCCTTATCTCCGCTGTTGTTTATTCTCGTCATTGAAGGGCTTAGTCTGATGATTAAGGATGCCAGGGATAATGGTCTCATCAGGGGTATTAAGTTCTCGCCATCCCTTACTCTAACTCACCTTTTATTTGTTGATGATGTTATTCTTTTGGGTTCGGGAACCATTCTGGACTGGTTGGCCTTTGAGTCCCTTCTTGATTGTTTTTGCAAAGCATCAGGAATGTGTATTAATGCTGATAAATCTTGTTTCCTTTTCCACAACTTCAGTGATGCCTGTTTGGTTGATTTCAAAGCTGCCATGCCATATAATATTCTCCCTCTCCAGTTGGGTATTACATATTTAGGATATCAACTGAAGCCTTTGAGTTACCGAGTTGCTGATTGGAATTGGCTGTTGAATAAATTTGAGAAGAAAATAAAACATTGGGCATTTCGATATCTGTCTCTTGGTGGGAGACTTGTACTGGTCAATTCTGTTCTTGCCAGCATTCCCGTGTATTGGATGGGCTTAGCTCCCATTCCCTGTTCCATTCTCCAGAAGCTCAGGAAACTGATGTTTAACTTTTTATGGGGATCAACCGATACATCTTTCAAATTTCATCTTACCAAATGGAATGATATCTCTCGTCCTAAATCTCAAGGAGGTTGGGGTATTAAAGATCTTACATGTTTCAATAAGGCTCTACGGTTGAATGTCTTTTGGAAAGCTCTCCATTCCAAAGGTCTCTGGTTTCAAGTTCTTCAAGCAAAATATTTAAATGGTAAATCAGTGGTTGACTGGATCAGATCTAAAGATTTCTGCACACGCAATATATCTCTATTCTGGCGTGGTTTTCTTCAAGTATTACCTTGGATGGGTAAGCATTTGTCTTGGCAGATTGGAAATGGTGAATGCATTCTCTTGGGATTAGACCCCTTTGTTGGACTGGGTTCTTCATTTGCATTCCCGGAAGAGCTGCGATCATATTTGGTTGATTTGGATATATGCACATTGGCTCATGCTCGCAACTTTTGCTCCATTGAACCACAATACTGGTACTCGGCCACAAACCTTGATCTCGCTGGCACTTATTCATTGATTTGGGATGATTACATTAGGGAGTTATCGGCATCAGGTATACGTTTGACTGACAGCCCAGATAAATTGGCATGGACTTTCAATAAGAGCAGTATTGATATTTCAGCAAAGGAGGCATATAATTGCATCTATCAGTCTTCGATGGCTGGGGACATCATGGTAGATTGCCCTCCTGTATGGCACAAATCTCTTCCTCTTAAAATATCCTGTTTTATTTGGCTGGCATTTCACAACAGGATACTAACGTGGGATAACCTTCAATGCAGAGGGCTCTCGGGTCCTGGCATATGTTTTCTCTGTTACTCAAATGTGGAAACAGTCGATCATTTATTCGCATCCTGCTGGGTATGGAAATTGGTTGCTGGAAGTGTTATGGACTATTTCAATATTAAGGCTCGCATTGCAGATAATTCCTTTGTGGATTTGGTCATTGGATGGACTGGCTCTACTCCACAGAGCTCCCCTTTCTTCACATTGCTGTATAATGCTATATGGGTGATTTGGAAAGCACGTAACCAGCTAATTTTTGAAGGGAAACGCAGGGACATACACAGTATCATTCAACAAATACTGCGTTCTGCTCTTTCTTCATTGCAGGGGACTGTCTCTAAAAGCAAACGCTGCAGGATCATTGGTCCTCCTCCTGGTAAATTCTTTCCCTGTGGTTTTGTGGATGGAGCATCAAAAAATGGGATTGCTGGTGCTGGTATTGTCATTTTCATCAGTGACACCCACTTCCTGGAAATCTCTTTAGGAGTTGGACAAGGCACTAATACCAAGGCAGAGCTGCTCAGTCTCTGGGCGCTCTTGCACATATCCCAAATGATGGGGATCCCTCTTGCTCAAGTATTTGGTGATTCTCTGATTATCATCAACTGGGCAAAGGGATCGACTGCTCTCTCCCCACCTGAACTTGTTCATTGGTGTAGGGAGACTAAAAAGCTAGCCGCTAGCTTGCAGGATCTGTCATTCGCTCACATATATCGAGAGCACAACGATACTGCTGACCGTCTTTCTAAAAAGGCACTTTCACTGCCCCAAGGAAAGGGCTGCGTCATGGAATATGTTGAGAATCTCCTGGTTTTTTCTGACTGTATTCAGTTCTTTTGAAGATGTCTTTGTGGCATTTCACACATGCTTTGCATGTTATGTTCTGGTGTTAAGGGTTTCTCCCTGATATTGTTATTGTATCATTCATGAAAGTGAATCTCTTTAGATCGCTGCTCAGATGGGTTATTGGCTCTCGATCGATGTGACTGAACTGACAGTCCTATTATCATGATGAGTCAGTTTTCTGATGGGTATCTCCTTGATATAATGTGCCATTCCTCCTAAAGTTTCCTTGGGTGGTTGTCACGGTCAGTCTACGCTGATGTTTGTTATAATGTCTTTTGATTCAAATGAATAACAAAGGCAGGTTTTTTCCTCTTGAAAAAAAGAGTACCCTCTTTGGTTTTTGTTTTATTTTTTTTTTGTGTTCCAAAATATATATATATATTAAGAAATTAAAAACAATTAATCGTTGATAAGTGATATTTATCTTTCTAAACTATAATGTTGATATTAGATGTTTTGAATAAGAGCACCGTTGTTAGTAACTTAAAAGAGCATAGTTGGTTGGTTGACTTAAAAGATCATAGTTTGTTCAATTGCTTATTACTTGACTATCGTAATAATGAACTATTAGTTAAGGACGGCAACAGAAAGGAATCTTTCATGATCTCATTATATATTATATTTTATATTTTGACATTGATGCAAATTAGAATTGTAAACAAAGTCAAACAAGTTCTTTTTGGTAAGGAAAATTTTGTTATATATATATAATAATATTATTATATCTATTTTAAAAAATAATTCAAACAAGCTCATTTTGGTAAGGAAAATTTTGTTATATATATATTATAGTATTATTATATATATTTTAAAAAATAATTTTACAAATATTGTATATAATTATATTTACTAAAAAAATTTGATTTTACAAAAAATTGTTTAATAAATAAATAAAATTGTAATATTTATTAATATTTTTTATTATTAATTATTATTTTATTAATAATTTAATATGGTTGTGTTTACATATTATATTTTATATTTTGACATTGATGTTGGTTAGGAAAATTTTGTTATATATATAATAATATTATTATATATATTTTAAAAAATAATTTTATAAATATTGTAAATAAATATATTTACTATAAAAAATTGATTTTACAAAATTTGTTTAATAATAAATAAAATTGTAATATTTATTATTTTTATTAATATTTTTATTACTAATTATTATTTTATTAATAATTTAATATGGTTGTGTTTAATTGTGTGTCATCCGTTTTTTATTTATTTATATTTATCTACTCATTATTAATAACCGTCTCTCTTACTTAAGATCCTTAAAGCAAGGCCTAAAACACGATTGCAAATTGTATATAGAGTAAAATTGTGTTGAAGAAAGAATAAACAATGGGTTTTCTTTAAGCATTTTTTTTTTCAAATTAAGAATTCTAAATATATATAAACTATAATAATATCCTAACTTTAAAATTTCAATTAGAAATCCTAATGCATACAAAGGATATCATGGAGTACCAAATGCTTATTTTCTTATGTATATTGAGATTGCATAGCCTCAGGCTGAGTAAGGAGTGATGATACATCTACTCATGTCACACCAACTTTTTAATCACTAGCATTGAAGTTTGATGATTTGAAACAAGTATAAACTAAAATGTGGATTTCCAAGAACCACAAATAATGGCATGGCAAACCATATTTAGCATGCTGCAAAGCATCTAATGCAGGTGAACCACAAATAATGGCATGGAAAACCATATTTAGCATGCTGCAAAGCATTTAATGCGGCTGCAACAGGCTTGATGATCGTTGGATCTTGAGGTGCTAGAGATTTAACGGTCATCAAGCTTGTTGCAGCCGCATTAAATGCTCTGTAGCATGCTAAATATTGCTTTCTTAATGGAATTAAGCAAGAATCTTGTCAAATCATAGATTTAAACATTTATTTGATTTGCTAAAATCTATCAATGATTTTCTAGGTGTGGACCAAAGCTTTATGTTTTCTAGACCGTTATTAGAAAAATATAATCTAAAATTTTGCAATCACATTTATTGGAAACACATATATGGACTCATAAAAAATATAGCCGAAAATTAACCAGCCTGCTGCATAGACATTAATGTGACAATAGATGCGCAACAGGTCGTTCGATCTCAAGCTGTCAAGATTTAATGTGACGGCGGCTGTGCAACAGGCCATTCGATGTCAAGCTATCAGGATTTAATGCGACAGTGACTGCGCAGCATACCGTTGAGATTGAACGGCCTGTTGCATAGGTTCTATCACATTAAATCTTGGCATCTTGATATTGAATGTCCTGCTACACAACCATCGTCGCATTAAACCTTGCACAACAGGCCGTTATTGATCGCCAAAAATATATTGGTAGTCGCATTTTTTGCTGCACACTCGCTTGTCCGATGACACATTTGATCACTTCAAGTCAACCTTTTTATCACTAAAAATGACTGCTTATTCATGGTTGGTGATTGATTGTCTAAGATGGCCATTATAACAACCTGTTAGCACTGGTGCTAAATTTTGAATAGGCGCATGCGACAATTGGCTCGTAGAAGAGGGTATAGGCAAACAATTTATGGGTCTGATGATTTTGAGAATACTGGGGATCCTATCCTACGCCCAATCGTCGAATTGGGGATTCCCCATGATGCCCGAGCTAGACGTCGATGGAGCAAGACGAACAACGAGCAAGTCCGACCACCACGAGGACAGGTAGCACCAATCTTCGAAGTCTGAGGTTTCTGCAGCATAAAGCATATGCAGGATTTGAACCACGAAGACATGAGATATCCGACGATCACTCCATATATTGATAGTCTTGATTTGAGCGGACTGGATCTGCGGCAAAGATGCGTCTTCACCACCCAAACTTTCCCGATGGATAAGTTGGGCTGGGGTTGTGAAAAGAGAGAGGGCCCCACGGTGTTGACCGGCGCCGATCCGATCAGGATTCGAATCAAAGGTCGTAGTTGTTTTCGCAGCATGAAGCTGCACGTCAGTTAAGGGGGCGGAGCGATACGAAATCGCGTGACGCCTCACACCTTCGACGACCGAGATTCAATGGGCTAATCAAATGAAGGCCCTGATCTATTTTGCGATTATGACAGATGCGAAGGTTAACCGAAGGATGGAGTGGGAAGCAAGGTAGGGGCCACCTAGTTGAACGGTGGAAATCTAGCCTAGGGGAGATATATGGATAGAACCTATTCCGATGTTTGAAGGTGCTAGGGGAAATAAGGAGAAGAAGGGTGGGGAAATGAAGGATGGGACAAGTAGTATCGACAGTGTAAACCACATCCAAGGCCCTCGATATTTGTTTCTCGACATGTGTAATAAGGGTGAGCGCCAAATAATTAGGTGACAGAGGGGGTGGAGGGTTGTACATGCCTTACGAAGGGAAAAGCAAGGCACTAAAGTCCAGGGTAGACCGATCCCATCATAAGGAGAATTCAAATGGGTGCCAAGTGTCAAATCCACCTATCATGAGAGGCCTTGGGGCTGATTATAGGTGAGGCCGAAGGTAACTTCAGCCGATGATATCAGGAGATCAAAATGAGAGAGGGCGGCATAGTTGGCATCTTGACACGAGGGGATTGGACTAAGAACCCACGTGATCATTTATGTTTTCATCATGACACTTGATGATGGTGCGTGTGGAGAATTGATAAACACGTCGTTAAACTTAAATGCCCAGCTTGATATAATGCCACAGGCGGAGCTGTTCGGAGATGTGGAGAGTATGAATGTTGATTAAGAATGGGATGGCTACTATTGCTCTACTAAGGGTCCTAGAGGTTCCAACAGAGAGCTTGTTTTGGTTTTCTTCACATCAATGACTTCAGCCATCGAGGTAAAGATGTTCACTACACTAGAGAGGTTTTCTGAGGCTTGTGAGGACCATGATGTCTTGAGAGATCATCGTGCCACTTCGGGAGCGGTACCCAAAGTCCCCTATCCTAAGAGCATTCCACCAGAACTACCAGACAAGGCCGTGGACCATATTACCACAGTACTCAGTATCCATTGCTAGGGGTGGTCAGTTCGAGAAAGTGTTCGGACCCAGAAAAAGGAGTAGGAGCCTTCGTCACCATTGTCTTGGACTCATATTTCCAACTTCATATAGGACGATGAAGAGTCTCAGGAAGTGTTGCATTGGCATATTCTGTAGGGAGGATATAGTCCCGATAGAATAATCTGACATGAATGACGAACCCATTAAAGGATCAGAGCTGTCAAGAAACCAAACTTCCTTCTCCAGGTCTACGTAAATAACAGTGTTACCAGGAAACTTGGATGTTAGATAAAGGGCCAAACACAAAAGGAACATGAACCTCCCCACCAGCTGCAAACATAGGCAGAACATGTTTCTGGAACACAAAGAAACATGGAGGTCAAAAGCGGAAAGGACCACTTCGGGGCCTGTTAGAACTCGCCCAACAGAACGAGAGTAAAAAGAATAAAAGTCCCCTTCTTAGATTGTCATTTTCTTCTTCTTTTGCTGAGAGTTAGTTTTTATCTCTACATTTTTTTCAGTCCCCTTCGTTTGTTGTATTCAAATTGATCTAGATCCATCCTAAGAATTCATGCATAAAAAGTTCATTGCCATGGAGGTTTGTTTGGTTTCATGTTCATAAGATTAGAATTATTGAAATATTATCCATCATACATGAGTGTCATAAACCATTGGATGCCATAATAGAAAGGAAGGGCTTATGTGGTTACTAACATTAGGAAATATAAGTCCACATTGCTGACCATTGGATGCCATAAGAGACAAGAAGGACTTGTGTGGTTACTGACATTAGGTAAATATCTCACGATAGTGTTACTGAAAGAATAGCGCCTTTGTTAAAATCATGGCTCCTTGTTAATAAAAATACATATTTCCAATTAAAAAACCCCTATTTTTACAATATATTCCTTATTTTTACTAGAAACACCTTTTATACCACCCCATAACCTATTATCCACCCTCGATACCTACAATATATTGACCTTATTTTTCACAATTAAAAACTCCCCTTTATGAATGAACGTGATAAGATATTGCTCAACAAGGTGAATCCCTCGTGCATTTAGGAATGAAGGGTAACCTCATTTTAAGAAATTTGTTCAAGAAGTTACATCTTATGAATTGGGAGACATTGGCTAAACCGACCACTTGTAGTGGTTGGGATATCAAAAACTTAAATTGGTTTGAAATGGCACTCCGTATGAAAAGCATGTGGCTTGTGTTGACATGTAATGGACTATGGAACAAGGTGATTATGACAAAGTGCTTGCACAATCGATCACTCTCTTCGTGGGTTTGAAAACATGAGATGAATGTTAAGAATACCTCATGGATCTGGAATAGTTTTATTAAAGTCTATCATTTGATCAATAGATCTTTGTGTTGGAAGTTTGGTAGTGGCGAGGACATTAAGCTTTCTACTGATCCTTTTTTGGGAATAGAACATGCTTATGTCCTCTCTCCAAGGCTAGCTGTCTTTCTTAATTCACAGGAATTTTTTTATTTAATCCAGGTGCAAAATTGTGGTGGGCGTGTTTTCTCTTAATATTATTGGTTCTTGTCTGAGGATCTTTACTTGGCTAGAAATTAGGCGGAGGAATGGTCTTCTTATACAAGAGCCATGAATGGTGCAGGTATCAGGTTGACTATGGATAAAGATGATTTAGTCTGGTCTTTCAATAAAACAATGGTAAGGTTAACACTAAATATGTGTAGTGCCTCATTTCACAAAACCTTTGTGAACTTGCAAGCAATTGGTGGCATAAACGAGATTGGAAGTGGTGGATACCTTTAAAAATTTGATGTTTTTTGTTGCTTTGTTTAGAAAATCATATCACTACTTGGGATTTCTTATTGAAACGTGGTTAGATGGGCCCGAATGTTTGTTGTTTATGTGGTAGTGTGACAGAGACTATTAACCATCTCTTTGTGCACTCATCTTTTGTTGAATATATTTCCGACTTAAAATGGCCTAGATCTATCCACTAACTTGTGGCACTGGTGCTCGAGGGACTATGGATTTCTTTATCTTCCTTCTTTCTTCTATTAGAGCCTTTGGAAGATCAGGAACAAGGTGGTTTTCGATGACATCAAACCACATTCTACACAGGTTTGGATTAACATATCATCTTTACTGAAGGATTATGTGAATCATTCTTATTGGTCCAAGTTGAGGTTTAATAGAGAACCATTGGTATTGAAATACCTTGTGGGTTTCTTTGATGGTGCATCGACCAATGGTTCATGTGGTGCTAGTTTTTTTTTTGTGTGCATCAGATTGTCCCATTATTTTCATGTTAAGATGGGATGTGGTAATGGCACTAACACTCGTGTTGAATTGATGGCTCTCTGGGGTGTATCTCATATTGCTTAGAGGATGGGCTTACCCTTTATTGATTTGTATGGTGACTCTTTGAGCATTGTGAACTGGGATGCTCATATTTCAGATCTTTATATTTTAGCTCTTGAACAATGGTGTAGTTGTATCAGAGACTTACAGGGATCTTTTCACTCCTACAATATCCGACACATTTACAGGGAACATTATATAGTGGTAGATCGTCTCTCTAAGGAAGCCCTTAATGTTCCAGAGGGAGTATGTTTGTGGAATTTGTTGACAATTTGAAGGCTAGTGAAGGTACTATTGATGTTTTTCAATATTGTCCAAGTCATCACATGTGGGTTGATCCACTTCTATTTGCGGCGATAGTACCTCTTGTGGTTTTTAGATTGTATGGAGGTGTGCTTTAGTTGGGTCGACTATTTGACCCCTATTTGGATCTTAGTTTTGTCTTTTTTAGTTTGTCGTTGTTGCTTCTTTATACCTATATACTCGGATGGATTTCGATAGAAATTTTGGGAAATGTAAAATGTTACCTTTGATTTGCTATGAATAACAAGGAACGGTTTTTTTTGCTTGAAAAAAATCTGTTCATCCCAAACTTTCAGTTTAGCTATATATCTATATGCATGTACCCGAGGAAAAGGAACACACTTAAGATAATTTTTGGCACATTTAATATTGCAATTTATGCTTTCTATCATGTCAAATTATGGAAGAAAGAAACTTCTCAAATTTGTGAAAAAAATTAGATTTGGAATCCAAGTTCGATTATAAAATTTTTACAAAAGAGGCTTTAATTTTCGGAGCAGTAGAAGTGCTAACCAAAACACCCTCAATTCGTAGACCAATTATAATTCTGGTTTAAATCGTAATTTGGACCGGTTTTTTATAAAAAATCCGCTGAAAAAGTCATGTTTTAGTTGTCTTTTATTCTATTCATTAGTTTTCTGTCATATTTTTGAAAAAATCTAATCTGACACGAATGCATCATGTGGTACGCTCTGTCCGGCGTGGGAGAATCGAATGGATGATAGTTAATGGACGAAAAATATATAGCATGCGACAGAGTATTTAATGCTGCCGTAGCAGCTTTGTGGGCCACTGGATCTCAACCGGTTAAGATCCAATGGCCCACAAAGCTGTTGCGACAACATTAAATACTCTGCCGCATGCTATATATATTTCCCATAATTAATGTGGTCTGTCGTTCCATGAATGATTTATAACGTGATATTCCGCTCTTTGTCCCCCAAAATAACGACAGTGATGTTCCATTTTCTTCCATACGTGGCATCCCGAAAGATATTTCCCAACTATAGTGATGCTTAAGCTGTCTCTTGCTTAAGATAGACACCACGTAATGTGCATTTGAAAAATGTGGGTGAGTGCTAAGCATCATCTAGTAGTAGTATAAAAATTAGAACTTTAAATTTCAATTTAAAAAGATAGATACTTACTAAATTATAAAAAATGTGCAAGATTTCAAAGCTGGAATCTATTATTTTAGGTTATTTCTAGAACATGTTACTTCCAAACAGGTTATAATGAAAAATTCCAATGGTGATTAACGGTCAACTTGACTTGTACATAAAGGTTAGACAGCATTTTTGAAAATTAATTTCTATGGAGATTATAAAACTTCCTCCATCATACGTGGCCTCAAAAAAAAAATCAATTATTTATAATTTTTCTCAGCCAATAATGATGTTTGGGTTGTTTTTCTTGTTCCAGTTTTCTTCTCAACGTGGCGATCAAGAAATGTGGTTTTTAAAAATCACTACACCGTTACAATTTTTTGAAAATTAAAATTTTACTATGTGAGTGTCTTAACGTCATGTATGGCTCAATCTTAGGTGGATTCTCTATCATGTTTCATTTTTTTTGTTTTTTAAATTATAATTAAATAAAGGTACAAGGTATATTGTGAATTGGTTGTATGTTTTTTATTAAAAATATAATTTAAAATTATTTTTTATTAATTAAAAATTAATTATTTTAATATAAAAAATAGATTAACCATCTAATACTTAAAATATATTTAACAAACCTTTTTATACACTACCAACAAATTATTCCAATATTCAAATTTGGTTTACACAAAAATATAACATATATTTATATATAAATAATTTAAGATATATATATATATATATATTTTGTTTACATAATAATATAGAAATATGAATAACTTAACAAAATATATGTACATAATTAAACGTTTTAAGAAATTGAAAACAGTTAATTGTTATGATAAGTGATATTTATCTTTCTAAACTAAAATGTTGAAATTAGATGTTTTGAATAAGAGTACCGTTGTTAGTAACTTAAAAGAGCATAATTGGTTGGTTGACTTAAAAGATCATAGTTTGTTCAATTGCTTATTACTTGACCATCGTAATAATGAACTATTAGTTATGAACGGCAACAACAGGAGGGCATTCGATCCTTCATGATCTCATTATATATTATATTTAATATTTTAACATTGATGAATGTGTTGAAATTTAGAATTGTGAATAAAGTCAAACAAGCTAACCACATACAAAATGATTAAATTGGATGAATAAGAGTAATTGTAATTGAACCTCTTGTTACACTATACATGCGGCTGTCGCCCGAACTACTGGCTCCCGTAAATCAGCAACTAGGAGTGCATTCCGATGCACCTACGCCTCATCTCTACAAAACCGCACTGCCATGTCCACGATATCAAGATCCGCAGACCCCCGTGGCTGGGTATCTGCCACCCTCTCTAGACAGGGCAACCCCGTCAGAAAGTACACATCTGTAAGGGTGAGGTCCACCCTCTCCCCCTGTACCCGGAATGCTAATGAATCCGGCTCCCAGAAGC